>OZ010576.1:58850822-58932882 GCA_963932145.1 Acanthosepion lycidas
GACAACAGCTTTCTAAGATCAACAGGTTAAAATGACTTTGAGTGAGTGAAACCTTGACGAAGACTATCATTCTTCGAACATTATGGACTGGCGCTACAGAATCACAAACAAGGAACTACACCAAATAACAGAAACCGCATCAAGTGATACCTTTCAACAGTAGCATCAGCTAAAATAGGGAATATTGACATAATCAAGATGTTGATGTTCCACACTATTTCAAACAAAAGGTTAGGAAGGAAACCTCCATCAATACTGAACTTTAGAAACTTATTTTCCGGGAAAATAGTTTAAAAAAAAAGACTTTATAAATTATAACCTATAGTAGTACAGGCTGTTTGATCGATGAATGAGGAAACCTTCCTTATAAGGAAACAGCTAATATTACCCTTACTTTAGGTATAATTTTTAGTTCTTTTAAGGTATTTCTCGGGAGAATGGAGCTCGTTGACAGGGCCCATACACAAACACACACACACACACACATAAACACACACACACACACATATATATATATATATATATATATATATATAGTTTTAAGGTGTGCTATATTCATAAAATTAAGTGCTCAATATAAGAAATAGAGCGTATGTAAATATAAAAGTAAACATTGAAATCAACACTTAGAGGCGACAGGCTGTTTCATGCTAGATGCAATCGTCAAGCCGCCTCTAGGCCTGACGATTGCGTCTAGCGTGAAACAGCCTGTCGTCTCTGAATGTTGACATCAATGTTCACTTATATATATATATATATATATATATATATATATATATATATATATATTACTTAAACGCTATTTTGGGAAGTTTCCAGTTTTAAAATGATCTTGTATAGGGCTAAGTTACAATGAGTAACTCCCATCTAACAAAATGGCGATTTCATCTTCAGCACTTGGCGGCGTTACCGTTACAATGTAAGAAGGTTAAAAATGAACGGTTTTCGGACAGGAAAATAGATGATTGACACGTTACAGTAGCATAGCCACAACATATCCCTCAGCCAAAATACAACAGGGCTTACAATCACCTGGAAACACCGGTTCCCGAAGTTAAACAACGTTTAGCCTGGTCGGTACCTAAATGGGTGACCGCTTGGGAATAATAGGTGCTGTAAGCTTGAATGTGCAGGTGATGCGATGTATAACTGTTCGAAATTGGCTGCTGCAATTGTATACCGAGGTATTTGCAACCTGCCGTAAATGACGATGCACTCATTATTGCTCAGGAAAAACGGTGACCTGTTTGTTGCTTTTTACATGACATGAGTTTACAAATATTAAAATCACTATCTGATGATTTTTTTTTAAATATTTTTGTATAAAAAATTTTTGAATTTTAATACATAACCAATTCAATGTTCACAGCCTTTAAACCTAAACCCTAACCCTAACCCTATCCCTAAAACTAAGTTCTAAATCTAACCGTAACCCTAATATTGTTGAGGATGTTGCCGTTTCCTTCCCACCTTATATATATATATTACAATGAATCGTTTAATCTATTAGCTTGAAATTAAAACTAAAATAAAAGCTTCAAAGATTTTTTTTATTTTTGAAAATGTATTTTAAACCTTCGGCATCAGTTAACCTCCCCCCTCCCCGCCCATAGAATCACCTGTTGACTCTATGAAGTACTGATTGAAAAACTGTTCATTATGAAGATTTTCTTGTCAGAGAATGATTTAATAGTAGATCTAGGTATCTTGATATACCTGTGCACTTTCTAGAAACATTCCAGCCTCATAGCTTTCACTGACTCAAAGATTAGGTGTCTTGACATCTTGCTGTAAGATTTAAAGCTCAGCTGTTTTGATGGTCTTTGGGTAGACTTTTAGCTCAATGGCTATCTTAAATATGGATATTGTTGAGGATGTTGCCGTTTTGTTCTTGAGTATTAATGAAGTCCTAATTTCACTTGTTGACGCCATCATTGCTGGCTTCATCTGGATACTGTTGGCTATATTTGTCATGTTCTTGACAGTGTAGACAATGTGCAAAGGCACAATAGCTATGTTTGTGAATGCTTTTAGGGTTGATTTGTGCCCTCCACAGGTCCTAGCCTAAAGTCCGCCCGAAAATATATAATAAATATATATAATAAATAGTATAACATTATCGTTAAATATATATATATATATATATATATATATATATATATATATATATATATATATATATATATATATGTATATATGAATATATATAAAGGTTAATGGTCAGAGACGAATTAGATGAGGGAATCAGGGAACAGTAGTATTTAAAAAATGCTCAATACACGTGTGAAAAAATATAAGTAAAAATAATATGTGGAGCTTTTAAGTTTAAAAATCAGAAGGTCAATTAAAATAGGCGACCACGCTTCCGACCTGACAGACTCTTCAGGCAGCCGGAATTTTATAAGTTTGAATTTAAACTAAATAACAGATATTATCAACTGCATATGCATGCGATAACGTGCACACGCATATAAGCAAATAAATATTTATTTAATATAATTTACGGTGCAAACAAAACATTGATCAATGTAGTTAAACAGAGTTATGAAGTATATATTTATACATTCATATATACCGACGATTATAGCACAACTTATTTTATTGGTTTCCCAAGTCGTCAAGCAAATATGGCAATTGCGCCGTTTATTGCAGTTGTTGTTTTGTTTTGTTTTTTTAAAATACTGGGTCTCGTGTGAGGAACAGTAAATTATACACAGATTCAAAGCTCAAAGTTAATATAAACCGAATATATTATTAGGGTGTAAATTCAAAATATAGAATGCATATAGGGAGATATTGTGAAAAACATTGCAAGAAAAAATGATGCAAGGTTAAAGTCTTGCTAAGGGTGAAGAAAAACATATATATATATATATATATATATATATATATATATATATATATATATATATATATATATATATATATATTTATATATATATATATGCATACATATATATATATATTAATAAATATATATATATACATATATTAATATATATACATATAAACACACATATACACATACACCCACACACATACACACACACATATATATATATATTAATAAATATACATTTTCCTAATCAGTAGCACGATTCTATTAGGTTGGTGCAAAAATAATGACGTAATAATGTCGTTTTTTGACGTATTTTTAACGTCCAAAACGACATTATTACGTCATTATTTTTGCACCAACCTAATATTATAGCAAAGTTATATTACAGCGAGCATTATTTTTTAACGCCATCACACAATGTGCGATATTTTATATATATATATATATATATATATATATATATATATATATTATACTTTAGGACTTCATCGGACGAAACGCTTCTCAAGAAAACTTTATCCGCTTTGTTATATATGTTTTCCCATTATTCTTATTGATATATATATATATATATATATATATATATATATATATATATAGAGAGAGAGAGAGAGAGAGAGAGAGAAAGAGAGAGAGAGAGGCTGAGAGACTGAGTAAAAGACTATTATATATAAAATACAAAGTTTTCAAATGTATAATCTTTTCTCTTGATTTCCGGTATTTATTCAGTTTAGTTTAGCGTTACATAGTGTGACGCATCCATTGATAATCGAATCACACTACTAAACTGTAGTGAATCCTTTATTTTATCCTGAGCAATATTTTAAAGCTAGTGTTAACGGGGCCTGTAATTAAGGGATGGTTTCACACAGCTTCGAATCTTAATGATTTCAACAGCTGACCTAAGAATTTTACAAGCACACCATCAATTTTAAAGACCAGACGGTCGACAGCTCTTTTCAATGAATATCTTTTGAAGGGAAACGCTTATACATATCTCTTTCATTTATTCTAGTATGTAATTCTCTTTCTAATGACTTATGCAATAGTTTTCACTTTATTTAATTTTAACATATTTTTCAAACGTTCTTCAGAGAAATGTAAGAAACACTTAACTCCAAAAGCGAACAAAATATAATTGAGACATTATTTTTTGCAGCCTATGTGAATTGCTATCTAAATGACCACACAAAGAAAAATACAAATATCCCTAAATGACGGAAAGCGAGAAGAAAGAACTACACATATGCAAAAAGACAGAATGCATGCTTGCTAGCAAAAGGAACAGCCAGACATGCAAATTTCAAATTGGACATATCAAAATCAAACAAGTATAATTTAAATATTTGGGAAATATTAGGTTGGTGCAAAAATAATGACGTAATAATGTCGTTTTTTTTACGTTAAAAATACGTCGGAAAACGACATTATTACGTCATTATTTTTGCACCAACCTAATAACAGAGAACGGATAATGCGACACTTATATCCGAAGACGCACTAGGGCTGCGAAAGATGCCTTCCAAAAGCTAAGCAAAGTATTAAGAAACAGAATGTACTGAACTGTTACGTAATATCAGTCCTCCTTTGTGGCAGTAAATGCTGGGAAATCTCCTAGCAGATGAAGAAGAGACGATGCAACAGAAATTTGGTTCTCCAGAAGTAGAATATCATAGATCGAGCTTTTGAGCAATGATGAAGTTTCAGAGAAAATGGAACCCAAAAAAACACTTATAATTCAACATCGCGAACAGTCAGTTGAAATTTCTAGGGCACATAAGGAGGAAAGAAAACTTGGAAAATTTGATACCCGCAGGCTGTTTAAAGGCAAGAGAAGCAGAGGAAAACAACACATAAACTACTTAGTGAGCTTGGGTAAATAATATGGTTTAGGAGAGATAACAGAAAGAGAAAATTTATGATAAACTACAAATGACAAGAAATTGTGGAGATCCATGATCGCCAACGTCCTGAAAGGTAACGTCACATAGACGAAATAGATCGTGTCGTTATGGAATCAGGATTGGTCAAATCGCTTCGAGATCATAATCTGAAGTTATTCCAGTGCTTAATACATTCCTCGCATTTATGGCCTCTAGTTGTACGACAACAGAAGAGAAAATCTCCTGGAGGTCATCGAACGAGTTCGCAGCGAATTATGGAAACGAGTTCGATCCTTAACGTGGGTCCCAAATTTTGTGGCATTGTTTCCTTACTGTGAAGAATCGTTAGTGTCCTGAATACCTAACCTGACTGCGTGCTCTTATATTGTAGCTATATGGCATATATATATATATATAACATTGAGTTTTGATGTTAATAAAGAAGGGAGCAATGTATAATAATCGAGGTAAAATTTATACTAATAATAAATATAGATTTTTTTCTCACCCGTAGCACAGCTCTGAGTTTCAATCTGATTAAATCGGCAGTTGCTGATTGAAAACTGACCGTTGTTAAATTTAAATACCCACTGACGATTGGGCGGACAGGACCACCTACAAAATTCTGTAGTCGGGATGCTGAAGGAAACATCAATCAGTTAAGCGTCAAACTTTACTCACATTAATCCTATATATATATATATATATATATATATATATATATATATAGTCATCCACAGAGAGACTGTTTCGCAGTATCACAGCTCATCAGTGTGGTTAGACATCCGATTGCTTCAAACCGTGATCGAAAACCGGCCGATTTGGCATCAGTCAGAAATTCTACGCCATATATATATATATATATATATATATATATATATATATATATATATATATATATATATATATTCATCAGGCTTGAAGTTAGCGTTCAAAAATTATTGTCTCTACTAGGTGTTGACCTCAGTGCCTACTTTTATATTTTCACGCACTCTGACCTTAATATTGTGCACTTTACCTTAAAATTATTTTTTATCATATATATATATATATATATATATATATATATATATATATATATATATATATATATATATGTCTGTGTGTATGTGTTTGTGCATGCGCGCGTGTGTGTATGTAATTGCCAGAATTTTCTGGCAGATTCTCATTAGTAATGTTGAAGTCCTTGCCAAGTGCATGAGCATTGAAAGCATCACCCTGTGTTGAGAATGTCAGATGAGCAACTTCCTAGACAGCTTTTCTATTGGGGGATGTCTGAGGGGAAGCATCCACAATACAAGCAATCACTGACAAGTGCAAAAATTGCACTTTTGAGGACTTTGAGAATGCTGCTTGGATTGTGGGAGCTGGAAGCATTCTTTGAAAGTAGGTGCAAGTTTGTTTGAAGATTGGAGGAAGAAGCATCAGCAGTTGAAAAGAGATCTCAGTAAAGGCAAAAATATTGAATTCCCAGTGTATGTTGGCATTGAATCTGATCTCACATGTCTTCAAAGTGGTGAAAAATGACTAAGTAAAGCAGGCCTCAAAAATCACCGGTTATGTCATATGAACCACATTATTAACTACACTGAGGATAGTCTGAAAAGATGTAGATATTGTGGAAAAAAGTGTACTTCAATGGGAGGCCTAAAGAGACGCATGAAAATTCATAACAATAGCCAGAAAGCAGCAGCAGTATATACCATGGGTCTTTTAAGCTGTAATATTTATAATAAACAATTCTATTTCAAGTGATGACAATACTCGAGTACAAGTTTGCAAATAACACACAAACCCACAGACTAGTATATTTTCTGTTTATACATTATTTTTATAGATACAAATATTTAAGTAAATGCTCTGTTTATAAGAAATAGTTAACTACATTTACTCTCCTGAATATCCGATAAATTTCATAGAAATAAAAGACCTACATTCTATCCTTCCTTCTCTATGCTTGTGGAACATGGGTAGCATTTAGGACACCTGAAGACATTAGAATGTTTACGCCAACAGGATCTGAGAAAGATTGATAGAATTTGCTGGCAGATTCTCATGAGGGATGTTGAAGTCCTTCACAAGTGTAAGTGCATGAGCTTTGAAAGCAACACCCTGCAACATCATCTTAGGTGGTGTCGTCATGTGTTGAGAAGGGAAGATCAGCGACTTCCGAAACAGCTTTTCTATGGGTACGTGTTTGAGGGGTAGCGTCCACAACACAACAAGTCTAAAATGAGGTCCAAAGATTACACGAGTCAATCACTGACAAGTGCAAAAATTGCACTTGGGGACTTGGAGAATGCTGCTTTGAATCGTATCAGCTGGAGTGCTCCATGAGAACATGTGCAAGTGCATTTGAAGATCACAAGCTGAAGTATCAGCAGTTGAAAAGAGATCTCAGAAAACGCAAAAATGTTGAACTCCCAGCATTCAATGTGATTTCGCTTGTCTTCAATGAGGTAAAAAATACCCTATGGAAAGCCTGGCCTCAAAAGTCACCAGCGTCGTCGCATGAAACGCGACGCTTTTTAACTAAATTGAGGATAGTTTGAAAATATTTAGACGTTGTGAAAAAGAGTATGCTTCAATGGGAGAACTAAAAAGACACATGAAAATTCAGCAGCAGCAGCATATACCATAGGTCTTTTCAGCTGTAACATTTGTGGTAAACAATGGGAGTCCCTGGCTGAGTCATAAAAAAAAGTTATTCATAGATTGATCAAGCGATGGCAGTACTCGAGTACAAGTTACTGACCATCATATATATATATATATATATATATATATATATATATATATATATATATATATATAACGCATTTAAAAAAAAAAAAAGGAGTAAGTATTCTGCTTTTGAAGGTAAATTAATCGTTCACTCGCTAGAATTTTACCATCGCCCGAGGAGACACATTTGCAGTGTCGATATATGATTGCTATGGTGTAGCGATTTTTAACATGTTTTTGTTTTAATCTCCTATAATAAATAATATTTACCTCTAGCTGTTACGGAGAGTGGAATTATACACCATTTGTTCTTATCTTACCTGAATATATATATATATATATATATATATATATATATATATATATATATAGATAGATAGATAGATAGATAGATAGAGAGAGAGAGAGAGAGAAAGAGAGAGAGATAGAGATAGAGATAGAGATATACCATGGTCGATTTGTCAAAAAAGAGACTACCTGATGTTATCGGAATGATCGAGGTCGATCCCAGCGTATGCCACCTTTGGAAAGTGCCTTGAAACAATACCACGGGTTGATCCAAGCCTTATAAATGAAATTGGGTAGATGGAACTCTTAAGAACCGTCGATAGCTGTGCTAACACAAAACCACAAGTCATCGTGTTCCAATTGTTGATCTTGCTAGGTAACACGCTCTTTCCCAGAAACTGTAACTAAAGTCTGCACAGTATAGTTGCATTATAAACCATTGGTGGGCTCTGTGTAGGTTTATCAAACACAAATGTTCCTGAGCGAGCGAGAGATTGGCTAGCCGCCCTAGTAAACAGGTCTCCTCGAATACGAGTGACCAGCTATTTTATATATATATATATATATATATATATATATATATATATATATATATGGGATATATTCCGAATGTAAATAATTTAATTAATGATAACCGCTCATCTCAGAAATTAAGATAAATTTATTACAGTTTTTTAAATTCTCTCTTCTATCTTTCGTTTAATTACGTCATTTCCATGTCTAATATATAAAAAATATCATTATCACGACAATCTTTAATCTTTTCATTTACTACTTTGAAAATCGATTGTATTCTTCTGTGCCGCCGTCATTTATCAAAAATTATTAGGTTGGTGCAAACATATAATGACGTAATAATGTCGTTTTTTGACGTATTTTTAACGTCAAAAAACGACATTATTACGTCATTATTTTTGCACCAACCTAATATACAGCTTATTTTTTCTTTCTTTTTTTTTACAATAAGTTTCACACTGTACAAGGCCCGGGGGCAAACGGCGGTAGAGGGTTATGTTTAGAGTTACTTTATACGGATATGAGAGAGAGGTAACGGTTCATCCTAGACTAGAACGGGAAAAACATCTACTCGGGAGTTGGTTTCATAGTGCAATCATACGCGGAAAGAAGCTGTTCGAGTAGAACTTTCTTCTCGCCGATGGAATACAGAGAGAATATAGGTGGGTCTTTACAATCCAAGTGGCATGGCGGGTCCTATCTGTGACGGTTAGACATGCCAGAACCAAGAAATGTAGTTTGTCTGACCACTTTCCATGGAAATAGCGATAGAGCTATGAGAGTCTTGCCACACCCCGGCTGTGAGAGAGAGAGAGAGAATTAGGAGGGTGGAAAATAATTCGTCACCGAAATGGACCTGGAGACGCTATTAAACTCTATTAATGCTGGAAAGTGAGGACTCGCTTGCGTCCGTTTTCTCTTTATATTTTTGCCACTAGACCGCAGTGGGGGTGGTTACAGGGAGTGAAACAGAATGAGATGACATTAGTGTGGAGGGTTGAGGAAAGGTAAAAAAAGGAACAGGGTTCATTAAAACAATAGATGATGATTAACCTTGCATTTAGATTTTGAAGATTGTATTTATCAGGGAAGCAAGAAAGCCGAAAGGAAGTTCTACAGGTGAGACATGCGAGAAAGGAAACTGTCAGAGTAGAAGTGAGGGTTGCATCTACCTAGTCCAATAGTAAAAGGTTGAGACCTAGTTAAGACCTATTTGAGACCTAGTTGCCAATCTAGTAGCACTAACAAGCTAATAATGCTACAATCTAAATTCATGTAGTCAGGGCACCAGGAAAAAAAACTCATCAGAACAGTTGCCATAAAAATATTTATAGAAAAGACAGAGCAAAAGAGTTTATCTAAATTTTTTTTCTTTCAGCAAACTTGGAAATGTAATGTCGACTTCGTGTTTGATAGAAACGCGTGCAAATATTGCAAGTCTCACGTATCCATTTTCATCCCTTTAGACAAATTTCAAAGCAATTATTTACGATGTGAAATTTATATGCCAAAATATTACCAAACCTTGAATGCTATCTACTGTTATTTTTTTTCGTTCAAAATTGACATATTTACTTTGCACTTGAAATACAAGAGTCAAAATATATTAGAAATTTACCAATGCTACCAGCTTTTTTTTCACTCAATCAAAATTTGATAACTTGCAATAATTCTCCGTTCGTTCTCTTGCTGCCTCTCTAAATATTTCTTACCGTAGCTAAGTCTGGTACAGGGCCAACTATCAATGTAATAGTTTGGGAGTGATTATTAAGTTCAAACCTACGATTTTTTTTTACTCTTAGATCTGATCTCTGGTAAATGAAACAAGGGATAGGACGTCATTGTCTACTTTTCTTTTGTAAAATCCTGTGAAAGAAAGAAAGGTTTTCTTTGCTGGTCAGTAGACCAGGAATTGTTAAAAAATTAAACTTAGCGTTCGATTTTGGGGAGAGATCACAAGAAACATAATTTCCTACAGATTTCTTTTCGAATTTGATGGCCACTGACTTAACTAAAATTTACTATGGCTATGTTAGAAAAGTACAAACTTACGAAACCATGAGGATCGAACTCTCTACATAAGCCAATGGTTAGTTAAAAATCCTTGCAGACCGGGATAGGTCAAGCCCCACGCTGCTCTATCGCTACTTTCACAGGAAGTGCTCGGACGAACTACATTCGTTGGTTCCTCTAGGCCTAACCTTCACGGCAAGGGCTCTCCATGCCGCTTACATTGTAGCAAACCACCCACATTCCCTTCGTATTCCATCGGTGAGATCTACGTTCCACTCGAACAGCATATTTCCTCGAACCATTCCTCTGTGGAACCGACTCCCAAAAGGATGTCTCCCGGATCACTACAATCTTAACCTGTTCATGTCTAGGGTTAACCGTTACCTGCCTCTCCTATCCGTACAAGCTGACTCCTAACGTAACCTGAGTGGCCCCCAGGAATTGTACGGAATGAACTTTACTGTAAAATAAATAAATAAATAAAAAGCTACAGCCATAATTGAAAGGTTTTTTTATTAAAGAAAAATTAACTCTGATATTTAAAAATTAGTAAATATTGTTCGAATTATAAACGAAAAGGAGCTGGAAACATCAAAGTAAGAAAATATTTAATATATAGAAAAGGTTTACTGTTATTTAGTGTGGATTAAAAAACTGGGAATCTTCATTGCTTTAGAATCAAAATTCTATCTTTGGATCTAATACTATTAGTTTGGTGCAAAAATAATGACATAATAATGTCGTTTTTTGACGTTCAAAAATACGTCAAAAAATGACATTAGTACGTCATTATTTTTGCACCAACCTAATATTAAGTGAATGTCATCCTCGGTCCTATCCATTAGGTTACTGATACCACACTTTGTAAACGACTTAATCTTTATGTAATTCTGTAGCTTTTTCCCGTGAATACTTCATCCAAAGAGACCCCTAAGTAAATGTCGATCTTCATACTATCGGATACAAGTAGACTTTGGCAAGAAAAGTGAGTCTTATAAAGCGAAAATACATCATCTATTAAGTGTATAGTCTGGTACAGAGTCAACTTAAAAGTTAAGATAGAAGTGCTTTTAACCACTCAGTCACGGGGACCTAAAACGGGAACGGTTAAAACTCGTCTATCGTAAAAGTGGTTATTTGCCGGGATAAAAGAGAACGCGGGTTCGATTCCTGCCGAGGCACATTTTTTTTAATTACTGAATTCGATTGCTCAAGCTGATAGATGTCAATTTCACTGTTTAAAAAATTAAAATAGGAAGTTCCAATTAATCAAACACATTTACCCACTATATATATATATATATATATATATATATATATATATATATATTTTCACTTTTGGCACCAAAATTAAGTGCATGAATGGGAAAATAAAGAAATATGTGTAGTCAATTTCTGATACTCACTGAGGAGTACAAAACTGTGAAGTCGTGCATGCTGAATAAGTGACAAACTTTTACTTATATATATATATATATATATATATATATATATATATATATATATATATTAGGTTGGTGCAAAAATAATGACGTAATAATGTCGTTTTTTGACGTTAAAAAATACGTCAAAAAACGACATTATTACGTCATTATTTTTGCACCACCCTAATATATATAACTGATGAAAAGGCCTTCTTTTTATATTTTTGTTTTTGAATTAGTTGACAATTGGAAACACAATAAAGCTTTTGGAAATTACGAAATTTTCGGCGACTTCTATACCTTTCGAATAGATTTTTTTTCAGAATACACACGCGCATATACTGTTTTATATGCGTGCATGCACACGTATGAAATTGATTAAAGATCACAGAAGAGCATTGTGAGGCATAAGTGTTTTTTTGTTTTTTTTTAGTTTTTGAATCCCGGTCTCTCTTTAGGATACAAGCGATCAAGGCTCTTCATGCACTAGTTTTCTTTACTATCTGTCAATTGGCATGGATCTTTGAGAAAGGTAGTGGAATGGTTTCCCGTTGCTTTCTCAACGGTTTGGAATTCAAGCTAGTTCTTATCCTGGACTGGATGACAACCAAGGTGCCAGTCTACCCAGCTAGAAGAAAGATTCCCGACTTTCTCAAATATAATATGAGCACAAGGTACGAGAACGGAAAATTTGAATCCATTCCACTTTCAGTGCTAACAACCATTACGCCACATGGACATCCGAGACCTAACCTAGGCTTTACGAATTTAAGCGACGGTGGAGTAATGGATAGCGGCTCGGACTGAGGAATCTGAGAGCCGAGTTCGAATTCCAGTCAAATCCATTACATTCACTTATGTGCTAATACCCTTGGGAAAGCTATGAATCCTCTTCTTCTCCCACTAGATATGGGTAAATAGCAGGACAGACTGCATTCTATAGCCTTGGATAGCAACTGGTCTACCGCAGAAAGAAATGGCAACCTACTGCAGGAAAAATCTGCCTCGTCAGTCATGTATCGAAAGATCGCCTAAGCGTGTATCACGCATGGCAGATAACTGACTAAATTGGCGCCATGGTTTCCTCATTTTACTGTTGAAATGGCTAGATTAACCGTAAGTTCTTTGTTAATATTTTTCTATCGCTCTTCTTGGTTGACGAACACTCTTCCAGCATCTTGCTTCCCAATCAATTATGATATTCAAAAATTTAAATACAATTTCAGCGATTATCTTCTTTTGTTATTCATTTTTTTTTTTATTGTTCTCTCTCCTTAACAGTATATTTTTCTTATATTCTCTAACACTCAGTAGCCACTTGCGTCTTAGTGGCTTTATTGCTTTGCTTGGGATGAAATGGTTGAAAAAAAAAACAAATAAAAAAACAATATTAAATCGCTGTTATTGTTCTGGCGCGCATGCGTTGTCGTGACGTAAACATTTAATGAGTCACCATTTAACAGAAGTGAAGTGAACTCGGCTTTTTGATATTTTCACACCGACCTCAGCGCCAATCTATTGTCAGTTCAAGAATATCAGTGCGGAAGACAGACGGCCGCGATGAATTCCTTCCATTTTTAATAACTGCTAACAACACCCACACACCAGTTCAATTGCACTCACAACTGCTATGACCAATGCTATTATGACTATCATTATCCACTGCTTAGAGTACACGGTAACAGGGCAATGGAACCAGCTAACAAAGAACGTTATTGTAACGCTGCAATAAAGTTCTATTTTTATTGATTCGTTTTTACGGCTTATCAACATTTTGTAGGTTATTTAAAACCAGAAAATATTTTTTAGAGTGTGAGATTTTTTTTTTTTTTTTTTTTTTGAGATGATAATGGTTTAGTGATACAAGTTTTACTAATTAACCTATAGCTGCGGAGAAGAGGCGTATTCATACTTTTTCCAAGAGTAGTAATGCGTAAGTGAAGAAAAAGAACGCAACCAGAATTGGAACACGGCTCTCCGATTAACAATTCCTGGTGCTACTACAGTATGATATCTACCGACCATTTTCTACTATAGTATATCTACTATTCATTTTCTACTATGGTATAATATTTGCCAACTGCTGGAATGCAAAGCAGATACAAAATTCAAAAGAAGGGAATAGCAAATAGCAATTTCATCAAATGACCAAACATAATGGGAAGGAAAATTTACAGTAAACTTACTCACCAACCATGATACCAAATGATGTGAAAACAAATGCAGAACAAACAGTATACTGTTAGTTATATGTACTATTTTACAGGAATATCATGGAAAATAGCTTCGCACAAATACAAATAGAAATGGGCGTCAGATATGCTTCTTGCACAAATCAACCCTAAAAGCATTCACAAACATAGCTATTGTGCCTTTGCACATTGTCTACACTGTCAAGAACATGACAAATATAGCCAACAGTATCCAGATGAAGCCAGCAATGATGGCGTCAACAAGTGAAATTAGGACTTCATTAATACTCAAGAATAAAACGGCAACATCCTCAACAATATCCATATTTAAGATAGCCATTGAGCTAAAAGTGTACCCAAAGACCATCAAAACAGCTGAGCTTTAAATCTTACAGCAAGATGTCAAGACACCTAATCTTTGAGTCAGTGAAAGCTATGAGGCTGGAATGTTTCTAGAAAGTGCACAGGTATATCAAGATACCTAGATCTACTATTAAATCATTCTCTGACAAGAAAATCTTCATAATGAACAGTTTTTCAATCAGTACTTCATAGAGTCA
This sequence comes from Acanthosepion lycidas, assembly GCA_963932145.1. Taxonomy (NCBI): domain Eukaryota; kingdom Metazoa; phylum Mollusca; class Cephalopoda; order Sepiida; family Sepiidae; genus Acanthosepion; species Acanthosepion lycidas. The sequence goes on from OZ010576.1 coordinate 58,865,262, forward strand.
ACAGGTGATTCTATGGGCGAGGAGGGGGGAGGTTAACTGATGCCGAAGGTTTAAAATACATTTTCAAAAATAAAAAAATCTTTGAAGCTTTTATTTTAGTTTTAATTTCAAGCTAATAGATTAAACGATTCATTGTAATATATATATATATATATATAATGTGGGAAGGAAACGGCAACATCCTCAACAATATTAGGGTTACGGTTAGATTTAGAACTTAGTTTTAGGGATAGGGTTAGGGTTAAGGTTAGGGTTTAGGTTTAAAGGCTGTGAACATTGAATTGGTTATGTATTAAAAATCAAAAATTTTTTATACAAAAATATTTTTTTAAAAAATCATCAGATAGTGATTTTAATATTTGTAAACTCATTTGATGTCATGTAAAAAGCAACAAACAGGTCACCGTTTTTCCTGAGCAATAATGAATGCATCGTCATTTACGGCAGGTTGCAAATACCTCGGTAGATATTATACAATTGCAGCAGCCAATTTCGAACCGTTATACATCGCATCACCTGCACATTCAGGCTTACAGCACCTATTATTCCCAAGCGGTCACCCATTTAGGTACCGACCAGGCTAAACGTTGTTTAACTTCGGGAACCGGTGTTTCCAGGTGATTGTAAGCCCTGTTGTATTTTGGCTGAGGGATATGTTGTGGCTATGCTACTGTAACGTGTCAATCATCTATTTTCCTGTCCGAAAATCGTTCATTTTTAACCTTCTTATATTGTAACGGTAACGCCGCCAAGTGCTGAAGATGAAAACGCCATTTTGTTAAGATGCGAGTTACTCATTGTTACTTAGCCCGATACAAGATCATTTTAAAATTGGAAACTTCCCAAAATAGCGTTTAAGTAATATATATATATATATATATATATATATATATATATATATATATATATATATATATATATATATTTGTGTATTTAGGTAGCAATCCTTCTTTCATGCACATTTCATTGAATACGACAGACAAGGTGCTTTGATTTATTTTCATTTTTTTTTATAGGATTTCTCATTTGATCTAATATTTTTTTCTTTTCAGATGATAAATTATATAAAAACTGTCCAATTGTTCTTTTTATCCGAGCGCTTTCAGATACATTTCAACCTTGAAAATGGCTAAATGCATATCCGAAAGCGCTCGGATAAATAAAAAAAAAAAAAAAAAAAAGCATTTAAGTTGATATATATATATATATATATATATATGTGTGTGTGTGTGTGTGTGTGTGTGTGTGTGTGTGTGTGTGTGTGTGTGTGTGTGTGTGTGGAGAAATTGTACGACAAAGTGGGAAAAGTTAATTTGTAACACATTTCGTGTAGTCGTACCAACATAACAAATTTAGTGCGATGAAGTCCTGAAGGACGAAATGCGTCACAAGTAAACAATATATATCGTTGTTTCATATATATATATATATATATATATATATATATATATATATATATATATATATATATATATATATATATATATATGCATCCATACATACTTCAGTGTGTGTCTCTCTGTGCGCATGCGCAGACGTTTAGTGTCATATATATACACATGAGTATAAATGACAGGAAATTCTCAAGCCAATTGGTTACCGTGGCCTGATGAGTAAACAGCTCATCTCGCATATCCGTCTTTTTTGATTGTCGCGACTTCGATTCTCACAGCTTTTCCCATGGTTCTAGCTTTTTCTCCAAAACCCGGTCGCGCTTAGCAAAAGATACTTAAAGCTCTATCTATGTCCGCCTGCGTGACTTCTCGATGCCGTCGACCCCCCCCCCACACACACACACCATTTTTTCAACTTCGCGATTTCTCCGCTTATTTTAACTTCAACATCTCGACCAAATGATAAATCTTTAGTTTCTTATATCTAATGTCAAACTCACGGAGAATCTGATGATAGCACATCTGGCCGTCATTGCTGGCGACTAACGGAGATGTGAACAAAAATTATGAGAAGTGGGAGGTGGATACATTTAGAGCCCTTTCTAGCAGATTCAGTCGGAAATAAGGTCGTATAAAGAGAACTCAACCAACAAAAAACATATATATAAACAAAAAAAAAACAACAAACAAACATATCTCCCAGAAGAAATATCCTAGCGTCAAAAAATGTCTGCAGTTTATTTCGGAAAAATTCGGAATAGTACATCTGAGGAGCTCCAATTTCAGAGGGATGGGGAGGGTGCTAACTTTTGCAGATTTCTGATAGAAAAATTCTATTGATTAACGGTGTGTGACGCAATGGTCATTCTACTAAAACTGACAGGGATCCTGGGTTTTTTTATGAGCCAAGATTTTTATCTAGATTTAAGATCATCTGTTAAACTCTCTGTCTGTCTTTCAATCCATTCCTCCATTCATCTCTTTAAATAAATCTATCAGTGAATTTAAATTCCCACATTCACCCTCTTTTTACATTCATAAAGAAACAAATAAATAGACAAAAAAATCTATCTATCTATCTATCTATCTATCTCTTGACCCAGATTTCAGTATACCCGAATCAACTTGTTCAAATAACTTTTACGATTTTCCACTATCTATCTATCTATCTATCTATCTATCTATCTATCTATCTATCTCTTGACCCAGCTCTCAGTATGTCTGAATCAACTTGTTCAAATAATTTTTACGATCTTCCACTATCTATCTATCTATCTATCTATCTATCTACCTATCTATCTATCTATCTATCTATCTATCAGAGTCTGTAATCTATCTATCTATCTATCTATCTATCTATCTATCTATCTATCTATCTATCAGAGTCTGTAATCTATCTATCTATCTATCTATCTATCTATCTCATTCTGTTCATATCTATCTCATTCTATTCATATCTATCTATCTATCTATCTATCTATCTATCTCATTCTGTTCATATCTATCTATCTATCTATCTATCTCATTCTGTTCATATCTATCTATCTATCTTTTTAAAATTATATTAATGCATAGAATATCAATACTGATATTCATAGAAACCATCTCTACTGATATTTACTTTTTACGCTATGTACATAGATTCTCACAGCCACTAAATCATATATACACACACATTATTATTATTATTATTATTATTATTATTATTATTATTATTATTATTATTATTACACTATTTATCACACAGTTTAAGTTTTTGAATACGCCCGGTACATTCAGTTAACTCTCACGTCAAAACAAAGACCTCAGAAGGATAATGCCTTCCTCAAAATATGCGTATTGCTCAAATTAGCCGATTTTGAATGACGCTAACTTTAATTGGATTGATCCCAATGTTCCAGTCACCACTGGAACCACCTTGATATTCTCTTCATGCATTCCAAACAATTTTACATATCAGCTTTCAAATCAGATTAGCTTGTAAATTTATGAATCACGTTGTTGCATTTGTGCCATTTACTATGGCAACATCAATAATGTGACAGTTACTGGTTCCTTCGTCTAGTACAATAGTTTCCAGACGGCGATAGTGTATCACCGTGTCTGAAAATCAGTTCCAGTATATTGTGGGCTTTGCATATTCTTCAGTTATTCTGCCAGCCTCTTGCCCGTGCCAAATTTTTGCATCAAGGTATCCATACTTTCGACAAAATAACCAATGTATATAAAAACAGATTATAACAGCGTCTTTGATATTCTGTTTGAGCGAGCATTTTGCAACCACTGATCAGATGAATCACATTCTTAGAGTGTTCACCACAGAGCCAAAATTTTGGAGTGATTGATATCGTATTTTGGTAGCAAGGGCTTGGTTTTGTGCTGCAATTATCAAGCTTTCAGTTACACGTCTCAGGTCACCACGTCTCATCCATATCAACGGGGCTTTATTATTATTGTTATTATGATTATTATTATGGTTATTATTTCCAGTTTTCCTGATTTGCTTTTGGATATAGTTCTTTACAAAGTCTTTGAGACCTAAGATAAAGTAACGGGATTTTCTTAGCAAGATAACCAGAGTAAAGGAATGTTTTGCTAAACAGCTATTGGGCATATTACACCGAGAAATTTTTTCTGAGTCATTGAATGTTGCTCATGTGTACAATATTTTATATTTTCTGGGGGTTTCTTAATGTATTTAGCAGTATTCTTTTTAATCATTTCTGTTGTGGATTCCGAGATGAATTCGGTCTCCAAGGAATGACAAACGCAATAATTAAATATAAGAAATAAAATGTATTTACACAATCATACAAAGAGTAATACTGTAGTAAGTCCAGGAACGTGGTTAGTAGCAAATACAGATAGATATATACAGTCTCGAAGTAGGACTTCCTTAGAGTCTACGTGCTTGTAACTGACTTCTACAAGAGGTTACCTCACACTATCTCCGTTCGTATATTCTCTCACTCTCCGTATATCCTTTCACTATCCGTACTGCCGACTACCGACTACCCTCACTGACTGTAACTCTGGGTATTTAACGGCAGCAGTCCAGGTACACTTGGTAGAGTCCACTTATATGAAAAAGTGGTGGACCCCATAACAATTTCAAACAGGGGAACTGGTACACCATCGTGCAAATTAATTGTAACAAAACGAATAATTCTGTTATTAGTTACTTTTTTCGTATTTTTCCAATGAAGCATGACCCAGTGCACATGTAATACTTCATAAGTCTGCTTTTATTTTTTAGAAGCTCTTTGATGAGATTTGGCATGGAATCCACTAATTTGGAGTAGTCCTCATTGATTTGGGGGTCACAGTAACACACGTCTATAATGGCTGTCACGAGCTTCTCTTTCGTCATACAGTCCGGGAACCTCTCTATAAGGCTTGACTGTGTTCGTGCAGCGTTACAATTTTCGTACGCTCCCTTGGAGTAATGCCCATCGCAGACAATGGCCGTAGGACAACTAATCGACAGTTGACACAATAGTGTCTTCGCGTGATAAAAATCTGATGCAATCACGGATGACGCAATATTTTTCAAGGTCAAACAAATTTCATCCTACATCACGAAAACAGATTCATATAACTGCACACCACTGCAAATGACATAATCTGAGGAAAAAATAGAAATCGATTACACCCTGTCATTCCAGTGGGTCTTAGACTGACCGTATGATGAAAGGAATGGAAACAAAAGCGGTTGTTTCAATTAATTTGCACGTGTTTAGCTATCCCTGAAGATTAACACGAAGTCTCATTCTATCTATCTATCTATCTATCTATCTATCTATTGCAGTCTATTGATATCTATCTATCAACCTATCTACTGCAGTCTATTGATATTTATCTATATATCTACTGTAGTCTATTGATATCTATCTATCTATCGATTGCAGTCTATTGCTATATATCCATCTACTGCAGTGTATTGATATCTATCTATTGCAGTCTATTGATATCTATCTATCTATCGATTGCAGTCTATTGCTATATATCCATCTATTGCAGTCTATTGATATCTATCTATCTATCTATCTATCTATCTATTCATTAATATTTTTATTGAAATCTATCAATTTGTTATACTTTATGTAAATCTATCAGTACATTTTTATTTTTACACTATTTACATTGTTCGGACTGTTGTTTTCATCTTCATTGTCATAATCACGACGTTTCGCCCGTAAGAAGGCCGGGGCGTACGACGGTGTAAATGTTGTGAATATGACAAAGAAAAGGAGGACAACAGTCCGAACAATGTAAACAGTTTAAATAGTTACAATACCTCATCTCAGAAATGTAAACAGCTCCAGAAGAAGGCCGGAGCGTACAATGGCCGAAACGTCGTGCACATAACAATGAAGATGAGGACAACATTCCGAACAATGTAACTAGTGTAAATACTTACAATACCTCATCTCAGAAACTTAGACAGCTCCTGAAGAAGGCCGATGCGTACAACGGCCGAAACGTCGTGAATATCACAATGAAAATGAAGACAACTTTCCGAACAATGTAACTAGTGTAAATAGTTACAATACCTCATCTCAGAAACTTAGACAGCTCCTGAAGAAGACGGAGCGCACAACGGCCGAAACGTTTTCGTTGTGTTCCTTTCAAGTTCCCAAATTAATTTCTTGGTAGCCTTAAAATATTGATTAAGAAAAATGCCAAAATTTTCTTTCATATAGTTCTTATTTTCCCAAATACTTTCAATCTCATCTGAAACCATCTTTAGGGGGTTAGTTTGTCTGTGAGTATTCATATATGTTTTTGTGAATTCAAAACATTTTAACTGTTCGTTTTTACTGCTTATGCAGCGTCCTAGATTTCAAAGTTCGAAGTTCACGTGTTTTGTGGGATTTTTTTCCCAGTATAAGGGAAGTAACTTTTCCATTTTTAATCATACATATATAATTTTTTACAAACATTTAAGGACTTTGTTGCTATACTCTTAGTTGACTTTTTGAAATTTTGGGTTTTAATTCTCTTATGTAAGTTTTTGCTTATTATTGTTTTTATGCAATATAGGTGTATTTTTAGCTAATATCCGTCTAATCTGTGAATGTGGCCATGAGTGTTACTTTAAATGCTGAGTTATTGAGCTATGCTCAGCCAAGTGAAATGTAAGCTTTTTTTTTTGTTAGCATCGTCGTAGTAAAGCCAACGTACGTATTGACATTTTTAACAGGGATACAATCTCCTAAAGGACAATTTAAATTGATATACAATGTTGGCCTTTTGCAAGATGCTAGTTGGCGGAGAAGAATTGTTTGGGACAACTAAGTTGCTTGTAATATAGATATTTAACCAAACGTGTTTGAATGAAAAGATGGTGTCTAAATATACACTATATATATATATATATATATATATATATATATATATATATATATATATATATATATTAAAAACTTGAATATTAGAAACTTTAATACAAAAGTGAATGTCATTACGGACGCAAAATAGTTGTTTAAAAAAACATAATTTACTAATAATCTATTCTTTGAACATATTCTATAAGGAACCGAGCAACATTAAACAAACAATAATCAACAATAACTTCTGTCGACGAACAAATAATATTAGCCTTAACGAAATTTAGAAAATATACGTTGTTCTAATAACCTGGGCCGATTTTAAATGTGAATTAAGTTTAAGCGTCTAATATTTTTTTCTTTTTCTTTCAGATTTAACAACTTAAGTATTTGGCAATTTCAAACATGAGAAAATTAACGATCAAACATCGTCTTAAAGTTATAGAAGCCTATTACGAAAATGGACGTTCAAAGAGGAATGCATTTCGCACACTTCGGTTTTTTTGGGTCAACATAATCGACCAACCGAGAGTGCAATTAGAAAAATTGTTCATAAATTGAAACAAACTGGGTTGGTGGAAGATATGAAAACACCGTTGCGTGCTCGTTTATGCTGTTTAGCTGAAAACATTGCTGCAGTGCACGAGAATGCGGCCGAAAATCCAGACACCTCTATTCGTCATGGCGCGCAGGAATCGAACCTCTCCACAACAACGTTACATCGAATTTTGACAAAAGATTTGTCTCTACACACTTACAAAATTCAATTGACACAAGACCTGAAATTTACTGACGATTTGGAGCGCCGTAAATTCGTCAATTGGTTGCACGAGCAAAAACAAGCCGATGAAGATTTTTCGCAAAAAATCCTCTTTAGTGATGAAGCCCATTTTTATCTTGGTGGATTCGTTAATAAGCATAAATGTTGCATTTCGACTGGTGAAAATCCAAGGAAGATTTTTGAAAAGCCACTGTATCCACAAAAAATCACTGTTTGGGTGCATTTTTTGCTAGCGGAATCATAGGGTCGTATATAATTTATAAATTTAAACGTCCATTTTCGTAATAGGTTTCGATAATTTTATCACGTTGTTTGGGTGTTAATCTTTCCATGGTTGAAATTGCCAAAGACGTAAGTTGTTAAATCTGAAAGAAAAAGAAAAAAAATCATTAGACGCTTAAACTTAATTCACATTTAAAATTGGCCCAAGTTATTGGAACATTCTAATGCTAGAAACCTCCCTGATGCAAATAAAAATAAACACTCCATTAACTTATTCTATTGTAGCCAGATGCACTCTAATTATAAACAGGATGAAAAACAATTCAAAAGATAATTCGCTGATACATATCACACAATGTTCCTAACAAACATCTAAGATTTATCATCTACTATAAAAAGTTTAAAACATCTAATCTAATTATTACCGACAACACGAAACCTCAAAAATTACCCTATGTCAAGATAACGTTTGTTTTTCTGTTCTTTTGTTCTCAAGGAGATTGTATTTCCACCATTAATAATAAAAACGGCATTAAATTCTTACATTAGGTACACAGGCACCTCACTCTCTTGCTGGTTGAGCTGTCATCTGTTGTCACCAGCACATAACGGCGATCAAAATACAACTACCAATATAAAACATATTTTAGTGGATACCAAATTACTCTACATCACTATTTCAAACTTCAAGCTTTTCAAAGAATACCAGCTTGTAGACAAAGAACTTGTGCCTACCACACACGTTACATTGGTTCTTGAAAATGATTGAGATGCTCGAAAGAGATTGAACAAAACTATGATACAACATGAACTTCGGACAAGTTCTCCAAAACTTCGAACACAATACTCAATACCTTATTCGAAAATTTGGAAAATACAATAAAAACAAAGCAAAACGACTTTGTTGGTTCTTTAATGAAACTTCTTTGAATGAAAAATTGCTGCCTAAAGACACACACACACACACACGCACACACACACACACACACACACACATATATATATATATATATATATATATATATATATATATATAAAGGTCAAAAATCCGTTGGTATATAATCCAAGTGGCTCCTAGTAATATAAAATATTAGAACTGATCCACAAAAAAAGAACTGGATGTATATTATTTATACAGAGCAATATAATTAATAATCATACAAATCCTGTCTCGTGCCTATCATCTGACTAAAACATTGAAAAGTGTAAACTCTATATTAGGTATTTTCGGCAAGTTAAAGTTTATGCTTCCAATATCAATTCCTCGCAATTAATTGCTACTTCCTGCTTCCTCTAACTTTACAGACGTGAACTTCATTCTACACTGAGGATGAAAAGACAGACAACCACTTTCGTCGTCTGTCGAAATGGGCTATTCCCGATATGAGGTAAAAGGATTTGATTATATATATATATATATATATATATATATATATATATATCGTAACCTAAATTTAATAATCTGTATCTGAAATAGCGAAACTTAGAACCAGAGAAAAATATTACGAAAGAAAAAAAATATGGTACATATAAATAAATTATTAGCTTGGTGCAAAATTAATGTCGTTTTCTCACATAGTAAAATATGTGAGAAAACGACATTATTTTTCCACCAACCTAATAAATATATAAATGAATAAAATAATAAAATAACACATAAAAAAATCATCAGTATAAATGACATGACCTTGGATAATCCAAAATATTAATCAGAAAGAAAACTTGGGAGGTCCGGCTTCTTTCTTTCCCTCCTTCTTTTAATCCCCCAGTAATCTATATAGAGAGTCCGCTAAAAGAGTATGGGCACATAGTTTGATTATTGCTTGAGGTATGTAAATGACCGTCAGCATGCAGCGTTGATTTCTAAGTGAACTCTCTTCATAGCTATAAACGCATTATCTCCACTACTGAATACTTTGCCCCTCAGTAAAATATACCAGTTTTTCTACAGATTATATACCAGGTGTAACAGCAAAATTGTCCAAATCGTGTAACAGGATTGGATAACTTTTTATCCCACATAATGCTTAATATCTAAAAAAAATAAAAAAATACGAAACTAATTGAGTTTCTTTTTTCCGTGTTTTCAGATAAGACGTTTAATCATCGTGATACCATTTGTCGTAAGAAATACTGGAAAGCCCTTTGAGTTATTCACTTTGAAAGAGAACAAGTTAAAATAATTTTGTGCCTTTCCAACTGAGCAATGGTGAGAGGAAAAAGATCATTCAGGTCTTCAGTAAAAGTGCCAACATTTATACTCTGGCTTTCATTTTCAAAGTTCATTCAAGATCCATCAAGAGAACAGGGATTAAGTTTGAAAAAGAGGGAACAAGAGAGAGGGAAACTGGATCAGGAAGTCACAACAGCAAGAGGGACCATCATTTCAACTTAGAGCTAAATACATTCTTATGAGTTCAATAATGTTATAAAACCTCGGAAAATTCCAATAAGTTATCTTTAATTGTTTCTAAGATACAACGGTTCAAAGCTTAATTGTACAATTTTGCTGTTACATCCAATGTATATATATATATATATATATAATATATAATATATATATATATATATATATATATATATACACACATATATATACTATACTATATATAATATATATATATATATATATATATATATATATATATATATATATATATATATATATATATATATATATATATATACTGTACTATACTATACTAAATATTATCCAGAGCCTTTCAAAATCAGTCAAGATTTATTTTGTATCAGGTAATCCTACATCGTCAGGGCTTATCATTTTGTATTCCATTATTTCAAATCATAATTTTTTAACCGGCTATACTCTCTTTTACGAGACTGACGGAGCAGAATCTCTGCCTATCTTTCAAGCCACCTATTCAGGAGAGCCAAGATGCTTTGAAAATCAGCCTTTCATTTATTTTTCGTTTTTATTTTTTTTTTGGGGGGGGGGTTATTGATGCTAACCCAACACAAGACTCAATAAACATTCAAGGTAGAGAAATCTAAACGAGTTATGTCATAACGGTTGAGTAATGGATAGCTACTCGGATTGAGGTATTGGAGAGCCGAGTTTCAATTCCAGTCGAATCCATTACATTCACTTACCTGAAACTTGGGAAACGTATGAGTCTTCTTTTTATCTCCCCAGCTATGGGTAAATAGCAGGACAGACCGGGTTCTATAGCCTTGGATGGCAACTGGTCTACCGCAGAAAGAAATGGCAACCTACTGCGGGAAAAAGTCTGCCTTGTCAGTCATGTACCGAAATATACATGATCGCCTAAACGTGTATCACGCATCGTAACTGAACTGACATATAAACGTAAGAAGAGGAAATAAAAGTAAAGTTTATGAGGATATGTAGGATAGATAGAAAACTAAATTTCTCTCCATTAATCATCTGAGAGACCAATCTCTGCCTTCCATCAGCATGGCTGATGCTAACCTCCAAGAAAGTGACATTGCGCCTACGCGGGCTAACGGAAAGAATATATTGAATCCATTGCTAGGTTAGCTGCTAAGAAATTTGGCTCACTGTGTCGTGCTAGACAATTTATCTCTACAGAATCAATCTATAAGTCTACCATTACAATATTCCTGCCACATAGTCCGGTGCCCCTGTTATTTACCTTGAGCTCCTTGATAAAATCCAAAGAAGAATCAGCAATTTTATTGGTCCTGATCTGGCGACTCGGCCTCAGTCTCTTACCCACTGCCGTAAGGTTGCGTCTCTGTGCCTTTTCTATAAATACTTTCATAGAAATTGTTCGGACGAGCTCTACGCTAGGGTTTTTGAATTTAAACGCAGTACTAGATTGGCGTCGAGATCTCATCAATTTACAGTTAATCTGGCTAGATGTAACCGTAAATTCTATGCTAACAGTTTCTTTTCTCGCACTTATCGCTTTTGGAACTCCCTTCCGACTCCATGCTCTCCAATAAACTTTAATCTACAAAAATTTAAAAGCAATGTCAATCGCTATCTACTGTCCTCCTGATTACTTTTTCCTCTTATATTATTAATGTTTCTGTTCCTAATTCTTCCACACCCTGTAACCTCTAGTGTCTTAGTGGCTTTGCATGGAGTGATACAGATTTTTAAAAAAACTGAATTTAGACTGGATGGATGTTAAGATTGTAGTATCCTTGAGCCTTGAATTGGGTGAACATTTAGTAAAAAATATTGCTTTTGGAGGAGTAACAGGTAGCGTCTCGGATTGAGGAATCGGAGAGCCGAGTTCGAATTCTAGTCGGATACACGACATTCACTTACTTGGCAAAGGTATTAATCCTCTTCATCTAAGCAATAGGTAACTAGCAGGACAGACTGGGATCTATAGCCTTGGGTAGCAACCTGTCTAGGAGAAGGTGACTCTGAATTCAAAACCAGCCTGAAGAGGATCGAGCGCCGTCAGCTATGGGTCTAATAGTAAGAATTGTATGTGGTAAAATCATTGGTAATAGTAGGACTGGTATCTTGTTAATAGTAGGACTTGTATCTGGGAAAATCATTGTTATTGCCCAAAAACTGTTTATGTAATATTCCCTTTCAAAAAGTAAGAATTACTCTTAAAATCCAAAATATGTTTCGGCTTTAAATAAATCACAAAACGTTGTAAGCTTTAAAAAGAAGAAACAAAATTAAAAAAAAATATTTCTTTTTCCTTTGTTTTCTTTAAGAATTATGACTTATGTTTTCCTTTTTTCTTCTTCTTTTAGATTCTTCATTTCCTCGTTTTCTTTTTCGCTAGGATCTTTTGTTGCACATTATCACCGGAAAGACAAACATAGTACCGGCAATAAATCAGATATGAAAACCTTTTCTAATAATAATAATAACCGTTAGAATTCCTCCTTCATCATTTACTTTCTAATTCTTTTCGTCCTGGGTACGACGATAAACTACATCTAGCAGCAACACCTTCGATCATAAAACCTCCGAGCGTGGATCCACCTCTTAACTGCTTTTTTTCCCAGGCCTACCCTAACCCGGGGTTGCAGTTACTTTTAGGGCCCCAGCTATGAACAAATAGCGAACACCCAAATAAAAACCAACAGTACTTTTTTATACTAAAATGACAACACTAAAAAAGTATAAAAAGCTGTAGTGAAATTACCAGCAATACATTTTTTAAATTACGAACAATACGTTTTATCATCTACACATTATATATCTAAAAAAAAAAACATGCGTTTACCTTGAAAGTATAAAATTATGTACAAAATATTTGTAGTTGAAAACATAAAATTGCCTAGAAAATATTTAGATTTTGGCATTAAATAATCCACAGAGGTTGATATGCAGCAAAACAAAATCAACCAACATTCTAATTCTTGAATAATCTAAAGAGTTCTCTCTCTTTGTGAGATATACATTTTTGTTACTTTTCCGTATACATAAAAAATCAGTCTGAAAATGATCAAGTCCTTACAGATACCTCCATTTTGTCACTGAAAAAAAATAGCATAGCATGATGAAAAAAAGGTCCCAAACTAAGACCTGGAGAGTCGGGACATGGGCAACTGTCAATCTCCCATAAAAAAAAATACTGCCCAAACCTGCGCCCTGGAGAGGGTATAACTCTTTGTTGCTCACATCCAGTCTCTCCAGACCGACGGGTGCCATAATACTATTACTCAATGCAAGTACTCACAGTTACTATGCCATCGAATTCACGAACCGATGCTTTAATCCACTAGGCCTCCTGGGTGGGGGAACTTTGAGACTTTAAAATAACCTGCCTTTGAGACTAAAAACTAACCTGCTTCTACAAAGCTAACTTTTGCCTACATTACCAAATAAGCGTTCAAAGACAGCAAACTAAGAGAATAGCTCACAGACTCTTCAGATATTAACCCGACAGTACATTTGGGGCAGGGGGGCGGTGCATCATTAAAAGAGATGTCTGCAAGAATTGAAAATAATATTGCAGAAAAGAATACCGTTCAAAGAATAAAATCCGCTAGGTTTAATGTAATGTCAACACAAGAAAAGTTAACGAAAGCAATAAACGAACGACTGCTAAAGGTTATAGAATATCAAGGAACTACTGTTAACATTTAAAATAATTTCTTCATGGATATGAAATATTACTTTAATTAAATATATGTTCCCGTGACCTATATACTTCGAGTTTATAATTAATTACAAACTTATCTTTCACTCTGTATAATAAAACGTGACATTCCCAAAAATTGTACTGGGTATGATGATAAACTACATTGGGCAGGAAGACTTCTGATCGGGAGTTTTTAAAAAACTTGGAACTGCTGTTGTTCCCGACTTTAGGAAAATACGGTAATGGAAAATTCGTTAATTTTGACAAGGTAGGAAAATTCTGTAACTATGAAATAAAAGTCGATTGAAAATTGATTTTAGAGCCGTTCTTGAGTAGTGATTTGGGGGCTAAGCCCTACTCCTCTGGGGCCCAGATAAAAACACCACGACAGCAATACCAGGACCATGCTAGGCCTCCTTCTCCAATATTTTTTTCAAAAGTATTATTAACTATGGCTAGATCCCTCCAGAAAGTACGGTCCTATATATATATATATATATATATATATATATATATATATATATATATATATATATTATGAAATGGACAAAGTCCGACAATTATTTTCAGAAATTTTATGTTTATACATTCTTTTTATAGAATTTTATAAAATTTGTATCTATAAAAAGAATGTATGAACATAAAATGTCTTTATATATATATATATATATATATATATATATATATATATATATATATATATATTGGCTCGTGGTCGACTGGTTCACTTTCTGACCATGAGACCCCGGGTCGATTTGTCAGGAAAGTGACTTCATGATGTTATCGATCTGGTGAAGGCGATCCCAGAGTGCGGCACCTTTAGAAAATGCCTGAATGCCATACCACGAGTTGATCGAAGACTTGTAAATGAAATTGGGTAGACGGAACCCTTTGGAGCCGTCGGTGATTGTGCTAGCACGAGGTCACGAGTCATCGAGCGTGATGGCCTTGTTAAGACTGTAATAGCACGCTCTCCCAGAAATTGCAACTACGGTCCACTCAGAATAGTTGCAGTATAAATTATAGGTGGGATCCGAGGGTGTTGAACAAACACAAATCTGCCTGAGTAGGCGTCTGCAATGGAGATTAGCCAGCCCCCCACCCCGAATAGACTGGCATCCTCGGATACGAATGGCTGTGCCATTTATATATATATATATATATATATATATATATATATATATATATATATATATATATATATATATATATATATAAATGGCACAGCCATATATATATAACACATTATAATAACACATGAGGACAGTCGTTCGGTGTTTCCGTGGCAAGTCTTTTGCACTTACTTTTTTATCGACAGATCCAAAAAGTGTGGATGGTCCGACACAAGCCATCACCAATGCAAAAAACTCTACGAAAGAACATCAACTTCATCTTGGCACTTGCAATGTAAGAACTCTCCAAGACAACAACTCAGCACCAGAAAGAAAAACAAGTCTGGTCGAATTGGAGCTAAAGAAGTACAACATTGATATAACTGCATTGAAAAGTAACCATTAGTCGACTACAAGAAACCTAAAAGCAAAATAAGACATCTAACAGTGTTCCTGATGCACTTGGATACAATATATTCTCCTGTATTGTTTGTGGTCTTTTGTGCAATTCTCGAGCCGGTCTCAAAAATCATGCCCGTCATAGGCATGCAGATAATTAGTTTGTGGTCGTCGGAACTTCATACGTCGAACTCGACGGGAGAATCCATCATATATATATATATATATATATATATATATATATATATATATATATATATATATATATATATGTATATATATATATATATATATATATATATATATATATGTATATATATATATATATATATATATATATATATTCATATATTCATATATATTCAAACGGTGATGTTATTTACAAAAATCTGCTTGCATTTAAAACCATTAATTGTACTCACCCGACCAAGAAATACCGAAAGTTTTATTAATGAAAATGTACATCTGGACAGCGATTGAACCGGCATTCACTCAGGGGAACTACTTTGTAGCCAGTAGTGCTTTTACCGTCTCAGTCACGGCGGTACATACAGTGTAACAAGGTTTATTCCTTTTGAGTAACTAATATCTCTTGTCGTGACATTTCGAAATCTATATCTACTAGCTTTGTTTTCGTGCCCGAAATGAAAACAATGTAATTTATATGTACTTAAAGGATTTATATTTTTAAGCCGAGATTATTACTTATTCATTAACCATTAATTACTTAAGATTACTCACTAAAAATAACATTTATTGTAATAAGAAATAAGACTGGATTAGAAAAAATAATTACGTATAGAATATTCACATCCTCCATGCGTCCGTTGGTTGGTTGGCTGATTTTGTTTAGCGACATATCAACCTCTATGGCTTATTTAATGCCGAAATTTTAATATTTTGCATTTAGTTTTATTTTATTTTTTGAGATAATAATGATTTAGTAATACAATTCTTACTAATTAACCTATAGCTTGGGGGCAGAAGAGGTAGATTCATAGCTTTCCCAAAAGTATTTGCGCGTAAGCGAATATAACAAACCCAACTGGAATTAGAACTCGGCTCTAAATTCCGAGTAATTATCTGTCACACCACTCGCAAATCCAAGTGTACAATAGCTAGTATTCCCAGGTGGTCACCCATCTAGGTACGATCCAAGCTTGAAGTTGCTTTACTTCGATGATCGTACGGGAACCAATGTTTCAACGTGATATGACTGTAAGCCATGAGCGTAAGAGGAGAACATAAGACATGCAGATTATGATATGTAGAACAGATAACCATTGACTGTATACCTGAAGAGGTTGACATCGTAGAGATCGAGGAAGCATCCACGCAGGAGTCTCTTCCACAAAGTAAGAGTTCTGGAGAAAAAGGTCTCTTATTAAGGAAATACGAAGGCAATGAGGATGATACGACCCTGTGTACGTGATATGGCGAGTTTTAGTTGTAAAGGTCTGAACTGGTAGAACTGAGGAATGTTGCTAGTCCGAACATTTTCCATCAAAATAACGATAGGGTAGCGTTTCATTTGTGCTAGAGGGGTTGTCGACAGAAAAATAATTCATCACCCAACAAGATTGTTTGATTTGCATATCAACATCTTATGGGTCATTTAATGTCGAAATTTAATTTTCTTGGAATCTTTCAAGTAATACAAATATATGTTATTCTGCTTTCAGATTTGAATTCGTGGTAGATGATTGGTTGGTTGGTCGGTTGATTTTGTTTATCGGCATATCAACCTCTATGGGTTATTTAATGCCGAAATCTAAATATTTTGAACGCAACTGTAAGTCTTCAACTACAGATGAAATTTATTGTTGGTCATTTTATAATAAATAGGTATTGTTGGTAATATTTTTTATAGAAAAATGTATTGCTAGTAATTTTACTATAAAAATGTATTTTTATACTTTCATAGTGCTTTGCTTTTGTTTGGGGGTTCGCTATTTGTCTATAGCTGGGACCCTAACAGGTGATAATACCCCAAGTCAGGGTGGACCTGGGAACAATTAAGAGGTGGTTACACGCTCCTCAAAACCTCCAGTCTCTCGATCTGAGACCTTGCTTGCTGGATGTAGTTTATCGTCATACCGAACATAATTCTGAAACTTCCAACACCAGCAAGAAGTAAAAAGGACAGCACAAGTAACAAGAAGGGTGAATTATCATATAATCAAGGTGTTCACTTTCGACGTCAATTTAAAAGAAAAAGCTTACAAGAAACCCTCATCAATGCTAGGTAGAGCGAGAAAGAGTACAGTTAAGGCGCTTAATTTCCTGAAAAGTGAAATGACCGAGTGGTGTAGATATCAATAGACTGCAATAGATAGATAGATAGATAGATAGATAGATAGATAGATAGATAGATAGATAGATAGATATCAATAGACCGCAGTAGATAGACTGATAGATATCAATCGACTTCAGTAGATAGATAGATAGATAGATAGATAGATAGATAGATAGATAGATAGATAGATACACTGATATCAATCGACTGCAGTAGCTAGCTAGCTAGCTAGATAGATAGATAGATTGCAGTAGATAGACTGGTAGATATCAATCGACTGCAGTAGCTAGCTAGCTAGATAGATAGATCACAACATACATACATTTGAATAGATAGACAAATAGAATGATAAGAATAGACTTAGATTTGAATAGATATATATAGATTGATAAGGATAGATAGATAGATAGATAGATAGATAGATAGATAGATAGATAGATAGATAGATAGATAGATAGACTGATTGATTGATTGATTGATTCTCGGAATGAGAAAGTAAAGAGCGGAATTCAAATTCCAGCGGAGGTCATTACATTCCCTGGCGCAAATACCTTTGGGAAAAAAATATTAATCTATCTCTTCCACCTCCCGCTGGTATGGATTAAATAGTAGTCATTGCTATTCCCAAAAAATTCCATATTCACTCAGTATTTATTCTTACAATTTAAAATGTATGTTTATGTTTTAAATAATCCATAGTGTTGGTAAGCCCTAAAAACACAAATCCATCGATCAATCTGCATAAACTGCTTTAATAGAAAGATTTTATAAATCTAAATGACAGTAATGATTTCTGTTTGGCCAGTTCATCCAGAATGCTTCTTTATCGAAAAACTGCTACTCTCACTATTATTATTAGCAGACATTTTCTTCGATTAGAAGGTTCATACTTTCTATTAACAAAATAGTTTACAGCTGATGTATTTGGGGACATTTTAATTTAGTTTAATGTGCATTGACATAGACTTGATATGATTGATTTGTTTATTAAACTAAATTGAATGATCAGATTGTCTTTCATCCTCTAACTTTCAAACGGTCAGTGTTGTGTTAATCGTCAGTAATATATTAACACAGCTTGAATAAACACTGCGTTTTCCAATCTTGCGATTAAATATAAAGTTTTATGTATTAGAAAAGAAGAAAGAAAAACAAATACACAAGACAAACGAGAAACGTGAAGCTAATGGTTCATTTAATTCTGGTCCACAGGGGTATAAAGCCCTGACTTAGATAATTACTCTAGTTTCGTGGATCATATATGAAGCAAATGAATCCCTTGAGTATATTTATATGAACAGACCGAACGCAAGACTCGATGGCGCAAGCAAAATTAACCAACACCCAGCATTGCAAGAGTCTAAATTCAAAATTATGGTCATCCATTACGACCAACGTGATATGGATACTAACTCTCTTTCATATTGAGAAGTAGCGAACAAGAACGTCCATTTTTCTCATCTCACACGCAAGCAAGGTATAATGTATATTTGCGGATTATCCCGACATAGCTTTGCCAAGATCCCATTAAGTGGCGCTGTCAAGCGCCTATAAAAACGTGACACTTCCTGTCTTCATAACGTCATATAACGTGGCACTTCCTGTCTTCATTATTTCATTAATTTTCCTTCTGACCTGCGGTAGAAGTGACAACACCAACCGGGATCTTCCCTGGCATAGGGATATACCTGTACCTGTAACGGCATTCACCCGAGGTGGGTTGAGCCGGCTCCAATATTGGAGAATTTGGAATTCCAATATTGGGAATTTGGAATTCACAAGCGGTCCCCAGCCCGCATGTATAGCACATGAGATTTGATTATGGTAGTGAAGGTTTCGTGCAGGACCATCCACACTTTTTGAAGAGCCGTTTACAGACCCTCAGCATGTTTGAATTCAGAGTTTTCCTTCTCCTAGACCAGTTGCCATCCAAGGATATAGAACCCGGTCTGTCCTGCTATTTATCTATAGCTGGAAGGAGACGACGATTCACACCTTTCCCAAGGGTATTAGTATGAATGTAATGGATTCGACTGGAATTCGAACTCGGCTCTCCGATTTCTCAATCCAAGCCGCTATCTATTACTCCACTGTGCCTCCTCGCATAGGGATATCTGTTCCTTTAGTAAGTGAACTTTTTTAACACACACATACACACATACACACATGTGTAGCTTCTCTCTTTTACCTGCATACTGGTGTACTTTCATGTATTATGACAACAACAACGCGATTTCAACATGCATTTATTGTAACATTTGGTGCTCCCGACGCGCATATTACATCAATTTCATTGACAGCATTCTTTTTCTTCCATTTGCCATGCCTTTTCAAAACGATCGTGGTTCTCCACAACTTCCTATCCGGTGTAACTCTTAGTAATGTTTGCCTTTTACTATGTCTCTCTGTCTTTGCACAAGCTCGTTAGGTAGGTTAATCTTTGTTTCTCTTTAACTCTCTTGGCTTCAGTGCGTCCTGTGAGTGTTAAATTCTCCAAGCCTTCTTTTCGCATTACACTCCTGAAAATGTCAGCTCTCTTTCTCATTCTAGGTATATGCGTCCTTTTTGTTTACATATTTCTTCAAATTTCCTCGTAACCCACATACTCTGTACCTACGCAATCTGTCTGAAAAGTAACGGTACTTATTTCAATTC
This sequence comes from Acanthosepion lycidas, assembly GCA_963932145.1. NCBI lineage: Eukaryota > Metazoa > Mollusca > Cephalopoda > Sepiida > Sepiidae > Acanthosepion > Acanthosepion lycidas. Next base: position 58,885,516 of record OZ010576.1, read on the forward strand.
CAAACAACACATTTCATGGTTTCCCCTTCAAAGTAACCCCTCTCGAGCCTAATGCATGTTTCCATACGTTTCTGTCACGTTTCTATGCACCGCTGGAAGGATTCTTCTTGGTTGCACCTCAGCTCCGTCGTTACAGCCATCTTGATGGCCTTCAAAACTGGTCCCATTGATTATCCGACACCAACCCACCAACACCTTGATCTTGGAAAAAAGAAAAAGTCAGCAAGATCAGCTGAATAGGGTGGTTGTTTCAGTATGGCGAGGTTTTTCTCGGCTAGAAATTGCCGGATGCTCAGGGTGTTTTGAGCAGGTGTATTGTCGTGGTGAAGCAGTCACGATTTCTCTTACCACATGTGAAAAAAATGCAATGATTTCAGAAAGCTAAGATTACAGTTACATACATCCAAGATATCTTATGAGATGATAACATAGTCCGCTTATCCCGCTTTCACCCATAGCTCACACATCACACCCAGCCCCGTTAATTTTCAGAAAGACCTTGTAGTATTCTCAGTATTCTTCTGTAGAACCACATCTGTTACATCACAGTTCATTAACGAAAAAAATTTTCAGGTATTGATCAGTTTTATAACTCCCTTTAACAGTAAGCTTTGTATGGAATACTTATATTTACCAAGTCTAACTTAGTCTCGTAGAAGTCTAAATGTCGATAGGATAGGAATAAACGCCAAAAGATTGTATTACGCCAAATTTCCAATTAGTTCAAACGAACTTGTATTTAAAAACATGATTCGAAATCGTAGTTTTTACAAAAGACCCGAACACCAACCACTTGTGACAGTCTAAAATATTTAATACTAGCAGCATGGCACGGAGGTGCCCGTGCTTGATTCAAAAATCGTACGACTCATACAACAATCGCTATCACTTGACTTAAAATATTTTTGCCCTTCCTTGCCTCTAAAGGAATGCCCTTTACGATGCTGATGTTTCTACATGCCTTACTTCTTGCCTATCTCACACTGCGAATTTTTTCTAAGCTCTATACTAAAAATTAAATCTGTTACGAAAAAAGAACTAAACAAAATGAACACAAAACGATCAGCTTTAAAAAAGGACTCGTAACTGAAAAAACCGAATGAAAAAAGAATGTTAACAACAAATACTTTTTCACACCCAACCCAGTTCTGCGGAATAAGAGTAAGCAAGCGAATGAGCCAATTGGAGTAAAGTGCCATGCAGATTTAAATTTTTCCCACTTGTGACGAATGCAGCTACCGATTTTTTTTTTGCATGCTAGCATGCTAGTTAACATTCGTCTCAGTCAGCTGTTGGCTCTCATGCTGGCCAATAAAATCTTCCTGCCTATTCGTGGCAGCCAGCTATAGGCTCTCACTTTGGCCAGTAGAAAATGGCCGCAAACTACATGAAAACTGCCGTAGAAGCATGAAAAAATCGATTATTTCCACTATCAATGGGAGTTGGAAAATGCAAAGTTGGTGTTGGCCTTCCCACTAACTTGGAGCATGTGCATGTAAATTTTAGTGCAAATCCGTCGAAAATTGCGGCCGTACATTCGTTACACACACACACACATATCCTGCCTTTTATAGATAGAGATTTTCAACTACTCAGTAATCTTATTTTGACCTGAATATAACGGATTTTCTGTTACATTAGCCGGATACTAGACAGGGTTTTTTTTCCCAAGGAAATTAACAACCTTGTCATTGATCAGCGCTTGCAATAGAGTAATTGTTAACCCGCTCTTCTTGCTATCTTTTCACGTGTAGTAAACTGTATCCTTTTTGGATGTTTCAATCGTATCGTTTCCATCATAATCGACTAAATTTTAGAACTAGGGCGTTGCCTGTGGAGTAATGATTAGCAGTGTAGTTTTGCATGCCATAAATAGCAGGAGAACTTCGATCCTAGCTAAGAGGTCAACTACTATGGACTTATAGGCGACTAATAAGCACTTAATTAATAGGACGTCTTATGCACAGGTAATGTAACTGTTAACAACGCAGAAAATGGGAGCAGCGTAGCAGGTTTAAATTCTGACCAAGTCTGTTGCTCTTATTTCGTATTAATACCCTTTCGAAAGGTGAGAATCCATATCTTCACACTCCTGATGGTTAAATACCAGTACAGATGGTGCTCTCTAGCCTTGGGTAACAGCCAGTCTAGGAGAAAGTCTACGCTGACTTTAAAACTGTGTAGAATGCAAAAGAAAAAAACACTCAATTATCTTTCCCAAGAAGTGATGGCACTTCACAGATGAGAGGGAGGTTGTGGAGAGTCATGAGTGCCTAGATCTTGAATGTATCATACATTAAAAATGTAGTGGAAAGGTTAGCAAGTTAGTCTCTCAAATCATTAGAACTGTTTTATCTTCAATGAGCGCGTTATGAGATAGATAGATAGATAGATAGATAGATAGATAGATAGATAGATAGATAGATAACAACAGCACTGCAGTGAGACAGACTTGAAGAAATGGAGATAGTTTTGAACATATCTCAGAATGATAGACGAAAAAATAAATACAGAGTGCAGATGGCTCTCTCTAGCCTTGGATAGCAGCTAGTCGATGAGAAAGACTACGCTGACTTTAAAACCGTGTAGGGTGCAAAGTGAAACCGTTATCTTTCCCAATAAGTGATGGCAATTCACAGATAGGAAACAGAGGGAAGATGTGGAGAGTCGTGAGTGTCTAGGTCTTGAATCATATTACATTAAAAATGTAGTGTCATCTTAGCAGGCTAGACTCAAATCATTCCTACAGTTTTATCTCTACTGAGTGCTTTATTAGATAGATAGATAGATAGATAGATAGATAGATAGATAGATAGATAGATAGATAGATAGATCTCAATAGACTGCAGAAGATAAGCAGAAAGATAGATATCAATAGACTGCAGTAGATAGATAGATAGATAGATAGATAGATAGATAGATAGATAGATAGATAGATAACAACCTCACTGGAGTGAGACAGATTTGAAGAAATGGAAAGAGTTTTAAACATATCTCAGAATGGTAGACAGACGAAAAAATATCCAGTTAAGCGTAAATAATCCTGAAAATTCTTCCAGAGAATTAATGAATAGAAATTCGTTCATTTGTGAACTCCTGCCTACCTAACATTCATCATCCATTTTTTTTCCTCTCTTTTTTAAAGAATTACGCTGTGCCTTCAAGATCGATACCCTTCATTGGGGGTAAACAGTACATTAGGCTTTGTGGGTGGATAATGAGTCGTAGCGTTGATGCGTTGCCAAACCACGTGGGGTGGAGCAAAAAAAAAAAAAAAAAAAAAGAAATCTCAAAATATCTAAACATACATTCCCACACACTCTAATGAAGGTAAAGCCCAAACAATAATATGTATCAATCAAAACAAACGGTCATTTTCATACTGGTTAATCGCTAAAATAAGGTTTTTGATTATATTAAATGATTACTGAAGCGTGGCTCTATAAATTGTTCAGAAATATTTTAGGCAAATTCAATTGTCTTTCGTATCAATTTTTTTTTTTTTTTTTAATCGCGATCACTCCAAGTAAGGCAGTTAAGCAACTATGACAAAAGAGGTGACTGAGTGTGAAAGAATAAGAAAAAAATAGAAACATTATTAAGGAGAGAAAACAATAGAAAAAGGGTAATCAAAATGACAGTAGATAGCGATTGATTTTGAATTTAAATTTTTGAAGATCAAAATGGGAAGTAAGAAACCGTAATAGAGTTACAAAAGCGAGAAGTAAGATAGAAGAAACTATTAGCATAGAACTTACGGTTACATGTAGCTAACTAAACTGTAAATTAACTGGAAAGTATGCAGCCAAAAGACAGCTCCACAAGCAAGAAGATTACGTCACGACCACGCATGCGCACCATAACAATAATGAAGGTTTTTTTTTTCAGTCATTTCCCCCAAGCAAGACAATAAAGCTACGAAGAGGCAAATACGTTACTGAGTGTTAGAGAATATGAGAAAAATTTACTGTTAAGGAGAGAGGGCAATAAAGGAATAAGAATTAAGATAACAGAAGATAACGGCTGACATTGCATTTAAGTTTTTGAAGATCAAATCTGACTGGGAGGAAAGAAGCCAGAATAGAATTCCGCCAGCGAGAAGTGCGTTAGAAGAAACTGTTAGCGTAGAACTCACGGTTACATCTAGACAACTCAACTGTAAATCGATGAGACCTCATTGGCATTCTAGTACTGCGCTTATATCCCTTAAGTCTATGTAACATAGCGAAAAGCTCATTCGGATAATTACCATGAAATTATTTATAGAAAAGTATTGTGAGACCGGAAACTACCTACACAATAGACTCTTTCAGGCCTATATTAAGTAGGCGACATAACACTCTACAGAATGTGATAGAGAGTGATAGAGAGTGACACAGAGAGACAGTGAGAGTCTCGTACGACTACCAGCGTTGGACACTAACTTATAGTAAGCTCTGCTTACACTATCTCTGTAACCTGTTGTTAATATATCTTTCGTACATCTAATCCGCGTTCCGTGTTTTACTTCTGTGGGCCCAACTTTGGCACCCACATCAGTGGCGACGAGAATTCTAGAAACGCACTCCCGGCGAAACCTAAATACCTTACCAATCCCACATCTGGGTCGACGAAGAATTCTAGAAAAGCATTAACGTCGAAAAACCGCAATACCTTGCCAGCCCCACAACAGTGGCGACAGAAAAAATTCGAGAATTTCGTTCTCACGATATCAATAGCGACAATACTCGAAAAATACACAAACTCCACGCGTTCCCACAGCAGTGTTGAACGTGAAATTAAGCTGGTATTAATACATTAGCGATTTAAAAAGCTAAACACCCAGCGTCTACATATATTCCAATACCAAATAGCAGTGACGAGCAGTGATTCGACATCTACGGAATATCAAAGTCTGTCCAATACGAGAACGATTTTTACACACCCACACACACAGAAAAAAAACAGTTGTTCGTAAAAAAACAAGATCAAGTACTACCATTATACTCAAGTTTTCGGAAATTACTATCGAAAATTTTTTTATGTAACTGAGTTGAACTCAGGCATAAAATTATTCTCCCATCAAATTCACTGAGGTGAGTTTTCTTCTTTTTGTACCTCTATAAAAACAAAAATACATAAGTGTGTTGAAAAATTAATCAATTACGTTAAAATTAACGAAACCACGGGAAAAAAAAGCTAAACACACATAATTAGTTTAGTTTAACTATTGTCTGTCCATATTTTTTTCTGTAAAAGAAAAAAAAAAGAAACAAAAATCTATCAAGATTTTTTGTGTACAGGAGTTACACAAAAAATCTTGATAGATTTTTGTTTCTTTTTACACGTGTTTCAAAGCAACAAAAAAGCGCTATCATTTTTAAATACGGAAGATTTGCAAAAAGTAGTTGCCCAAATGTTAAAACTAAATTTGGACCAGCAACAAAAATCAGAAGAAAGACAACAACTATTTTTGGCTTTACATAAACAGCAAATGGAATTCCAAAAAATTACGCTTCAGAATGCTGAACTACAACAGAAACAACTTAAAGAATTCCTCGTAAATGCATTAAAAGGCTCAAACTCTGAAAAAGATACAATATTCTCCCAGAGTATAATCTACAAGTCAATGGAAACCTTTGAATACGTACCAGAGGAAGACAAAACGTTCCAGGCTTTTTACAGGCGCTACGAAGATATTTTCCACGTAGACTGTGAACAATGGCCCAGTAAAAAAAAATGTACGTCTACTATTGAGAAAACTAGGAACTACAGAACATAGTAGGTTCGTAGACTTCATACTACCCAAGAAAACGACTGACTTGGATTTTTCAGAGACGATTAAGCTTCTATCGGAATTATTCGGGCCTAACACAACCTTGTTCCACAAACGTTGGAAATGCCTGAACACAAAGACAACCAGCAAGATTTTCTAACGTTTGCAGCATCGGTGAACAAGCTATGCAATGATTTTAAACTAGCCGAACTGACTGCCGATGATTTTAAGTGCTTAATTTTCGCACAAGGTCTAGTATCTGCAGAAGACGCCGAAGTCAGACGACGGGTACTGACTAAGCTTGAGAACGAACGAGGATTGACTCTCCAAAAACTGGCAGAGGACTGTCAAAGAGTAATATCTGTAAAGCGTGACTCAAACACTATCGAGGAATCAGGTGTGACTCAGATTAATAAAATCAGAAGTAAGTACTCCTATTCCTCTCAAAAAGACAAAAGGCAAATCTCATGTCCTAAATTACGCAGTAACCAAAACTCAAATAAGTTAAAGAAACCGCCCGGACCATGTTACCATTGTGGTAAATGGCATTGGATGAAATTCTGTCCAGTTAATAACAAAAAATATTGCAAAAATTACAATAAAAGTGGGCATACTTTAACTTCGTGCTGGTACGCCAACAGAACGAGAAAACCCCAAAATAAAATTAGGCAAGCTCAATCTGACAATATTGTTGATAGGAATTTAAGAAAATATGTAACTGTGGATATTTTCAATAAGTCCATTAAATTCCAGCTTGACTCGGGTTCTGATATTTCAACTATTAACTGGCGTACTTGGCGAAAATTGAACAAGCCGACCTTATTAAAAACGGATAAAACAGCAAAATCCGTAACTGGCGAAAATATTAACATTTTAGGCGAGGTAATACTTACAGTAACACTAAATGGAGTTACCAAAAAGCTCAAAGCCTGCGTATTAAAAACTTCAGACGACTTATTTGGAACTGATTTGATAGAAAAATTCACTCTTTGGGATTGCCCAATGAGTACATTTTGTCGCAAGATACAAAGTACAACGTCCAATTTGGTAAATCTAAAAAAGGAACTCAAACAACAATTTCCCCAGGTTTTTTCTGACGGCCTTGGGAAATGTACTAAAATGAAAGCTAAGTTCAAGGTGAAGGACGGTTCACAACCAGTATTCAAGAAGAAAAGGAATGTCCCTTTCGCTGCTCTAGAGCAAATCAATAAAGAGTTAGATAGACTCGAACAAGCAGGTATTCTGTCAATAACAGATTTCAACGAGTGGGCAGCACCTACGGTCTACGTAAAAAAGAAGTCCAATCAAATACGAGTGTGCGCAGATTTTTCCACAGGGTTAAACGATGCATTGCAAGATCACCACTATCCTCTCCCAAGCCCTGAAGAAATTTTCAATAAACTCAATGGTGGAAAATTTTTTTCTAAAATCGACCTCTCCGACGCATACCTTCAGATAGTGGTGGAAGAAGAAAGTTCCACATTGCTCTGCATAAACACCCATAGAGGGTTGTACAAATACAACAGGCTGGCTTTTAGAGTAAAGGTCGCGCCTGCAATTTTCCAGTAGGTCATGGACGCCATGCTGGGCGGCCTTGACTACGCAACAGCCTATTTGGATGATATACTAGTTACTAGTAAAACTACGGCAGAGCACCGGAACCATATAATAAACGTATTCGAAAAGATATTAGGTTGGTGCAAAAATAATGTCGTTTTTCTTTTGAAGTTGAACGTTAAAAAACGACATTTAATTGCACCAACCTAATACAAGAATACGGATTTAAGGTTAAGGAGGCAAAGTGTGACTTTTTCTTACCAGAGATTAAATATTTAGGTTACATTATAAATAAAGATGGTCGTCGGCCGGATCCAGAAAGAGCCAACGCGATCAGAAACATGCCGGCCCCAGATAACGTTCAAGCGCTACAAAGCTTCCTCGGCCTAGCTAATTTTTACCAAGAGCTCATTAAGAACATGCAAAGTTTGAGAGGGCCTCTCAACCGACTTTTAAAAAAGGACAAACCATGGTCATGGACCCCGGAATGTCAAGACGCATTCGAGAAGATCAAGAAAACTCTTACTTCAGACCTCTCCCTCACACATTTCGACCCTAGTCTCGACATCATAGTCGCAAGTGACGCAAGCTTGTACGGCATGGGCACTTGCATATTACATAAACTGCCAGATGCTAAGCGAAAAGCTGTGGCTCACGCATCAAGATCTCTACTTCCAGCTGAGAAACAATATTCCCAAATAGAGAAAGAGGCTCTAGGGTTAATATTCGCTGTGACAAAGTTTCACAGATATCTACATGGTAGACGTTTCATACTGCAGACAGACCATAAACCTCTGATTACAATTTTTGGGTCTAAAAAAGGTCTGCCAGTCTATACTGCAAATAGACTACTTCGTTGAGGAACGATTCTCTTAAACTATAATTTCAAGATAGAGTTCCTAACAACCAAAAATATTTGCCATGCAGACAGTTTATCGCGACTCATTCCAAAAAATACAGAAGTCTTTGAAGACTCCGTTATTGCTACTCTAAGGACAAATTGTGAAATAAAAAACATGATCGCGAGTACCATAAGAGAGCTCCCAGTTACTTTGGCCGACATAAAAAGGGAGTCTCGAGAGGATGAATTCACTCAATCCATAAAAAGCAAAATTCGAAACAAAGACCCCAATGTGCCTGAAGTTTTCTCCCTCTGCGAAGATGTCCTACTATATAATGACCGCGTAGTGATTCCAAACAGCCTACAAAGAAAAATCCTCAGGGATTTTCACATGGGACATCCGGGGAAGAACCGTACGAAAAGCCTCATGCGCTGCTACGTTTATTGGCCAAACATGGACAAGGACATAGCAAACATGATAGAATCATGCAAAGGATGCGCGCTTGCAGCAAAAGCTCCAAACACGACGTGCAAACCATAGCCCAAAACAGATCATCCTTGGCAAAGAATTCATGTGGATTTTGCAGCGCCTATGGACAACATGTACTATCTCATTGTTGTGGATAGCCACTCAAAATGGCCTGAGGTCCTACAATGTAAAAGACCAACCACAAACTGCACGATCGGATTTCTACACGAGCTATTCGCGCGTTTTGGCGTCGTATATTGTATAGTTACTGATAATGGCACTCAATTCACATCAAGTAAATTTAGAGACTTCTGCAAGTCATATCAGGTGGACCACGTTACAACGCCTCAGTACCACCCTAGGTCAAATGGCCAAGCCGAAAGGTTCGTGGACACTTTAAAAAGGCCTTTAAGAAAGGCACTAGGCACACCGACAGATAGGGCATTGCAACAATTTCTGCAGGTGTATCGGATAACCCCTAATCAGAACACGCCTATGGAAAGCTCGCCTGCAGAAACAATGTTCGCAAGAAAAATCAAGTCTGTCTTCGACAAACTTATTCCACGGCAAGCAAAGTTCAAAAAACCGTATCGCCTCATAGGAAATATTTCAATCCTGGCGATAGGGTCTTTTTCAAGGCGTACAAGAACAATATGACATTCTGGGAAGTGGGCACCATAAAGCAGAGAATTGGCGAACTGATATATATATGGTCCAAGGACCGAGAAACATTCACAAACGCCATTGGAACCAGATCAGAAAATGCCGTTTGAAGGAATCACTACAAAATACATGTGAAGAGCCGATCGACGTAATTTTCGATCATTTCGATCTCGACATGCCCCAAGTCTCTCCTGAAGTGCGACGCTCAGGAAGGAAAAGGAAATTTACTCAACCGCTCGAAGTAAATCCCAAGAGGAAAAAGTATTAACAGTTTTATTTTTTTCTCTACTTTTCAAAAAGAAAACTCTTTGGAAGGGGGGTATTGTGAGACCAGAAACTACCTACACAATAGACTCTTCCAGGCCTATATTAAGTAGGCGACATAGCACTCTACAGAGACTGATAGAGAGTGATAGAGAGTGACACAGAGAGACAGTGAGAGTCTCGTACGACTACCAGTGTTGGACACTAACTTATAGTAAGCTCTGCTTACACTATCTCTGTAACCTGTTGTTAATATATCTTTCTTACATCTAATCCGTGTTCCGTGTTTTACTTCTGTGGGCTCAACTTTGGTACCCACATGAAAAAGGCACATGGAAGCAACTTTATGGCGTTGGGAAAGTGACTGAAGCCAAGACGCCAGATCAAGACTAATAACATTGCTGATTCTATCTTTGGATTTTATCAAGGATCTCTAGATCTATAGCAGGAGCACCTGACCATATGTGATATCAATATTCTAAGCTTGAACGAATGGTAGACATATTATGAAATGTATTAAGTCCAACAATTATTTAATATATTTTCTGTTTATATGCTATTTTGATAGATATAATTTATTTAAGTAAATACTGTTTTTAATTAACAGATCGCGATATCCATGAGAGAGTTGAAATTTTATTATTGCATTATTCCAAAATTTTAATACATTATTATATCGATATTAATGTCAACAACCGAGCACAAATAGTTATTAATTAAAAAATTAGTAATTAATGTATATTATCTATAACTACATGTACAAGAATGTCGTTTTTGATAAAAGTTAAAAAGTAACCATAAATACGAAAAAAATGTGTAATTCTCTTTTCCACACTATAACTATTTGTGCTATGTTATATTGCTTATTACCTAAACAATAATAATATTGAATAATTTTTTTTAATCATCAAAGTATATTTAATGACATCTGTCGCGATCTATAAACAGTATTAATTATTAGGTTGGTGCAAAATCAATGTCGTTTTCTCACATATGTTACTATGTGAGAAAACGACATTATTTATGCACCAACCTAATACATTGACCGGCTTGAGTGTTTGAGAAATTTCGTAGAAAATATGCATTCTCCGACAGGAATCGAACTTGTATTCCTAAACGGAAACCGTCATTTAATCTGACGTGCTATACCATTTAGCTCCAGAGAAGCGTCTGGTTAACAAGGCCAGATCAAATGACGGTTTCGGTATAAGTTCGGTTCCTGTCGAAGAACGCATATTTTTTACGAAATTTCTCGAACATTCAGGTCGGTAAATGTAATAAATACTGCTTAATTAAAAACAGAGCATTTACCTAAATAAAGCGTATCTATAAAAATAACGTATAAACAGAAAACTTATAGATATGTAAGATAGGTTCTGGAGAGAAACATTGTCTAGCACGAAACAGCGAACCAACTTTCTTAGCAGCTGACCTAGCAATAGATTCAATATAGTCTTTCCACTTCATGTCAGTCGTGAACGTTTGCCCGAAAAGGCACAACGAATCACTCTCCTGGAGGTTAGCATCAGCTATGCTGATGGAACACAGAGATTTCTCAGATGGTTAATAGAGAGCAGTTTAGTTTTGGTGGCGTTAAAATTAACAAGCCATCCTTTGATCAGATTAACAGCATTCTGAAGATAGTTTTTGACATCTGACGCTAATTTGAACATATCGTGTTTATCGGATTTACTATCGAGACGGGAGTAAATGAAATACCGACTAGGTATTTACTCTGTCTCCCCACTAATAACAGTTGTGACACAAGGTCATTTTTTAAGGTGAGGGTCGGGCTAGGAATTGCCCACAGTCCCTGTAACTGTCGGCTGCGCTGGCCTCGTGCGAGCACCGATCCCTCTCTCTAGTGCAATGAGAGGACGTGTCCTCGGGCAGCTGTTTCTCAGGGCTGGGCACCTCTCAGTATAATTTTCCTCGGTTGTGACTCTGTCCTTTGATGGAGCTGCCACTGAGCGCACTCTGCCCAAAGACAGAGACGCAACTGAGCGATGATAAATAATGTGCTACAAACAATTTGAAAGAGCGGTGTACACACTTATTGATAATTTTCTATAGTAGCAACTCTGGAAATAGTCATAACAGAAAAAAATTAAAATCAACAGCGGTTGATAAAATGATCTAATTAATATATATTTTTTTAAATGATGCATTTTCAATGTTATTATTATTATTATTATTATTATTATTATTACTTGTTTTACCAGTACATCAAAAAATAGTTAATATTTTAGTGACATGTAAATGACTACTTAATTAGTATAGCTAAGACGTAAACCCAAGGAAGAGTTCTATACTTAACATCAGGCAGCTAAAGTTTCTGGGACACATAATGAGAAAGAGGGCTTGATGAATCTGATACTCACGGGTAGAAAGAGAGACAAGGGAAAACAAGGCATACCTAGCGGGCTTAAGCAAGTGGAATTACAGAACATGGTCTGGGGGGTGGCAGGGGGAAGGAATTTGTTGAGAGCTACAAGGGATAGAAAAAGGTGGAGAGCCATGATCGCCTACGTCCTGAAAGGATATGGCACATAAAAAGAAAAAAAAGAGTAGACTATATAAATGCCCATGTAGTAAGGGTAGACCAGCTCTGGGGATGTGTGTATCGTGTGCTGACTGGCAAAGGAGTTCGTTCCTCTGTCAGTAATATTCGCTCAATCCCCAGGGTACCTCTCCCACGCAGTACATCATCTTCAGGAGAGGTCTGTGTTTATTGCACAGCGTCTGAATCGTCCCCAAAATGGGAAAGTACCAAAGCGGCTTGAGAAATTTTTTTCTATGGGATTGCCGTTAAATCTAATTTAAACTGAATTTGTATCACATTCGGTTGCGATGTAGGCGCACTAAAAATTCAAGCACTCAGTATGCGAGATAAACGACTACCGCTGAATTGATAAAGTATGGAGGAAAATTTGATGACAAATAAGTTTCTTCTCATCGGACATATATATATATACAGTGAGGTTATCCTAAGGGAATTAAAAGTCCTTCAAGAATTCATTACTGCAGGCCACAATCTTAACATATGCAGATGACACAGTGTTGATAGCATATACAGAAGGGAAACTGCATGACCTCCAACACAAGGTAGTAAAAAAAATTATAATAAATAAATAAACATAATTTATAAGAAAACAGAACTTATGATTAACGGCAAAACAAACAGCCCAAGAGGCGAACTACGAACTGGAGACACCAAAAAGTTAAAAAAATTAAATATCTAATGAGTGTTTTAATAAATAAAAAAAAGGAAAATGTGACATCGAAATCCGAAGGCGAATTAGATTAATGAAAGATGCCTTCCAAAAGCTAAGCAAAGTTTTAAGAAACAGGAATTTTTTTAGGAACAAAGTAGTGTTGAACCGTTATGTCCTGCCGATTTTCCTATATGGTATACTGGGCAATCTCCTTGCCGTGAAAGAAGAGGTTTGAGGCAACAGAGATGTGGATCGACAAAAGGATGCTGGGAGTACCATGGACTGCACATGGTGAGCACCGACGAAGTTTTAAGGAAGATGGAAGCAAAAAGGATATATGCAAGTAGAAAGAGTCAGTTGAAATTTAGGGACGTATAATGAGTAAAGACACCTTTTAGAATTTGACACTCGCAACATATACTGAATGCAAGAGGTGCTGAGGAAAACAGCGAACAACCTACTCAAAGAGCTTCTGTAAATGCTTAGTAGAATACAGATTAGCAAAAGCACAAAAACTTACAAAGCGCTACAAAGGAAAGGTAGCTGTGAAGAGCTATGATCACCTACGTCCTAAAGGTACATGGCATATAGAAGAAGAAGAAGAAGGAGGAGGGGGAGGAGGAGGAGGGGAGGAGGAGGAGGGAGAGATTGTGCAAATGTTTGACAGAACAGGGAACACAATTTACTAAGAGCTACAAATGACGGTAAGTTGTGGAGCGCTACGATTACCCACGCCCTGAAGATACACGGCCCAAAGAAGATATATACTTCATGAATTTAGGTAATATTACTAGATTGATAACTATATTTTTAATGTTAAAATGCGAAAGCCGATAGTATGTTTCATATCTTCAGGTCATGTCCCCGATTATTTATATAAACTGGCTAATGGTGCATTATGGGTAGTAAGGTCTATTGTATTATCATAACGGTTATTTGGCAGTCGGGAACCGTTATATTTCAAATTATCCTAGAGGCTATTGAATAGAAATAATTATGGATTTGAATGGGGTTATATGTAACTAGTGTATAGGGTTGTTTTTAACTTTATACTCCTTATTTATTATTGGTTGTTTAATTCTATTTTGTTGATTATTGCTGTTAAATTTACTCGTGTTTATGGGTGCATTCGTAGTTTATTAGTTTTATTTATATTTTAATTAATTTATTTAGATTTGCTTATTTTATTTACTCTATTTTTCAGGGATTGGTTTTGGGGATTTAAAGTCAATACAAAACAAATTCTTATTTACTTCGTTCAAAGTATATTTTTTTAAGCGTCGACCCCAAGCAAGGCGAGAAGCCACTAGGACGCAAGGGGTTACAGAAGATCAGATAGGAGTGATAGAAGAAAGGATGAGGAGAAGGGTAGTGGATAGATCAAGGCAACTGGAGATGTCGATTGACATTATATTTGAAATAGCTGGAGATTATAGCTCTCGGGGAAACTGGAATAGGGAAGGGAGTTCCACAGGCGAGAGGTGCGAGCCATGAAGCTATTGGAATAGAAGAGACGGCTACGTTTAGGAGTTTCGACAGTGAAAGGGTGAGAGCGGGATGCCGGCCTCGTAGGGCGCTTGAACTCATGAAGTCTGGGAACCAGCGAATGCAGCTCCTCGGAGCAATTACCATGAAAGTATTTGTAGACAGCGAGAGGCGACGGCGCGTCTGTGAGAAAGTGACTGTAGACCAGATGCCAGAGCAGGGCCAATATAATATATTGCATATCCGCCTCAGGAGCCTATCAAGAACCCCGAGGCAAACAGAAGGGGCACCAGACCATATATGGCAGCAATACTCCATGCAAGGGCGAATTGTTGATTTGTAGATCTGGAGGATCGACTCCGGGGAGAAAAATTTCCTGGCGCGTCACAGGAAGCCAACTTTCCTTGCGGTGGACGAAGCAATTGACTCAATGTATTTGTTCCATCTCAGGTCAGCAGTGAACGTGAGACCGAGCAGCCGCAGAGAGGTGCTCTCGAGAAGTTGAGCGTCGGACATTCTAATGGAGGGAAGGGAAGGATCTCTGTGGTGATTAATAGAAAGCAGTTTTATTTTTAAAGCATTAAAGTTGACCAGCCAATTCCTACCCCAGTTCACAACCGATTGGACGTCCTTTTCGAGACGCACGGCCAGGTTAGTATTGGTTTTGTCTAAAGTATGTTACATTGTCTGCTTTGTGTATAGTGCATATAATTGCATTTTTCATATTGTTATTTTAAAAGGTATTCCTTTTAGTTTTCGATTTATAAGTAACGCAGTAAAAATTTGTTTTCTTGTTTGCATATAGAGATATGTTCTGATCATTTATTTAGTAATTTATGTTTGGGGTAGACTGTGGACTGATACTGTTATCCTTATTTTTCATTATATTTTTGGTTTAATTTGTTTTTTGTTTGTAATTACCCATATATATTTAGAAAGGGCGGTACTGTTCGCGTATTTACTATTTGTAAAGGGTGTCTTGTGCACGAAGTTTCTTTTTCCAAGATCCTTCTGTTACTGCTATGAATAGATTTCTTCTTTATCTACTGATGTGGCTTACAAAAAATAGACCTTGTAAACAAATAACTTGTGAAATATCACCATAAAAAATGCAAATATATGCACTATAGAGGGTACGATGAGTAAATTGTCGCCATTTTATATTTTTAATTGCGCGTATTTTTTGTTTTTGATTTTATCGACTGTATAGCATATTAGGGATAGTTTTGCACCGTCTCTAAGAAAAAGTGCAACATGACGCAATTCAATCCGCCAGAAACTTGGAAACGATATGCTGTACTGCTTGACATTGACTCTAATGCGAACATTTCAGAATGTCTGAGTGCCAATCTGAGGACAGTGAAGACGATTCGGAAAGAGTTTGATGATATGTCCAGTCAATATCATGGTGTATGGAGTGATCACTAGTCATGGCGACGTTATGCCTCCATTTATCTTATCACAGGGCCTCAAATTCACAGAGGGCCTATATCAAGTGCCTTGGGGAGGTAGTGCTGCCCCGAATAAAAAGAGTGAGTTCTGGAATCCCTATATCTGGCAACAGGATCCTGCACTATGTTACACAAGCAGGAGAACACAGTCATGGTTGTCAGACAATTCCTCCGACCATATCACCCCTTACATCTGGCCATCTAAATCCTCAGACTTCAAGCCGCTTGATTATTATGTGTGGGGGTACAGTTGAGCTAGAGACCAACAAAACTCACTGTAACACCAAAAATGAACTAAAGACAATGATTTTGACAGTATTCATCAAGCCAGACGAGTTGCAGAAGATTCCGAAGTCGTCTGGAGGCCATGGTTGAAGCCAATGACGATTATATTGAATAAATTTACTCTTTAGTATTTCAAGATTTTTTTTTTGTGCAATGGTGTTAAATGTATCTATGAAAATGAGATGTCCCTGTTATTTTTATTTTCTCGTAATTTAGACGGACAGTTTCTCCATCGCACCCTGTAAACAACGCAGATAATGTAACATACTTTAAACAAAGCTAATACTTTAAATAAGATAAACACCCACCACGATAAAAAAAAAATTAGAATAAATAAAAATTCTAAATAAACAAATTAATTAAATAAACGAGAAACTACGAATACACATATAAACACAAATAAGTTTAACCGCAATAATCAACAACAGATAATTATGTAATAAATAATGAATAATGAGTAAAAAGTTAATAAAAATACTATAAAATAAATACAAATAACCTCATCCCTACCCACAATAATTAGTACTAGACAGCTTCTAGAATAATTTAAAATATAACCGTTAGCGACTACATAATAACCGTTAGGATAATAGACTTTGCTACCCATAATGCACCACAAACCAGCATATATAAATAATCAAGTCAACACACAACACATAGACTGCAAATTGGCTTCAAGCATGAAACTGACTATCGCTACTATATATATATATATATATATATATATATATATATATATATATATATATATATATATATGTGCGTGTGTGTGTGTGTGTGCGTGTATGTGTGTGTGTGTGTGTGTGTGTGTCCGACAGATTTTTTTTTGTTTATACGTTATTTTTTAATGGATACTCATATTTGAGTAGATGCTCTCTTTTTATTTATTTATTAAACAGTGCATTTATACATCTACCGACCTGAATATTGGAGAAGTCTTGTTAAAAAAAAATATGCGTGCCAGTGCCATTTTCACGAATTCCTATCATCTGACTTTTATTTTCTTGTTTTTTTAATGTATTTCTATCATAAAATAACAAAATATTCGAATCGAGATTGGTTGAATAAGAAATTCGTATAAGAATTGAACCGCCAGTTTTTGAATTTCATCGAATGGAATCATTCAAATAATAATAATAATAATAATAATAATAATAATAATAATGTCGGAAATCTCCCAAATAATAGTAAAATATAATGAAAGAAAGAATTATTTCTGCTGACTCAACAGTAAAAAAAAAAGAATGATAAAAATTTGCATGAGAATCGAAAATGACAATTTCTGAATTTCACTGAGTGGAATGGATAGTTTATATATGTTTGTATCTGTTTGTATCTGTTTATATTAGTTTATATCTGTTTAACAGAATCCTACCTATGGTATCAGAGATTATGTACCTCTGCTACTTAAAAGAAAAATAAATGGAGAAGAAAAAAGAAGGAAATGGTCAAAAAGAAAACTAAGAAAAGAAAACGAGAATTCCCTCAAAAATAAGAAAACATATTGAGAGAAAAAAAAAGAAAAGAAAAGAAAACCATATCGAATAAGCGGGAAAGATGGTTTCCAATTAGCAGTCTAATGTTTTATTGTCACATGTCGACGTACATAAGCACATTGCAGCAAAACAACCATAATAATAATTCGAGCAAGAATATTGTACGAACTGTGACGATTGTTACTGTTTGTGACGTTACTGAGAAACTTACTGCAGATATTTGGAGACTTCTTACCAGTCAGCCTCCCGTAGTAATCCTCGGATAACCGGTATGAACGTGCATATTCTTGGACTGTGGCGCAGGAATCTACCGCATTGAGAACGATCACGAAGAGCCAATGAAAAGAGACGAATTGAACTTGAAATTCGTGGGGGAATCAAGTTCATCTAGAAAAATGTACTATCGAATGCTAGATTACTGCGGAGACATGCTACCACTTGATTCTCATCAGATATTACTGGTGTAGAAACTTAATGATTCTAAATGATAATAATAAATATTAAGAAGGTCCTGGAGTACTGGGAAAACTTGTCTCTTAATTCCCACCAGTTACTACTGACTTGAAAATTCGATAAGTACAAATATTAATAATAATAACACAAACAACAAAATAATAATAACAAAATAATAATAATAATAATAATAATAATAAGAAGAAGAAGAAGAAGAAGAAGAATTACTGAATTTTACCATTGTGACATAATCCTAATTTTTCTGACCCCCCATTAAATTTTATCTGTGCATACACAGGAGAAATTTTAATGAAAGTATAAACCACTAATACGACCATATGACGTCATCCAATTAAGAAAATTGATGCTAAGAATGTCAGCTACATTGCTATCCAATTATACCAATAATCAGGATCTGTTGACTTGCACTCTCTTGAGGTTTCAGTTTGAAACTTGGGGGCTGCTCGTAAAACAAATATGCAGATTCAAAACATAACAATAATAATAATAATGATAATAATAAGACCTTGAAATAGTAATCTCGAAAATGTGGCATATGAGAACATCAACAATCCCTGTTGTAGTTGGAGCCCTAGGACTGGTTGGAAAAGATGGCAGTAGACTCATTGAAGGGATTCCTGGAAATCCATGCCTCAAGGAGATACAAAAATTGTTCTGACAGGTACAGCCCACACTTTACGAAGGGCTTTATCTATGTCATTTTTTTTTTTTTTTTTTTTGTCAGTGGAAAGTGTCATGATGCCATTTTTAACCTTAGGTCCCTGGACGAGACCCGGAAAGAAATGTGTAAACGCCAGAAATCAAAGAAAATAAAAATAATAATAATAATAATAATAATAATAATCCAAACTTGTGTCAACTCGAAATGCAGATTTTGATAAATATTCAGAAACAATTGAACATCTTGTATCATCCACTGAATATAAAACTCGGCATGATAGAGTGGGTCTCTGGAAAATATGCAACTTTTACGAGAAGGGAACTACAAGAAACTAGTATGAATATCACCCAGACCCGGTTACAGAGATAGGACCTGCAACAATTTTATGGGATTTTGCAATACACACGAACAGAACAATCACGGTAATCGTTCAGACATCGTGATAAAAGAACACAAAATCAGAATGTGCTTTCTTATTCACATGGCGGTATCTGTAGATTATAATGTATCTTTGAAGATCAAATTATTATCAAAATACAAGTATCTTGAAGTGGAAATCTCAAAACTGTGTCACATGAGAACATCAATAACTCCAGTGGTGGTTGGAGCACTCGGATTGATTAGAAAATGTTCCGATATATTCATTGGAGGGATTCCTGGTAGTCCAAGCCTTAAAGAAATACCAAAGATTGTACTCACAAGTACATCTAACATATAGTTTTATCTATGTAATATGTGTGTGGTTTAGTTTTGGGGGTTTTATTTTATACTAAAACGATCAGTGGAAAATGTGTATACAACAGATATCAAAGGAAATAATAATAATAATAATAATGACAACAACAACAACAACTATAATAATAGTAAACACTTGAAAAAAGAATGAGAATTTTTGACACAATTGTATCAAAAAGATTCGAATCACAATTAGATGAATAATACATTCGTGTGATAATCGTAACTATCAACACGATGGTGTCATTAAAGTCCAGAAGATGTCGGAAGCCATACTGGAGAATTTAGAAAACGCAAAGTTACTCACTAATCGGACACCTTGTACGAACAGGTAATACAAAGAATTTAATAATAATAATAATTATTATTATTATTATTAGTAGTAGTAGTAGTAGTAGTAGTAGTAGTAGTAGTAGTAAATGTTAGACGCGCAAAAAAAAGAAAAAGAGTAACGCCAAAAATTTCTTACCATTGTTTATCAGCTCTGAAATGGAAGATGAATGAAGAGGTAAGATATGATGCGGTTTTCAGGAAAAAATAAGAAATCCTAGCTCCGATGAGATACAGTTGTCTCTGAATAAGTATTGTGAGTAAAGAGAAGTACCAGAAGAAAAAAAGACGAAAAGGATTACACCTACAAAGCATGAAGCGAAGAACTGTGAGGTCAGACCGGACGCGGCGAACTGTTGATAACGGAAGCAACAGAAGATATTCATGCACACATATGTGTATATATATATATATATATATATATATATATATATATATATATATATATATGAAATGTATGAGAACACCTTGCAGATATTTTTTATAGAAACAAGTATAAATACATATATATATATATATATATATATATATACACATATACATATATGTATATATATATAGAGAGAGAGAAAGAGAGAGAGTTATGCCAAATATATGAGTCTATGCAAATGTGAGGATATATAGATAATCTTATATATATATATATATATATATATATATATATATATATATATATATATATATATATATATATAAAGATAGATAGATAGATAGATGTGTGTGTGTGCGTGTGTGTGTGTGCGTGTATATTTATATATGTACATACAAACTCCTTGAGGATATGTATTAACAAATATATATTTGTGTGTGTGTGTGTGTGTTTGTACGTGCCGTATGTGTGTATCAAAACTTATATCAAACATAACTACCTAAACCAAAGTTTGTGAGGATGTACATATATTGATAGATCATTTCCATGGTAACATATTTGTCATTAATATATCAATTGTGCGTATAAATTTCCCGCATAATGTATGTATGCAAATGCATAAAACTATATGCTCAGAAATGTTGTACACCAATGTTACTGTGTGAAAAATTTTACACGTATACGAATATATTTTAACAATAAAACTTTATATATATATATATTTATATATATATTTATATATAAAATAAAACTTTTTATATATATATATATATATATATATATATATATATATATATATATATACATACACACACACAGAACGAATGAAAGAGCGAAGAAAGGAAAGGAAAAGAAAGGAAAAGAAAAGAAAAGAAAGATAAGATAAGATAAGATAATATTTTTTCTCCTTTAGTATTTTTTTGTAGATTTATGTGACAGTATGTCATACGAAATTTCTATACAGTCACTAAAGAATCCCGTTCATTTTGTCTGTGGGGTTTTAACTAAAAGCTCATACATCACCAACGCCACCAATTCCATTGTCACCTGCCTTACCCAACATCACACCTGATTTGGGTACCGGCCGGCAATCTTACCGTTGAACAATGCAAAGAAGATCAGGTATGCTTGAGGAATTTACTAATCCGGTAACTAAAGGCAGGCTTGTGTCATGTACTTTTCAAGTCGTGAAGACAGACATACATACATATATATATATATATATATATATATATATATATATATATATATATATATATATATATATATATTATATATTATATATTATATATATATAGTGATGAGTTGTAAGACTGTTTGAAGCCAAAATTGCTAACTTTCAGTGGTTTAGCAAAGATTTCTCTATATTAATTCTCTCTATACATATATAACCTGCAATCCACTTTATAGGTGGTTAAAGTTTTTCGAGGGAGCAGGCCAATAGACGTAATACCCACTGTTGAAAATAAAGATGGGATGTCTATTTCAAACACGGGTATCCACTAAAAATAACGTTTGAAGTAATAAAATGGGATATTAAAAATTAACGCAGTAATTCTTTAGAAATTTATATAGATATTGTCATCTACAGACAGACTGTTTCGCTGTACCTTCAGCGTAGCTAGACGTCCAATTGTTTCAAGACGGGAACGAAACACGAGCTTCTGGGTATCAATGAGAGATTCTATCTCTAGACTATCGTCGCACAGCATAGGAGACGGGAAACTTTAACGTTTTCTATGTAAAATACATCAGTGGTCCGAAAATTTAAATTCAATTCGGTTGAAGATCAATGCGTTAATAGCGGTACGAGCCATTGTTTTTAAAATTACTCTTTTCTCAAGAGAGCTCAATGAAATTCATCAGTGGCCTGGAGAGCTCAACATATATATATATATATATATATATATATATATATATATATATATATATATATATATATATATATATATATATATATATATATATATAAATTTATATTATAAATTTCTAAAAATTATAGTTAAACGAGAGTGTCCATCATACAAAAAGTATGGTGTTACATTTAAATCACCCTGTATATATATAGCTCTGTCATAATATCGTCATAATATGGACATTTTCTCTTTCCTTGTACGCTGTTATATCAACTTCCTTTATTAACCTTTCTACATTTGACCCTGGATTGGCTGAGCAGAATCTGAACAATTATATACAAAGATGGTTCAACAAATCAACAGTTTGATTCAGTTAAGAATCAACAGCTTCCCTCGGTGAAGATCGAACCCATTATTCATGATTACAAGATCTGTTTGTTGACAAAGCAAGGTGATCAGTAGATAGATTTAAATCTGAAATAAAAAGTAACTATTATTCTGCATTTTTTTGTTTCTGTGAATGAACAGATGAAGGGAAAAGAAATAATAAATAGAGGACGTTGTAGCAATATAGTAGCGTCAGAACAGGGTACAGAAGACGGGGAAGAAGAAAAGAAGAGAAAAAAGAATATAGGGCGGAGGAAGTGCATGAAAAGGAAAGTAGGAGGAGATAAAGGAGAGTGAGTAAAAGGACAAAGAAGAGAGCATATAAAGGAGAAACAAAGAGAATCGAACGAAGAAGAGCAAGAAGGGAAGGCGTGGGAGGAATCACGAGTGAAAGCAGGAGGAAGAGGAGGCGGAATATAAACCAGAAATCCACAAGTAAATGAAAAAAAAATGAGATAGATAGATAGATAGATAGATAGATAGATAAAATGAAACGCTAGAAACAGAATCAGATCGAAATAGATAGATAGATAGATAGATAGATAGATAGATAGATAGATAGATGGCCGTTCGTTTCTGAGTATGCCTGTCTGCTGGCAGGTACTAAATAATCATTTTTGCAGACGCCTGCTTAGACACATTTGTTAAAACCCGCGCTTTATGCTGCAACTATGTTGAACGGTTCCTGTATATTGTTTCTGGGAAAGAGACCATAATCTCTAATCACCAGTGGTCACCAGTTTGAACACAGCCAGTATGATCAAACCCTCGCAGAAACCTATGACTTCATGCTAATACAGCCATAAATGGCTTCCGGACAGTTTTGTTTACCCAATTTTACTCACAAGTTTTGTGTTAACACGTGTTATTGCTTTCAGACACTTCCCGACAGTAGTTCAGACTTGGATCATTTTCCCAGTCCGATATCGTGAGTGGGGGTCTCCGTGACTTAAGAGACAATTAAGCTTTAAATTCACATAAAAAACTATATAAGAGCCATCGAAAAAACTACAAGAAAAATGGTCGTACCATTCCAGTAAGTACCTGATTCCGCATGATACCCTCTACCTTTACAAGAGTCAGATCAGACCTAAAATGAACTACTGTTGTCGTATTTGGGCAGCAGCTGCCCAGTTCTCACTTTCCAATGCAAAAGTGTCCCTGAGTCCTTATGGGTGATAAATACTTTTCCTCTCTTCAAACTCTCTCTCACAGGCGGAATGTGGCAAGTCCCCTCATTGCTCTGTTGCTACTTCCATGCAAAATGCTTGGACGAACTACATCCTTTGGTTCCGCTAAGCCTAACCTTCACGGCAAGAGCCTGCCACGCCGCTTACATTGTAACAAACCACTCGCATTCCCTCCGTATTCCGTCGGTGAGAAGTAAGTTCCATTCGAACAGCTTCTTCTCGCGAACCAGTCTGTGGAACCGACTCCCAAAAAGATGCTTCCCCGATCACTACAATCTTAAACTGTTCATGTCTAGGGTTAACCGTTATCTTCCACTCCTATCTACATAAACTGCTTCTTAATGTCACCCTCTATCACGAGTGACCCCCGGGCCTTGTACAGGCTGAGCCTTACTGTAAAAAATATAAATGTTCCAATTGCAATGCAGATTTGAACATGGCACAACACGTTCAAAGAAGAGGGCTGTCTGCGCAGGACAAAAAGATCTGGATGACCACGAATGTATCGGAAGAGATGGTCAAGCGGGTTCGGGAAACATTTTTGCGAAACGCCAGGAAGATTCGTATTCTTGTTGATTCCAACATAAATTTTTCATTTACTTCTTTCGTCATAATCGCTTTTCCATCTCTAGGTTTTATGTTTTTCTCTTGCGAAATTGTTTTATTTAAATCAAATCTAGATTTCTCCATTATTCGTCCAAGACTAGGAAATATCCTTTCTTTTCCCTGTCTTGAGAAATCATTTCTCCTGTTAATATCTTTTTATATTTAGTTGATTCTTTCCCGTTTTTTCCCTGGCTTATCATACTTTAGCCCTCCCCTTCTTTCGACCCCCCTTTCTGACCATCATTCCTCGATTTTCAGCCATATTCTTGTATTACATACCATTCTCGACTTCTTGATATACACCTTGTGTATTAAGAAGTTCCAGGAAAAACGAAATAATTTCGCATTCAAAAAACTTTACCAATTCTCGTTTAAATGATCTCAAATGTTAACAGAAACAACCCAAAAGTTTATTTTTAAAATTTTATGTTCTTTTCAGCTATAGAAATGCCATTCACTGGGAAAGAAATCGAGTTTTGTATTGTTAGAGAATGTTCGCACACAGTTGATCAAGAGTGTGAATTTGTGAGAGAATTCGCTAAAAAAGCAACTTTAATGCAGATTTGGACATGGCACAAAAAGTTCAAGGAGGAACGCTGCCTGTGCAGGGTAAAAGATCTAGTTCATAAGAGTAAATGTGGAAGCCCAACTTCCACCAACAGCAGTTTGCAGTGTCGCAAGGAAACGCTTGCAAATGACATCCTACAATATGAAACTTGTTCAGTCCTTAAAGACAGATGACAAGCAAAAGCCTAAAAAATTCTGTACACTATTTACATTATTAGGACTATTGTCCTCATCTTTGTCGCCATATTTATTACAACGTTTCGGTCGTTGTACACTCCGGCCTTTTTGTAATAAATATGGTGACAAAGATGAGGACAATAATCCGAATAATGTAAATAGTGTACATAATACCTCATCTCAGAAATATAGACAGATACTGAAGCAATTCTGTGTTCCTTCTTCTTCCAAGCCTAGAGGAACACAAGCATCGAATCACTGATGCACTGGAGACTTACCCAAGTCATTCTTCAACCTGTTTAGCAAGATCTTGACTACCAACTTGACGTGTGCCATGTCACAGGCAGGGCACATATTAAAAACTTGTAAAATCCACATACCTTGGAATTTGTCATTTAAATTTTGATGCATAAATTTTAGTTTGCTCAACAATAAGCTAGTTTAGTTTAATTTGCCTAGATTGTGTATTTACTCAGATATTTACATCTCATTATATCATTTTTAAACACCCTGTATATTCATGTTACTTATACTTGCATTAGTGTATAACATCAACCAGTATTTATCATTCGAAATCGTCCAAACGGTTTTACCGTAGATGGGTAAGAAATTCTTAAAGCTATCGAAAGGCGGGGAGGAATACTTAACCGTTTTTATTATTCGTGAAAAATATAGGTGGGGCCAAGCGTGAAAACTGTGGCAACCTCCAACCGTGACGTCATATGTCAATCATTATTCCTTTCTACTAAAGACAGTTTTTGACTGGCATCATCAAAGACACCAAAAGGGTGTTAAACACTCGCCGAAAAGCCAGTGAAATTTTAGAATTTTTGCTCAAAGCAGAGAATGATCCGACGAAAGTATGTGGTTGGTCGCTCACACGTATGTACTCCATAAATATATACATCAGAGTTAGATATTTGGGAGGGGTGATAGAGAAAGACATTACAAGATCTCGCCCGTTAATGTCAGTTCATATATATATATATATATATATATATATATATATATATATATATATATATATATGCGCGCTATGGGGGTTCATTATGACGGGTAGATCTGACGGTAGAAAACTTAGGGGCTTACTTGAAGTTTCCATTCAAACGAATCGACACCCTCTTTTAATCTTCTTGTTTTGTCCCCACAAGTCGGCTGTTTAGATCATTTTGAGAATATCTTTCTTCCCTGTTTCTAATTTCTCAGACTCCTACATAAACTGCTCTATCTTTTAATTTTTCAATGAAGGGAATTAAAATTTTTGCTTATTCGTCAATTTTCTTTTTCTATTTCCCTTTCGTTTTTTTTGTTTTTTGTTTTTTGTTTTGTTTTTTTCATTTATATTTTTACTTTCTTTGTCTGATTTTCAAGAAATAGGACTCGAGATAAAAAAAATTTAGAACAGTAAAAAAAGAATTTGAATGGGAATAAAAGCAGAGACGACACCTTTCTTTTTATTAATCGAGTTCATCCCAAGCAAGGTTTGGTTTGGTTTGGTTTGGTTTGGTTTGGTTTGATTTGGTTTGGTTTGGTTTGGTTTGGTTTACGGCATATCAACCTCA
Organism: Acanthosepion lycidas; assembly: GCA_963932145.1. Taxonomy (NCBI): domain Eukaryota; kingdom Metazoa; phylum Mollusca; class Cephalopoda; order Sepiida; family Sepiidae; genus Acanthosepion; species Acanthosepion lycidas. Next base: position 58,911,912 of record OZ010576.1, read on the forward strand.
ATGGATTATTTAATGCCGACAAAATTTTTATTGCTGGTAATATTTTTTATTTTTCAAAAATGTTTTTCCTATAAACATTTTTTTCTAAAATGTATAGCTGGTATTATCTTCCTTTTTTTTTTTTTTCAAAATGCATTGCTGGTAATATCGTTTTTTTTTTTTTTCTTTTTTTTTTATGACAAATATTTCTGGTATTAAAAAATATTTTTATACTTTCATAGTGTTTTGACACCAGTTTGGGGGTTTAAATATTTGCCCATAGCTGGGACGCTAACAGGGTAGACCTGGGAACACCAGCAATTAAGAGGTGGTTCCACGCTCCTCAAAACCTCCTGATCAGAGGCCTTGCTGTTGGACGTAGTTTATCGTTTTACCAAGCAAGTTAGTAAAGCCACTGAGACAAAAGGGGTTACTGGATGTAGAATAATTAGAAAAGAGAAACATTATTAAGGAACGAGAACAACGGAAGAGTAATCAGGAGGAAAGTAGAACACGATTGACATTGCGTTTAATTTTTTGAAAATCAAAGGTAACTGAAAAGTATAGAAAACGGAAGAGCGTTCCGCAGGCAACAAGTGCAAGAAAAGAAACTGTTAACGTAGAACTTACGGTTACATCTAGCCAATTCAACTATAAATTAACAAGACCTTGTTTCCAATCTAGTACTGCGCTTAAATTGATAAATTCTATATACCACAGCGAATAGCTTTTTTAACCTACCATGAATCTATCATAAAAATTCAGGATGTGGAATTTAGAAATATTAAACACTTCAATATTTCGGTGTATGGGTGACTTATAACAAATTAAGTTTAGAATATAACGAAATTGAACGTAGAATAGACTGTTCTAGGGAGAGTTTCACCTAATACTACAAATTTCGACAAAGCCAACACATTAAACTGAAAACTCGAGTCATGTTCTTAAATATTCTCGTCGGATCCAGGCTTTCATCTGGATGCCATTCATGGCGCCAGACTTGTCCAGAAGTATCTAAACTGTCAGCTCTATACAATAGCTTTCTAAGCTCAAGGTTTTAAAATGGCTTGAGCGAGTGAAGAGTGGATCCCTTTGCGAAGACGACCTTTTTTCTGAACGTTTTCAACTGGTGCCACAGAATCACAGACAATATGATGTACCAAATAAATCACATCATATTCAAAAACAGCAACAGCTAAAATAGATATTACATTAAAGAGAAAATAATGACATAATAAAAATGCTGACGTTCTACACTACTTCATAAAAAAGTTTACAACAGAAAACCACATCAATACTGGAAAGAGCTACAATTGTTTCAAGAGAAAGACTTTATAAATTTCAACCGACACTAATTCTGGCTGCCCTGTCAATGAATGTCAATTGATTTCTTATAAGGAAACGGCTAATATTAGTTTTACCTTTCTCATTAAAATACCAGTAATCCTTTTAAATTGGTTAGAGATTCATTTTTCTTGTGCATGAAAGTTTATCATTAAATCTGCAACGTGGTATGGAGTTTATAGTAATGGGAAAATTAACCGTTTCCTTATAAGGAAACAGTTAACATTCTTTGACCGAGCGGCTTGTGTTGAAATTTGTTAAATATTTTTTTCTTAAAACAGTTTTTCAGGAAATTACACATTTCAAGTTCTTTTTTATTGCTCTTTCACGTCATGATGGGAGTTTCCTTCCAAACCTTTTGTTTCTGTCATTGTGGAAAGTTAACAACTTGGTTATTCCATTATTTTCTCTTCTAGTTATATGTGCTTCCCATTTTTCTTGTTGTCGCTGTTGAAAGTGTTCAGATAATGAGGGTTTTTTTTTTTTATTATCTATTTGATATTTGTGATATTATAGCGTTGATAACTTGCGTCTGATCAAGGATTGTATTCTTTGATCTGAAATTTTTACTGTATAATATTCGAGCGATCTGATTAACATTTGCCACCGAATTATGTGGTTATAATTTGTCTATTTTCGGAAAATTAGTCTGTGGACTTAGTTATGTAATTCTGTAAGTCAGTCGCTTTATGATAAAAACGATTTTTTTTTTACAGATATACACATTTTTTAGTATTAGTTTGATCAAATTTACTGATTTTGTTGTTTCTATCACAAAGTTCTCTAGCCGTTCCAATTTTTTGACATTATCATCAAAGTTAAGCAACGTCGAGCTTGGTCAATACATAGATCCGTGATCACTTCGGAATACCAGATGCTGTAAGATTGGATGTGCAGGTGGTGTAATGGATAATGGCTCGGACTTGTTAATCAGAGAGCCGAGTTCAAATTCCCGTTTGGTTCGTTGTATTCACTTACGCACAAATACCCTTGAGAAAGGTATGAATCTACCTCTTCTCCCTTAGCTATGGCTTAATTAGTAAGTTTTTTTGTCACTGACCCACCGACCCTCCAAATTCTTACAAGCTAAAAATATTTTCTGGCCTTATATAACCTGCAAAAAGTTAACCTTTAACATTAATTTTGTTCGTCTACAAACGCTGGTTATTTTTTAATTAAAAAAAAGAAAGCAATAAAATAGACAAAGCTTGTAATAAAACATATTAGCAATAAAAATTTATGCTGATAAATGCCAACATCAATAAAAGTCTTCTCTGTGTCGTGTCCCGTCAGGACGTGGGTGGTCATGGCACTCGACAACTTCCTGTCCTTTGTAGCACTTAGCAATAATTTTCTTTTTACTATCCCTCCTAATTATTGTTCTGCCTTCTATTTACACAACCACGTTAGCAGGACCGTCGCTAGGGTCTCACCCCCCCCCACCTCCACTACCCGGAACTTTGATACAATATGTCGATTTGAAAATTTCCCAACATGGTGGCCACAAATCACCAAAGGAAAATTGGAAGAGAAGGACATTGCTTTTTTTTTAAATTACCAAAAATCAGGGAATTATCCAATTTAAATTAAAATTTCAGTACATATTCATTAATTACTAGCAGCATGGCCCGGCGTTGCCCGTGCTTGATTCAAAAATCGTACGACTCATACAGCAATCGCTATCAGTTGACATAAAATATTTTTGCTCTTCCTTGCCTTTAAAGGAGTTCCCTTTGCCGTGCTGATGTTGCGACATGCCTTACTTCTTGCCTATCTCACACTGCGTATTTTTTCTAAGCTCTATACTAAACATTAAATCTGTTACGAAAAAAGAACTAAACAAAATGAACACAAAACGATCAGCTTTAAAAAAAAAAAGACTCGTAACTGGAAAAACCGAATGAAAAAAGAATTTTAACAACAAATACTTTTTCACACCCAACCCAGTTCTGCGGAATCAGAATCAACGTTGAGTTTAAGCAAGCGAATGAGACAATTGGAGTAAAGTGTCATGCAGATTTAATTTTTTCCCACTTGTGACGAATGCAGCTATCGAATTTTTTGCATGCTAGCATGCTAGTTAACATTCGTGTCAGTCAGCTGTTGGCTCCCATGTTGGCCAATAGAATCTTCCTGCCTATTCGTGGCAGCCAGCTATAGGCTCTCACTCAGGCAAAAAAATCAATTATTTCCACTATCGATGGGAGTTGGGAAGTGCAAAGCCCGTCTTGGCCTTGATGCTAACTTGGAACATGTGCATGTAAATTTTGGTGCAAATCCGTCGAAAATTGCAGCCGTGCATTTGTTACACACACACACACATACATCCTGCCTGGTTTGTTTTTTTAGTTTTTTAAATATCTGGTAACAAGTTATTTTTTTTTTTTTGCAATAACCGTAAATATTTTCATAACTTAATTTTACTCGATAAAAAAAATTCTTAAATCGCAAATTTTTACATATCCATAAAAAATAATCGCCGACGCACCTCCACTGAAAGAAGTTTTACAAAGATTCCAACATAAAACATGAAAAAACATCCCCGACAAACAAAATGTAATGATTAGACTTTATGTGGTTCCGAGAATATTTTTAATTTTTCACAAAAGAGAACAAACGGTATTGTCTTGAAAATTTATTTTAAAAACAGTATTTCATTTTTCGGGAAAATTTTTCATGTGTTGAAATAGGGACAAGAAAAATTTTATTTTAATTACTAGTTGTGAACTTCTGGTTAGTATTACTTTTAGTAAAAAAAATCCTTCTTAATGGATTATCTTGGGATAAAAATGATTTTACCGAATTATATTACCATCTTTCATGATTTCATAGAACTGTTCAGAAAGAAAATTACAACTTAAAAAATAAGCGCTACTGAAATTAGCAGTTTTGTTCGCAGTAGGCATGGATCCCCCACGCGGTTCGAGGTAGTAAGCACCGGCCCTGTCGATTAAGCTCGTCTGGGGTTCTTGCGTAGTACGCACCGCAACGGCCATGCAGATACACGATTGATATTATTAGTTGATGACTGACAATGTAACGTTAGTTTCAAAATTATTTTAAAATGGCGGATGGCCATAAAACAGTGCTGAAAAAATGGCAGAGGTCTCAACTGGGCACCAAAACACGCCCTCTCCCGGTCAGGGGTTACGCGCCGGCCATGCACTTTAGATAGGTTACTCGCTGTTTCCCCCTCTCTCTCTCTCTCTCTTACACTCAGTATATTAGATGAGTTTCAAATTTTAAAAGCCTTCTTTCTTCATTAAGTGTCTTAGAAATTTCAAGTATCTCTTTCTGATTTTAAGCATAAATGTCCTTTCTGTTATAGCTATTCTCGGCATCTTTCAATAGAATCACATTTCTGTTAAGACTTCTCTTCATCTGTGCCATATAGTAGGATGGATTAATATTACATAACAGCTCAGCGATCAGAGTCTGTCTATATTTCTGAGATGACGTATTATGTACATTATTTACATTATTCGGACTATTGTCCTCATCTTTTTCGCCATATTTATTACAACGTTTCGGCCGTTGCATGCTCCGGCCCTCTTCAGGTGGTCCTCAAGGACACATGGCACAGTGGATAAAGACGTTGGTTGGATCCAGTGGCAGGACCCAAAGAGTGTGAGTTCAATACCTGGCTAATGCAGTGGAGAACTTTCAGAGGGAAATTAACAGGAGATAACTGATAACTGGCATCCATTAAACATGGCAAGTGGAACTAGAACAGTCTACCCCAGTGAGCGAAATAAAGGGTTCAGTTCGACATTCCAACAACCTGAAGAGGACCGGAGCGTGCAACGGCCGAAGCGTTGTAATAAAGAAGGTGACAAAGATGAGGACAATAGTAAATAAAGTTCAGCGATCTTTGTTTCTAAAGTATTTATTGTGTTTCTTAATACTTTGTTTGGTATTTGGAATGCATCGATATGCGTTAGAATTCCGGTTTCGTATTGTCCGTCCTCTGTTAAAACGTTTCCAAAATACTTAAATTTCTGTACATGCTTCTTTCGAGGTCACCAATTCCTAGTTTGCACCTTGAGCTGTTCCTCTCTCTGCCAGCCAGACATTCTGTCTCCTTACCATTGCTGGTTAGTCTTTTATTCAGGCTTATGTTTAACATCTTGTCTGGGTGTTTCTGCAGTCGTTTGTACCTGCCATCAAAAAGGGGTCATCTACGAAGCTTATATTGTTAAGATTATGTACACCGATAAGAAATCCTGCTATGATCCACAGCTCCTTTAAGATAGCCTCGCTGTATAAGTTGAGAAAATACAGCCTTGTTTTACACACCTTTTTTGTGTATACAAGTGCAAGTCCAATAAACCGAATTATTTGCTTCTAGTTTAAGCCAACTTAATCATTTCGTCAGAATATGGGATATTATGACAGGGAGGGGCTCGATTTAAGATTATTCTGAAAACATAGACTTCTAATATTTCTAACCCACTTATTATACACCTACTCCGTTGGTCATATACCTTTTACTGATATTTTTAATCGATTTCACTTCAAATATATGGGGTTACTGGATGCGTAAAAATTACGAACAGAAGCCAGATTTTTTTCCCGCAGTAGGTTGCTAATTCTTTCTGCGGTAGACCAGTTGCCATCCAAGACCAAGAGGATTCATACCTTTCGCAAGGGTATTAGCACGTAAGTGAATGCAATGGATTCGACTGGAATTTGAACTCGGTTACGATTATTTAATAAGCACAAAATGAGAAACGCAGAAATAGAAAGATCGTGTTCCGTCAATAATCAAAATGGGAAAGTCAGTATTCAAAATCCTAGTTCGAAATCTAGATTCGAAATCTAGGTTCGCACACAAGACGATGTGAAATACACAGTATCTGGGTTAGAATCAAAATTAGATTTAACTGTTAAATGTTTCCCCCATGATTACGGCGAATTATTGTTTGTCGTTAATATTTTCCCATCTCTCAAATGTTTTACGAGGATGGGATCATTTTGGTCTGTTGATTTGAACCAGCTCGTATTTTTGTCGCAAATACGAGTGCATTTTTGGATAAGCCATACTTATAGGAATTTAATCTGTAAATTTCATAAACAGGAACAAAATAATCTGAAAAATGATAAGCGCGCCGTGACACTCGTTATTGAACATCGAATCAGAAGATCAAGCAATGTATTTAAAGATACTTGATAAAATATAAAGAACCTGTAATGTTATTGGTCTTGACCTGGCATCTCGGCTTCATTCACTTTCCCGCAGTTTCTAAAAATATTTTCATGACAACTGTTCTGATGAGCTATCCTATGGCCATATGTAACCGTAAGTTCTATGCCAACAGTTCCTTCTCTCGCATTCCTCGCTTTTTTCTTTCCGGTCAGCTTTGATTTTAAAAAAATTTAAATGCATTGTCAATCACTATCAAGTTAATTCTTTTTCTTTCATTATTTTCTCTCTTTAATAATTTGTTTTTTCTTGTTGTTGTTGTTTTTGTTTTTTTGATGTTTTTTTGTTTTTTTCGTTTTTTTCATATTTTATCCCACTCAGTAACTTCTTACGTTTAATGGCTTTGCTTGAGGTGAAATGTCGCCAGGGACCTTAAATGTTCGTTTCTTCTTGAGCATTGCTATTTTTAAATCACAGAATATATCTAATCATTCATTTTTGCCAGCGGTAAGCGCAAATATAGCCATCAAAAAATATATAATTCATATTCATTGTTTACGCGAGAAAATTAGAAGGAAAAGTCTCAATTGAAAAATGAGAAGGGTTGTTTGCACACTTCATGGCACACCATTACTCTGTCATTAAAAGTTATGGTGGGTTCGAAATAAGCTTTCCCTTCTATAATCAAATCCTTAAAGATTTTATTAGCGGTACAGAATTTAATTATGTCATGGAAAACGGACATTTTTAAAATATGAAGTTATAATCCTGTTTGAAAAGAAGGATTGCTGCCCAAATACACAATTATTAAATTACATGACAGGTCAGCCAACAAGAAAAGTAGCACTACATCATTCAGAAAAAAAATATGTCTAACAACAAATAACAGCTAAAAATGAAATCAAATTTTTATATAATGAAATCCAAAAAGATAATGAGATACTAAAAAGTACGAAAACTATATATATATATATTAACGATAAACTACTTCTTGTACTAATTTTTTTGAGGAACGTCGAACCACCTCTTAATTGATGTTGTTCCCAGGTCAGCCCTGACCTGGGGTGGTCGCAACTCTTAGGGTCCCCACTATGGGTAAATAGTGAACTGCCAAAGCAGGGTCAAAACATAAAAGTGTAAAGTACATTAGAAAAAATTAACAGCAATACATTTTCATAGTAAAAAATATAAAAAAAATTACCAGCATTATATTACTGAAAAAAAAAATACCAGCAATACATTTTTACAATTTTACCAAAATAAAATTCCCAAAGGTCACAAGAAAATAAAATTTAGACATAAATCGTATAAGGAGTTGATATGGAATTGATAAATCCATAAGGAGTTGATATGCCGTTAAACGAACAAATTAAACCAAACCGCTATGTTCAAAAATAGATGTACTATGAATATAATTATATTTCTGATAGGAACGCCTCGTGCAACAGAGGCGTTGCCTCGATTATATTTATATATTAGGTTGGTGCAAAAATAATGTCGTTTTCTCACATAGTAACATATGTGAGAAAACGACATTATTTTTGCACCAACCTAATACAAAACAATGTTTGATATACAGTGTAACCCGGATATAAGAGAGTTGCCGGGGAGCGGAGAAAAGTATCTTATATCCGGGGTTTCTTTTATATCCGGGTTTGGTCTATTTCGTTTAAGTAAGTATGGCTCTAATTTGGGACCACAGAAAATCTCTCTTATATCCAGCTTTCTCTTATATCCGGGTCTCTTATATCCGGGTTACACTGCACATGCTTTATTTATATACAAAACAATATAGCAATTAATATTATCCGGGAACAATTCGGATCAGTGAAGTGTTTCAAAATTAGAATTCAGTTCGTCAATTTCGGCTATGATTCATAATCATAAAAATTAATTATCGTAATTGATTTAAGTTTTCGCTCTCTCCTCGAATGGGATATATGCGGGAGATTAGCGAGAAGCCGTGCCCATCAGTATATCATCGTATCTGATGAAATTCCCACTTGCTTTGTTTTTCCTCACTTGCCCACCTGAGACCATGTTTGCTGAATGAAATATAGACATCAGCCTTTGCCAACAGGTAAAAATACAGTTGTACGTGAATGAGTGAAGAGTTTGGGCGGCGAGCGTAATTATTTTAACAGGTAAAAAAAAAACAAATGTTTTTGGGAAGGAACTCAGTCGATTCATAAATATATGATCTGTGTCATATAATAACTAAAGTGTTTAAACTAGTGCGAATAATCAGCAGTGTGTCAAAAACGGTTTAGAGAGTACTAAAATCTTAACATTATGACAGTGGGCATATTTTTATGACGACGCTGTATGTAGTTCCCAAAGATGCTACAAAGAACAGGATATTTACATTCTTTTTATGTGTCATGACGTATGCGATCATGTCTCTCCACCTCCCTCTATCCCTTGCAGCTCTCAACAAGTTCCTTCTCTCTGCTTCATCCCCCGTTCTGTCATCCGCTTGCTTAAGTCCGCCAGGAATGTCACGCGTTGTTTCCCCTTGTTTCTCTATACTTCTATTCGACCAATGAATATCAGATTCTCCTGGCCCTCCTTCCTCATTATGTGTCCCAGAAACTTCAGCTACCTCTTCTTGATATTAAGTATAAGCCTCCTCCTTGTTTGCAACCTCTCTAAGACCTCATTGTTGCTCACACGCACGGTCTATGACATTCTTAGCATCCTTCTGTAGAACCACATCTCCGTCGACTCGAATCTCTACATCTTTGAGGAAATCGTCCAACATTCGCAGCCGTAAAGAAATACAGATGTCATGTGACAGCTTAGTATTCTTTCCTTTGTTACCAAAGAAATCCTCCTGTCTCGCAATACTCTGCTCAGCTTTTCGAATGTGTCCTTGGCCATCCCAATACGTCTACGGATCTCAGTGTCGCACTTACCAACCTCTGTCAAAACGCTTCACAGATATTTAAACTTTCGCGTCTGCTTGATTCTAGTGTTCTCAATCTTAAAAGAATCAGAAAAAGATGGGCAAGTTGAGCTGGAGTGAAAGCGCCTGTATTTTCGGAATCAGGACATTTCGGATAGAGTACGCTTTCTTAAGATGTTCCATTCTGTTGACGAAAAATTCGTTATGCCTATCACACACACACACACACAACCCACACACACACATATATATATATATATATATATATATATATATATATATATATATATATATATATACTCCCTAAGAACCAAATAACACATATACACACACACTTAACAGAGACACATCGCCTTTCCAGGAACCAATAAAACTGCCAAAATGACCAAGGGAATTAAGAGCAGCATAGATCCATCCAGCTCTTATCTCAAATAACAACTTAAAAGAGACTGTTAAGACAAACACAAAGACTGCCCAAAATTCATGTTAAAAAAATAAAATAAAAACAAAACAAATGAAAACTAGAGACAAAAGTTCATTTTCTCCATCAAGACATTCATTTCTGTAGTTCACTGCTACCAGCAAGCAGAAAATTATTTTTCTCCTGATGATGGCCATGTTGGCTGAAACTTGACGCGGAATCTAAATAAAATAATAATAAAAACGAAGGAATATTAATATACAATCCAGTGTTTCTGAAGATTTCAATTTTTTAATATTTTTTATTGTTCAGTATATATATATATATATATATATATATATATATGTATGTATTAATTTACACCAGGCGAGGCATAAAAGCCACTCAGACACAAAGGTTTACTGGGTGTAAAATAATTAGAATGTGTCCGAAATTAAGGAACACTCGGTCAGGATCAAACTCGCTACTCAGTCGTAACTGATCTAGCGATGCAAGCAACAACCCTTGCACCACGAAATGATCAAAGGATTTTCTAAGCTTATCTTATATGTAGCACAAGGCTAAAACTGTGGAGCACCAAGTGAGGATCAGACTAGCTACTCAGTCATAATTGATCTAGCGACATGCTCACCACACACACACAAATATATATATATATATATATATATATATATATATATATATATATATATATGAAGTAATATAGTTTTAAGGTGCGCTATATTTATGGGATAAAGTGCTCAATATCATAGATAGAGCGTATGTAAATATAAATATAAAAGTGAACATTGAAATCAACACTCAGAGGCGACAGCCTGTTTCATGCTATGCGCAATCGTCAGGCCGCGAATTGAAACGGAGAAATAGCATGAAACAGCCTGTCGCCTCTCAGTGTTGACTTCAATGTCCACACATATATATATATATATATATATATATGTGTGTGTGTGTGTGTGTGTGTGTATGTATATATATATATATATATATATATATATATATATATATATATTAGAGAAAGTAGTGATTTCTTTATTAATCCGACAGTTTAAACGGTATTTTTAGTGGATACTCGTTGTGGAGTAGACCCCACGTTTAATTATTAAACAATATATTTATTTATTTCCTCTACCGACTTGAATGTTCGAGAAATCTTATTAAAGAAAGATTTACTCTCTCTCTGACAGGATTAATATTTTGTCACTTACGAGAACCCGGATACGCTCTTTGGACTTTATCGAGACTAGAAAGTAAAAACCTCGCAGTTCCTTTAACATATATGATTATTGTTTGATTTACCATCGAAATCTACTGTAAATAATTTTATACAATTGATAATTACAAATCAAAAATACCTATCTTGATTGACTGATTTGTTTTTTACAGCTTATCAACCTTTTGCGGGTTATTTAAAACCAGAAAATATTTTCAGGATTTTCGGAAGATAATAATGATTTACAGATACATGTCTTACTAATTAACCTATAATTTGGGGGAGAAGAGGCGGATTCATACCTTTCCCAAGAGTATTTGTGCATAAGTGGATATAACAAACCCGACTGGAATTGGAAATGGAAGTGCCAGATCCGAGGTTTTATCTGTTACACCACCCGCACATCCAACCTTACAGCACCTGGTATTCCTAAACAGTTACCCATCTAGTTATTAACTAGGCTCGACGTTACTTAACCTTAGGTATTTTTTCTCGTACGATCACTATCAAAATACGTAAAGATTACTAGAATTTAGCGTTTTTTCAGTATTTTTATGGAAGCAATGCTTATTAGATTACTAGAGTGACAATTGTCAATAAATTAATAAATATTAAAGTGATTTGTCTCTTGACCGACTTCAGAGTTTCGCGTTAAATCGCTAATCAGGTTCAAACTGTTCGATAAATAAATGATTTTATAATAGCTATGCATTGCAATTAATTTTGCTATAGAATGCCATTACTGGTCAATATGAAAGTGATGGTCATTGGTAAGGAATTAATAAAAAGCATTACTGAATGAATAGGGCAATTATATGCATGTTTTTTGCGTAGCCATGTATGCGTGAATGAGTGTGAAGGTATGCTAGATGGTACCACCATTCCGTTTTCAATGATTGGTAGATACTGTCAAGAAGCCAACAACAATGAAAAAAATAACAACAGCCGTTCTGATATTTTGACAGTGGAACGAACTGCAAATGTTTTCTGTGCCGCAAGCGTGATCACAAATAGAAAATCCACCCTTCTGTTCGCTGGGTGGTCTTCACTAATTTATTAGAAGCATACAATAATAAAGCTATGGTGAAGAAAACATGTTTAGCCCCGCATTTATTCGTGTATGCGTCGATTTTTGAAGATTCGAAATTTCTTAGGAAAAAACTAACTTAACGATCAACCAGCACAGAGGTAAATATTTTCGTTCATTTGGAATCTGTAACCGGCAGGGGCTTGCGGCCGCGCCACGTTTAAACAGCGTTTCCGTATAATCACCGAAGTTAAGCAATATCAATCCTGGTCATTCTTTAAATGGGTGATCGCTTGGAAATGCCAGTTGCTATAAACTTAGATGTGCAGGTGGTGTAACGGATAATAGTTCGGAATTATTAATCGGAGAACCGAGTTCCAATTCTGGTTGGGTTCTTTATATTCATTTATCCGCAAATACCCTTGGAATAGTTATGAATCCACCTCCTGTCCACCCCCCTTTAGTTATGGATTAATTAGTAAAACTTTTATCACTAAATCATTATTATCGCCCCCCCCACCAAAAATGTTTATAATCTAGAAATATTTTCTGGCTTTAAATAACCTGAAAAGGGTTGATAAGTCGTAAAAAACGAACCAATCAATCAGTCATGTACCCGACTGGAATGAAAAGGACCAATGACTGGCTTCAGAAATTTAGCAGTTATTATAAGTGATGTACTAAATATATTCACTTTTGCCATTACATTCACTTACGTGCTAATGCCATTGAGAAAAAGTATGAATCTTCTCTCTCCAGCTATGGGTAAGTAGCAAGACAAACTGTGTTCTATAGACCTGGATGGCATCTGGTCTACCACAGAAAGAAATGGCAACCTACTGCGGGAAAAAATCTGCCTCGTCAGTCATGTATCGAAAGATACATGATCGCCTAAGCATGTATAACTGTAGATAAGTCGAGGGTTTTGACCAAATTTTAATTTTCGTACGTTAGGGAATCCGGTATTATAGTAAGGGAAAGGATCAATCCTAAGCTTTACAGATTTACGTTACTTAAAGAGATGCCGTGGATAAGTTGAGATCTTCAGAACAAATTTTTCAGTTTACGTTGAAATTAAAGCTGTAGTAAGAAAAACGTATTTTTACACTGTATTTATTCGTGAGATTTGAAGATTAAAATTTTATAGAAAAAATTAACTTATAATCGACCCGAAAATGTACACTACTTACATTATTCGGACTATTGTCCTCATCTTTGTCGCCATATTTATCACAACGTTTCGGCCGTTGTACGCTCCGGCCTTCTTCAGGTTGTTGGAATGTCGAACTGAACCCTTTATTTCGCTCACTGGGGTAGACTGTTCTATTAGGTTGGTGCAAAAATAATGTCGTTTTCTCACATATGTTACTATGTGAGAAAACGACATTGTTTTTGCACCAACCTAATAGTTCCACGTGCCATGTTTTAATGGATGTCAATTATCAGTTATCGCCTGTTAATTCCCGTCTCCACTGCTTTAACCGAGTATTGAACTTACATTCTTTGGGTCCTGTCACTGGATCTAAGTAACGCCTTTATCCGCTGTGCTATGTGTCCTTGAGGATAGAGGGGAATTAGCAGGAGATGACTACCCCAGTGAGCGAAATAAAGGGTTCAGGGTTCAAAAATGAGGACAATAGTTCGAATAATGTAAATGATGTACATAATACCTCATCTCAAAAATATAGACAGATACTGACCCGAAAATGGTATCTCTTCTTATGAAACTGAAATCTGTGACCTTTTGGGAGAGCTAGGAGCCACTTTCAGCTTCAGACCTTCACCAGTCATTATTTATTCATCTTTTTCATTTGCCAGAGCGCTCACGTCGCAACCAGTCGCAACAAGGTCGAGGTTTAAAATGGGTTTAACAGATATACCACGGAAAAATTGCCTCTTCGGACAATAAACTTAATATTAGAATAATATGAATCCTATCCAAAGGCCGGGATTTCATCTTGTATAAATTTATGCAAAGCTAAATTTTATGTGTGTCCCCTAATTTACATCAGTAGACAAAATACCCCGTATCGTTAACACGTAAACTGTATTTATCCGTTACCTCTCCACAAAGCTGTTTTTTACATGGGGTTTTCCGAGCACAAATTCCCCGTATGCACGGAGTAGGGTAGCTGTCTACGTCCCCAGACGAAACTCTGCCCTGCGGCATAGCCTCGTCTGGGTTCCTCTCCGCCCAGAGGCAGAGAGGTCGGCAATCCGTCTCCCCAAATCCAGACGTTTGGCCAAAAAAAATTACCTAAACAACCCCTTTATTATTTTGTTATTATATTATAAAGAAATTACCTTTACAACAGGAGCGGTGACATTTAATTTAAATAACAGTTTTTTAAAAGCATATTTTAAGAAATATTTTGGCTATTTTATTTCATTTTAATTCTAATTAAAAAAAGAAACCTATTATGTTTAAGTAATATTTCTATTGACAAGGTTTTTGTTTTTAATCCTTGTTTCTATAGAAAGAATTTATATCTGCCAAAAACAGTCGTAATATAGAAAATTTATTTATGAATTTACATTAAAAAAAAAAACATAAAATAAACATAATCTTGGATTCCAAAAATACCTTTCCTTTTTCACAAGCAGATATAAAATAAATATTTTAAAAAAATATTAATCTTTTTATAGAATTCTGTAATTTTGGGCCCTGTAATCCTATTTTCAGAAGGGAAACAAGTCGGGGATACTTCAACGTCGTGTAATGGTTCGCAAGGTTGTCTCGTTAGACTGAATAGTGACTTCGAAATCTGCCCCACAGTTTCGGCCTTGTGCCACATTAAAGCTACTCTTAGAAAATCATTTGGGTCCCTCGATGTGTTGTAATGGTTAGCAAACTTGTTTCGCTAGAACAATTACGACTGAGTAGTGGGTTTGATCATTACTGGATAACCAATTGTCTAGGGCTTATGCCACATCAAATCTACGCTTAGAAAATCATTTGGACACCTCGACTTGGTGTAATAGTTAGCAAACTTGTTTCGCTAGTATAATTACGACTGAACAGTGAGTTCGATTCTCACTGGGTGCCCCATATTTTTCGGCTAGCTATGAATTGGAGATAACGAAATCGAGTAAGTAATGAAATTTCAATAAATGGGAATTAAAACAGACAACGTAAAATGTGACACAGAAATCCGAAGGCGCATTGTCATAGCGTAAGATGCCTTGCAAAAGCTAAACAGAGTAACAGGAAATTTTCATTAGAAACAAGGAAAAATGTTGAACCACTTTGTAAATATCAGTCCTCCTACATGGTAGTGAATGCTGGACAGTTTCCTCCCATATGAAGAGTATTATTGCGATGTAGTTCTTCAGAAGAATGCTGAGAATACCATGGACAGAGAATGTGATCAAAGAGGAAGTTTTAAGAAACAAGAAACAAGAGAGGCTGCGGGAAACGGTGAGTAAGCTACCAAAACAATTTATGTGAAGGAATAACAAGACAGTTTGTGAGAGGGATAGCAAAAAGACAAACACTGCTAATAGCTATGAATAATAGAAAGTTGTGGAGAGCCACATACTGTAAAAAGATATGTATGTTTGTGTGTGTGTGTTTGTGCCTATTATACATTGATTTTTGCAATGATTTGAAAGTTCGTCTCGCAGACTTTTATTGGCACAATAAGTTCAATTCTTACTTTGTAATAACTCTCTCTTCTGACACCTTATGTTCATGATCACGATCAGTATTAGGGTCGTAGGGTCACCACATGTAATGCAGCTGCTGCAGCAATAGTGCTTCCTGGATGAATAACTATCTTTTAAATGTGAATGTTTTTAAACTATAATTTATTTTAATAATATATTAGGTTGGTGCAAAAAATAATGTCGTTTTCTCACATATGTTACTATGTGAGAAAACGACATTATTTTTGCACCAACCTAATATCATCTGCTGATTTTCCCATTCATTTTTAATCAAATTTTGAAATCCTTTCAAGTTATCAATTTCACATTTTATACTTGTAAAATATTCAGCTTGACCTTAACAGAACTGGCACTCCACAAAACATAAGTGTTGCAATTAATGACAATACTAATAGTGAATGAAAATTAAATATTTGATTTTAAAATTTCGTTAAGTGGAAATTTCAAAGATAAATAAATCAATCAAAATCGGCCACGTTTGGAACTTTATTATAAACTCCACGATCCTTTCCTTAGATGTATAGTATGTGCTACATACGTTATTGAATTCAGTGTTGTTCTTCTATACATGCTGCCAAAGCAAGGCAGAATACCTCAGTTTGCTCTACTATTTAACCCGAAGCTGGGGATTCGTGGATTCATGCCTTTTTTTTTATGGTATTTACGCGAAACTGAATCTACCGACACTCAACTGGAAACCCGGCTCTTCTTTTCTCTTACGAGACGCTATCCATTGCACCACCTGCACACCCTTTAAAAACACCTCACTGAAAAGTCGGCTAAACCGATAATCAATCAACGATGAACATTTGTATGCTGTGCTGGGAAAAAGCTCCAACAACCTTAAAGAACTCACAGAAAAATTCAGAGGATCGATTTCAGATCCTTAAAAATGCGACTGACAAGAACAGAACCAGATTGATAAATGGTTTTCACTTGAACCGAATGCATATGTGTCAGAATTACCGCCAAATCACGCTGAAACACCGGTTGTCGTTTGATCACGAGAGTTAGGCAGCATCGAGGCCGGTCAGTAGTTAGATGGGAGACCGCTTAGTGAACACCGAGTCAGCCAGTTATGTGCCACGCGTAATACACGCTTAGGCGATCATGTATCTTTCGTATACATGACTGCCGAGGCAGATTTTTCCCCCGCAGTAGATTGTCATTTCTTTTTGCAGTAGACCAGTTGCCATCCAAGATTATAGAAACCGGTCTGTCTTGCTATTTACCCATAGATAAATTCATACCTTTCCCAATGGTATTAGCACGTAAGTGAATGTAATGAACTCGACTGGAATTCGAACTCGGCTTTCCGATTCATCAATCCGAGCTGTTATCCATTACTCCACCGTAAACGAAAACCCAGTACAAAACTGGGACAAGTAACGTTATCCCATGAAACCTTACTTGTTCTACTCGACGTGGTATAATGGTTAGCAAGTTTATCTCGCTAGAACAATTACAACTGAGTAGTGAGTTCGATCCTCACTGGGTGCCTCATACTATCGGCCTTGTGCCACATGTAAGCTATGCTTAGAATATTACCCTTAAAACCTTACTTGCTATGACTACAACAGCAACGCCCCGTGTAGGGTCGCATATTCCTCAGTGGAGTCTGTGGGACTAAAGGAAGGGGAGGAGTATGTAAAAAATGTATGGAAGCCTGAAATTAATTAAAGGAAGGTGAGGAGTATGTAAAAAATGTATGGAAACCTGAAATTAATTTATTTCAACAGAATTAAATTAGTACGCTGCATCGTATAATTACGTGATGAAAAATTAATAAAAGGAAATGATTTGCATAATGTGTGTATGTGGATGGGAAGCCAAAACATCAATCAAAATCTCACCATGTTCCCTGAAAGGTGATGCCAAGCATTTGATGGAAGAGAAGTGGTCTACTGAAAACTTGAAAGAATTTCCAGCCCCCACCTCCATTGAACTTTTGGTTAGATTTTGAAAAGTGGGTCGGACTAAGAAAATTTCAGCAATCATCCATACATAATAGCGTCCTGTAGACCCCTCTGGGGGAGTATGAAATCACTGTTTTCAGTATGGGCATTGCAACTGTGGTTTGAATAGCAAGTAATAGGTTTTCATGGGATTGAGTGGCTAGACCTATGCCCAATCAGTTTTGAATTCAGAGTGGTCCTTCTAGACTTGTGACCGACAACGGATAAAGAGACCAGTCTGTCTTACTATTTAACCCATAGCTAGAGGGAGATGAATTCATACCCTTCCCAAGGGTATATGCGCGTAAGTGGAATTCAAACTCGTCTCTCCGAATTCCGTTCCGATTCGCACACCATACCGCCTCGTGTTTGGCGAGCTAATTATCTTTTTCTACAGCTGTGTTCAACCCGCACCCCACAAAAGGCTCTACATTTTTTTATAGACTACAATGAATAAATGTTTATGTGGATCAGTCTATGGCTAGCCACTTGTATCTTAGTTTGTTAGAGTGGCGAGCCAATCCGCCTATTGTGGCACCTTTTGTGTTTCTTCAAAACCTTTCTTAGGTGATCATGGCCCTCTACATCTTCCTGACCCTTGTAGCTCTTAATAAACGTTGTCTTTTTACTACTGCTCCCAAACCCTGTTCTACCCTCCATTTACTCAAGCCCATCAAGTATGCTGTGCGCTAATTAACCTCTACCTTTCTTTCCCGAAATCTGTCCAATGAGTATCAGATTTTTCAAGACCTCTTACATGTACCAGAAATATCAAGTGCCTCTTCTTGATGTTAAATATAAGTTTCCTTTTTGTTTCCACTTTCTCTAAAATTTCATCGTTGCTAACATGCTCAGCATCTTTCTGTAAATCAACATTTCTGCTGCTTCAAGTCTCTTCTTCATCTTTGAGGAGATTGTCCAGCATTTACTGCTATATAAGTGGACAGATATCACATAACAGTTCAGTACCCCTTTCTTTGTTTCCAACGAAATTTTCCTGTCTCTTAATACTCTCCTTAGCTTTTGGAATTCATCTTTGGCCATCCCAATGCGTCTTCGGATCTCAGTGTTGCACTTTCCGTCTTCTGTTAGAACAATTCACAGATATTTACATTTTAGTATTTGTCTGATTTGTAATTTCCATTTTGGGCTCATCCTTTTGCTGACAACCATGAATTCTGTTTTTCTTGTAGTTTATAGTTAGTCCTTTGGTCTCGCTTTCCTTCGCTACCTTCTCTAGGAGCTTTTGTACTTTTTTCCGTGTCTGATCTCAAACTGTGTCATCTGCATGTCTTATGTTGTTCAGATTGTGGCTGCCAGTAACAAATCCCAGGCTTCTAATTCTCTCAGAATTGCGTCGCTGTGTAGTTGAACAAAACCAATGAGACGACACATCCTTGTCTTACACCCTTTCAAAACCCACAGATCAATTTCTGCTTTATGATCCAACTATGCTGTGCAGACTTTAGTTTTTGGGAGGGAGCGTGTAATCTAGCATAATCAAGAACATTTTGAATAAGAACAATACGCTGAAACTCTTAATAGATTTATGCTAGCACACTCATCGACAGTTTCGTCTCTCCAATTTCGCTCACAATATTTAGGTCGACCCAGCACCGTTGCTCGCTGAGATAAATTCCCAAGACTGGAATTATTATGGTCGTCTCCTTGTCAAATCATCCATGCATGTGTTTTAGCAGAGGACGGAAAATGTGCTACAGTTATCAGAAGGCGATTTGGAACAGCGAAAGATGCCTTCCAAAAGCCAAGGAATTTATTAAGTAGTCACGGTGGAGTAATGAATAAGTGCCTCGGATTGAGGAATCGGAGAGCCGAGTTCGAATTCCAGTCGAATCCATTACAAATATTTGAGAAATTTATGAATCTTCTTCTTCTTCCCCGAGCTATGTGAAAATAGCAGGACAGGTTGGGTTCTGTAGCCTTGGGTGACAACTGGTCTAGGAGAAAGTAATCCTGAATTCAAAACTCTATGTGGCGTTGGCGTAGCTCGTACTATACAACTAAAGAAAGGATTGTTCGCATTTGCTCGATTATCCCGACTACGACAAATGATGATGATCGTAGCTCGTACTATACAACTAAAGAAAGGATTGTTCGCATTTGCTCGATTATCCCGACTACGACAAATGATGATGATGATTAACAAACAGAAAAGACAACTGACATGCAACCTTTCTATATGGCAGTGAATGGTGGACAAGAAAAGACTTGAGACAACAGAATGTGGTTTTACAGAAGGATGCTAAGAATTCCGTGAGCCGAACATGCGAGTGAAGAGGGAGTATCTTGGAAATTGGAAACAAATGAACACTTAGAATTAGAAGGAGACAAATGAAATTTCTGGAACATATAATGAGGAAAGAGGGCCTGGGAAATTTGAAACTCACAGAACATAAAGAAAGCAAGAGAGACAATAACCTATCAAGTGAGCGTGTGTAAAAGTGTGGCAGATCAGAGATTATGAGAGATAGCAAAAAGACAGACCTTACTAAGAACCACAAAGGACAGGAATTTGTGGAGAGCCATGATCGACCACGTCCTGAACGGACACGGCACGTAGTAGAAAAATAATAGTATCTTGTATTTTTCTTTTTGGTTTTTCTTTTTTTTAATTTTAGTAAATTTACACTATAAAAGTTAATGTCTTTCTTTAAGTAAAGAATAAGTAATGTCCCGCCTCATTGTCGTGTCGCAACTAATTTTGTTATAATATTGCTACTTGGTTAATTATCAATCATGGGTGTTAAAAATATTATTAATTTATATTAATCATGATTCTGCATGTCAAATCCTTAGTTAGCACGACAGTTACGCCCTGCCAATACCTCATAATTACTAAGACAGTTTATAACACAAAAGAATCGAATGTTGGGAAAAAAAAATATATCTCCGCTTTTTGATTTACGAAACTATCCAGTTTCGTAAATCAAAAAGCGGAGATATATTTTTTTATCTTGAAAATGGGTAACGCACTGAAAATAATGACCAGCATATCACCATTTCCTTTTACTAATCTTTTATCTATTGTGCATATCCTACGGATATTTTATTGTCGTAGAACTCGCCAGGAGCTTTTTCAATAATTAACTTAAGCATTAAAATTCATCAGAAAATTAATCTGTTTGTGTGTGTATGTGTGAGAGAGAGAGAGAGGGGGGGGAATGCTAAAAGATTATTGGTTCGATCAAGAAGCCCTCCCCAATGAAAAAGCTGTTGTTTGGTCATTTGGCCAGACAATGGTTTGTACAAAGACCAAAAATAACTAGAGAAAAAAAGAAAAAAAAAGCTGAAAAGTTCTAC
>OZ010576.1:58933082-58938082 GCA_963932145.1 Acanthosepion lycidas
GCCGAAAGTATGAGGCACCTAGTGAGGATCGAACACACTTTTCAATCGTAATTGATCTAGCGAGACAAACTTGCTAACCATTACACCACGTCGAGGTGCCCTATCCTTCTTATGATATAGCTCAGTCGTTAGTAGATAAAACTGAAAACCACATAGTCGCAGAGCGCTGTAAGCGTATCATCAAGGAAAAGATATTAACACCCGAGTATACAGATCTATGGTTAGAGTATAAGATCACAGGCTGAGAGGTTTTAAAGGAAGTTTCTGAACGTAAGTCAGTAGTTTTGTTATAGAGTTTCTGCTAGACCACAAATATAATCATCGATGGTGACATTTATCATACATTCAGCAGGATGGAACCCGTCAACCGAGATATAAATATAATTAATCTATGATAATGTTGACATGGGTGTTAAAAATACTATTAATTTATATTAATCATGATTCTGCATGTCAAATTCTTAGTTAGCACGGCCGTTACGCCCCGCCAATACCTCATAAATAATGAACTATTCCGCTTTGATCACATGTATAGATGGAAAAAAACATATCTGAGCTGCTGGTTTCAGCGAGCAAAAGAAAGAAAGAAAGAAATAAAGAAAGAAGCGTTTAACGTCTCCTACCAATTCCTCATAAATAATGGTTTATTCCGTTTTGAGCGGGTGGAAAAACGTAAAAGACATATCAGAGACGCTACTCGGTTTCAGTGAGAAAAAGAAAGAAGTGTTTAACGACTACTTCAATGAAATGGAAAAGTTGACAGATCTCTTCATTTGTACCCCCTTACTTCTTAAAATAATTGTAAGGTTATTAAGCTCAAATATTTAGGGATATGATAGGGGAATTCCTACGGATATTTTATGGTCGTAGAACTCGCCATGAGCTTATTCAATAATTAACTTAAGAATTAAAATTCATCAGAAAAGGAAAACCTGGAAATTTTCACGGATACTTCTAGTTAATTAGAACTGTGTTATTATTGACTCTGTTTCTTCTTGAAAATGGGTAACACATTTTACTCTTACTACAGCTTGTGCGGGACGGTAGGTAGCAGTTTAGAAGGCTGTTTCCGTAGTTTTGGGAGATGTCTATGAAATAACAATCCCCTCTCTGAAAATGGTTTCGAATGAAATTATTTATTAATACCCATACACTTAATTAATATGCCTATACTCAAAGTCTTTTTTATGTGCGAGTCACTTAATTTACGTTTGGGTTTGTTACACTCATTATCTATGTGTAGTATGGTATGAAAGGCTGCATCTGTTTGGCGCCAGATCATATCAGAGAGTCGGTTTTATGCCCCGGCATTATTATTTGATGGCGTCCGACAGGATAAGAGAAAGATTTCTCACAATTGACGTGGATCTCGAACATTCATAGGTTCTCTTATAAGGGCGGTGATTGGTTCACTTAATTAATATCTTTGTTCCATGATCGTCTACATGACAGAAGTATTTCAAATGCTAAGCAAAGTACTAAAAAACAGGTAAATTTCGTTAGAAGCAAAGAAAAAGTACTTAATTGCTATAACCACCCTTTTATATAGAAGTGAATGCTGGACAGTCACTCTGCAGAGTAAACTGGTCATACCTTCAGACTGGTTTGAGTGATTCGTTTTTGTTGTTTTTTTTTACGGTTTATCAACATTTTTTAGGTTATTTAAA
Source organism: Acanthosepion lycidas (assembly GCA_963932145.1). Taxonomy (NCBI): domain Eukaryota; kingdom Metazoa; phylum Mollusca; class Cephalopoda; order Sepiida; family Sepiidae; genus Acanthosepion; species Acanthosepion lycidas. Next base: position 58,934,750 of record OZ010576.1, read on the forward strand.
GCCAGACAATATTTTCAGATTATAAGAATTTAGGGGATATAATAAGGATTTAGTGATACAAGTCATACTAATTAACCCATAGCTGGGGGAGAAGAGGTGGATTCATACCTTTACCAAGGGTACTTGCGCGTAAGTGAATATAACGAATCCAACCGGAATTGGAACTCGGTTCTCCGATTAACTATTCTGAGCCATTATCCATTACAGCACCCGCACACCGAAGCATACAGAACCCGATATTGCCAAGCGGTTGCTCATCTTCAGGTTGGATAATTCAATTCACTCAGATGGTCTACACTAGATGAATCAAAATATTTAGATGTGACTTCCAAGTTGCCTTGGCTGCCTCGTCCTTTACACATTCTCTCAACACTCGATCATAATGTTCCCACACTACTCCTGCTCATGTATGCCCCCCTCCCCAGAAGGCTAGTTAAAGTGAGGCACCTTGGTAAAGTTTGTTATTAATGCCTTGTGTCTTTCTTCAAACGGACTTAAAAAAAAAAAAAAGAAACATCTTTGCGCAGATCAGATAGCTATAGCAACGTGTTTTTTTCTTTCTTCTCCATTAAGCATCGTGACATGCTAGGGATGAGAACATTTTTGTCAAGATATCTAACAATAGAACTGAGAAAATTTCATTTATCTGCGAAATAAATAAACGGAGCCACAGCTGGAATCCGAACATGATTCGCCGATTTCGCATTCGTAAGCGATAACGCACCTTGCACCGCCATCATCTGTTTAGAGGATGAAGTTTTTATTTATTTATTTGTTCGTTTTTATCATTATTCTTAATAGCTATTTATTACTAGTAGAATATTAGTAGTAGTAGTAGTAGTAGTAGTAGTATCATTATTAATAGTATTAACATATTGTTAATATTAATAATTGCTACAAAACCAATGCATCAACCTGAAAACTCGAGTCACGTTCTTAAATAGCTTCATCAGACCGAAACTTTCATATGGATGTTATGCATAGCGCCAAAACCGTTCAGAAATATCTAAACTGTCAGCTGTATACAACTGCTTCCTAAGATTAATGATGAAAAAAGGTTTTGAGTAAGTGAAGCCTGAGTGTTTGTGCAAAGATCATTCCTTTGAATATTGTGGACTGGCGATAAAAATATCACAAAGAATTTTACTAGATAACACAAACTACATTACTTGAGGACTGTAGCAACAACTAAAATTGATAATACATGTAACTAGGAGAGAAAATAATGACATAAATGACTTTCCCCACTACTTCAAATAAAAATTAAGGAAACCTCCCTTAATACTCCGTCCTGGGTATGACGACAAACTATATCCGCGTCCTGGGTATGACGATAAACTACATCCGCGTTCAGGATAGACGATAAACTCCGTCCAACAGCAGAGCCTCTGATCAGGAGGTTTTGAGGAGCGTGGAACCACTTCTTAATTGCTGGTATTCCTAGGTCCACCCTGACCCGGGGTGGTAGCACCTTTTAGGGTTCCAGCCGTGGTCGAATGGCTAACCCCAAAACTGAGATAAAATGCATTATGAAAGTGTAAAAATAAGTTTTAATACCAAAAATATTTTGTAAAAAATTATTACCAGAAATAAAGTTTTGAAGAAAAAAAACTATTACCGGCAATACGTTTTTGAAAAAAAAATACCAGCAATCCATTTTTTAAATAATATTACCAGCTATACAATACACTTTTGAGGAAGAGATATTACCAGAAATAGATTTTTGACAAAACAAAATATTACCAGGAAAAAAGGTTGTCGACATTAAATAACCCATTGAGGTTGATATGCCATAAAACAAACCAAATCAAACTCCCTTAATACTGAAAAGCGTGATAATAGTTACTGGACTTGAAAAGTTTTTCCACTCTTGACACCAAACAAGGTGCTGCCATTATCTCGCGAAACAAACGGATATCTATTACTACTACTACTACTACTACTATTTATATTAATAACTATTACTAACTACTATTCAAATAGTAGTAGTAGTAGTAGTATATTATGCATTTGCAGACAAAAGTCTCTTCCAGTTTCCAGCACCTTTCTGTATTGATTTGGACAGTCTCAACTCTTTCTTGAATTCCTGAGTTAGCGTTTTTTTCCTTTCAGCAAGGTTGCTAGTGTTCCTACTATTATGGACACGACCCTAATCTTTATGTATCATACTTTTCTCAGGTCAGGTGACTTTAGGCTTCTTTTATTGTTATCCTTCGACCTGGAGGCAGAGTCTTGTTTACGATTTCGTAAGTCTACCTTTCATTGTTCACAACTATTAATAGCGACATCAGTCTTCTTTCCAAAATTCTAGTACTGATGTCATTTGATTACATGATTGAACTGAAATCGATTGGACAGTTCCCAGTGAATGGCAGTCTTTCATCTATTGTGCATGTTGCCTCTTGATTTCTGTTGTATACACATTTTCTTCCGAGTCCCAACCATATTTGTAAAAAGAAAAAATGCCTCGGATGAAACATTTTACATGGATAAATTATTATTTTTTATTATTATTATTATTTCCTTTGATTTCTGTTCAATACCCATTCCTTTCCTGGTCCGAGTCAGAGACCTAATGGCTTCATGACATTTTCCACTGATCATTTTGTAAAACCATAATCTAGGATCACCCATATTTTACATAAATAAAGCCCTTCATAAATTATGAGCTGTACCTGTGAGTACAATTATTTGTATTTCTTTGAGGAATTAGCGACCAGGAGTCCCATTGGACTTTTCCTTGGATTTTTATTGTTTTATTTATATTTTTATGTTTTTTTTTTAAGATCTTCAAAGATACATTACAATCTACAGGGGCTGCCATGTCAATAAGAAAACATATTATGTTTTTTGTTGTCTTTGATTACGATGCCTGGCGATGAACTTTCATTTTTCTGTATGTGTGAATTGTAAAGTCTTATTATTATTATTATTATTATTATTTTTATTTTCTTTGCTTTCTGGCGTTTACACATTTCTTTCCGGGTCCCACCCTGGGACCTAAGGTTAGAAATGGCATCATGACCCTTTTCACTGACAAAAAAAAAAAAAAAAATTACATAGATAGAGCCCTTCGTAAAGTGTGGGCTGTACTTGTCAGAACAATTTTTTGTATCTCCTTGAGGCATGGGCTTCCAGGAATCCCTGCAATTAGTCTACTGCAATCTTTTCCAACCAGTCCTAGGGCTCCAACTACAACAGGGATTGTTGATGTTCCCATATGCCACATTTTCGAGACCTCTATTTATTATTATTATTATTATTATTATTATTATTACTATTATTATTATTATTATTATTTCATGTTTACACAAGATGTTTTTTGGTCGTCAC
>OZ010576.1:58940582-58953082 GCA_963932145.1 Acanthosepion lycidas
TTTCTTTGTTTTTTTTTGGGGGGGGTTAGGGGGGGTTGATTTTTTTGTTTTTTTGTTTATCTTTTTCTAGCTTCTTTCTTTCTGACTCAATATCAACGAAATTTCGATCAATATTTTGAGACACGGAGTTAAAAAATTTTGGATCCAGCAAAAATCAAGAATTAAAACGACGTACTACGAAAGATCGTTGTTGCTTTAATAAAGATAAACTTGAATGTTGACTCACACGGGCCAGGCCGGACATACATATATATCCAGAGACCTAACGATTGCGTTTATAATGAAACAGATTGTCGCCTGTGGGTGTTGACTTCAATGCCCACTATTATATTTACATATTCTCTATCCCTTTAACCCATAAATATATCATACCTTATAACTATATTTTACCATACATGCATACATATATATATATATATATATATATATATATATATATATATATATATATACATACATTAAGAAATGGACAAAGTCCGACAATTTATTTATTAAAGACATTTTTTTTATGTTTAACGTTCTTTTTATAGATACAAGTATTTAAGTAAATGCTCTGTTTATAATAAACAGTATTAAATAACATTTACCGGCCTGAATGTCCGATAAATTTTCATAGAAAATATTCGTCCTTTGACAGGATTCGAACCTGCATCCTATACGGAACCGCCATTTAGCCGGGCGTGCCTAACGGATACGGCCCCAAATAGGAGCGTTCGGTTGGCAAGGTCGAATTTTACTGCTTATAAACTTCAATCTTTCATGAATCTCGTACATTCATCACTGCTCATGGCGTATCAAATGTAAACAAATGACGTCATACATTAAGAAATGGACAAAGTCCGACAATTTATTTATTAAAGACATTTAATATTCATGTATATGCGTGTGTTACTCGTAAACGTCGTGGTATAGATCTGTAGTGAGTAAGCTACTTTTGCTGACCATTATTAATAAATGAAGAAGTCGAACCTGGGTCTATCTCTTAATTAGATTTGTTCCAGACAAAATTACTATCAGTAAGTAATTACGTTATCAAGCTATCCGAACGACACAAAGTTATGTACTTAACTCTGATGATATTGTGTTGTGTTGTTGTCAATTCCACAGCGCATGACTGGGGAAGACTCAATACAAGTTCGTCATTAATTCTGATTGGCCAATCCTTTGCGATATGCAAATTCAAGTTAAAATGAAATTTTCCAGAACAAAACTTTGAATTGAAAATTTACTGACTGTTAACTGCGCAAGTTGTCTGTTTTATCATTTCCTTTAAAAGAATTATGCCTGCCTTAAAATAAGTTAAATTCAAATGATTTTACATATCTTGATAGGTGTTATTGGCCTGTACTATTAATACTGTATATTTATATGTACATGATGATAATGGCTGGTCGCTCGAGAAACGAGAGTGACTAATATTTATGTTTACACGTCATTATATTCCCTATGTTAAAACCAATTATCGCAACACTCCGGCACTTTCGTCTCCTCAGTGTCAGAATTATTTAAATGAAGTAAGGAGTGTTTGCATTTCAGATGAAGCTAGATGAAAGTGAGCTAGCCGATGAAATTTTTTTGTTTGCTATGTGTGTGTTTCTTTTCATTTCACCTCAGGCAAGGTAATAAAGCCACTAAGAGGCAAAGCGCTAATGAGTGTGAGAGAATATGAGCAAAACCAAAACAGAACAATAAAACAAACTCGGAACTTAAAAAGACAGAAGATAGCGATTGAAATTACATTTAAATTTTTGAAGATTAAAGTTGGCTGGAAAGCAAGAAACCGGAAGAGAGTTCCACAAGCGAGAAGTGCGAGAGAAGAAACTGTTAGCATAGAACTTATGGTTACATATAGCCATTTCAACTGTAAAATGATTAAATCTTGTCACCAATCCAGTACTTCGCTTTAATTCGTAAAGTCGAGATACCAAAGACTTGCTACAGTTAACTTTAGCTCGATCTTATATTGTTCCGTTTTCTTTAAAGGATTGCGCTCATATTTTTTTAACTACTGGCGTTTAAAGCCTAGAATTTTCTTTTTATATACTAGTAGGTATATAAAAAATATTATATATAATGTATGAGATCCTGGAAATTAACAATGGAAGATATCCAGTGTACATTCCATACATTTTCGCCCTAATAAATTACTTTAAAACAAAATGAAAATGTATTCTTTCAGCCAAAATTATGAACTGATCCACTACGATAAAAGTCAGAGATCTCTTTTGTCATCGTATAATCTTTTATGTATGTTTCACTTATGTATTTCTTGTTACATTTCTATAGTTCGCTTTGTAAATTCTTGGTTTGTTTTAAAAGTGTTATTAATTCATTTTGTGGTTTCTGAAGTAGTTGTAACAAATTTTGATAACTTAATTTCAGTATCCATTGATAAAATTCTTAATATCTAAGGAAATCATTCGAAGGAGACACCAACACAAACACACCTACACACCTGCATGCATGCATATATATATATATATATATATATATATATATATATATATATATATATATATATATATATATATATATTAGGTTGGTGCAAAAATGATGACGTAATAATGTTGTTTTTTGACGTATTTTTTAACGTCAAAAAACGACATTATTACGTCATTATTTTTGCACTATGTAATATTATAGGAATTTGAGTGTAAGTATTTTGGGGCATTTAGATGTACACAAATCCATAAAAGTGCGTGCTCGATTATATATGTATATATTTATGAAAAATTATACATATATATATATATATATATATATATATATATATATATATATATATATATATATATAGTTTATGAAAAACTAGGTAATCCGTATGGGTAAACCCAAGGAGGATAAAATCCAGAGAGCTTAATGTAAATCCATATATATATATATATATATATATATATATATATATATATATATAAGAATATAAATCCATATATATCTATATAAGAATATAAATCCATATATATATATATATATATATATATAAGAATATAATAGGAACATACATACACACACACATATTTCTGTGTGTGTGTGTTTTACATTTAATAATCTAACGGGTGAAACGCGTCACAAAAAAAACTTTCCAGTTTGTTATATTTTCTAAATCGTGTTTGTTGATATATAAAATTTTACAAAATTATATATCGTAATATATATATATATTAATGGATTTATTTTCAACCATTATTTTTCCATAGAGTTTAATATACCCCTAAGCAAAATCAACCCAACCAAATCAACCATTATTTTTAATGAATACTCATCTTTGAAATATATACGCCCGGTTTTGTTTTGCTTGTTTTTTTTTTTGGGGGGGGGGGGTCATATATTAAGAGTGCGTACCACGTCTATCGATCTACGCACTCGAGAAAATTTAATGAGAGTACGTCTTCTTTATTATCTTTCCTTGTAAGGAAACGTCTAATATTGCCATAACTCTTCTCCTTACGGATTTTCATATAACTCGTGGGATTTCAGGCAAGTTTTTAACCAAGGACAGCCATTATGTGGAAATGACTTCCGCGTAAGTCCTTTCCTGAGCACTAAAATCTTTTTTTTTTAAGAAAAATGATATTTATTTATACATTTATTGTTAGACTATTCATTGTTTATTATATTATCATAATTTTTATTTTATTATTATACATTTATTATCTTTATTTATTAGAATACGTATTTGTTTTTGTTTTTTAACATAAGTCGTGGTATACATCGATTGCTTTTTTTTAAATAGAAAATTTACATTATTATATATAATTAAAATATTATCACTAAGAATTATTATATTATTAGGAACAATTAATACATTGCACTTACAAAATTATTTATACATTGATATGAATAATTTTTTAATATTTATATTTTAATGTAACATTTTTTATGAAAGATGGCGTACTTTCAAATTTGTAAGAAAAGCGTTTCGAATCGTAATGATTTTTTCATTTTGTTAATTTTTGAGTAATGGTTTTGTATAGGCGATTTTTCTACAATTATTTATCTTTCGAACAGTTTAAACAACAACAATAAAACTGATTTTATATATATATATATATATATATATATATATATATATATATATATATATATATATATATATATATATATATATATATATATGGTTGGATAGATGTGAGCTTGTGACCCTGGGTTTCACGCTTTAGCAATCGTCAGATAATTGTCTGACGATCGCTAAAGCGTGAAACCCAGGGTCACATGTCTGACGATCGCTAAAGCGTGAAACCCCGGGTCACAAGCTCACATCTATCCAACCATATATGTTAGCTCTATCTCTGATATTGAGCGCTTTCTAATAAGTACCGCGCATATAATATATAAATAATTATACACATATATATATATTTATTTATATTAATATACATACACTTTTCACACATATATATATATATATATATATATATATATATATATATATATATATATATATATATATATATATATATTTAACGTTAATGTTATACTATTTATTATATATTTTCGGGCGGACTTTATGCTAGGTCCTGCGGAGGGCTTTTGGGCCTTCGTCTTTTACCTTCAGCGTCCTAAGTTATAAGAATTTAAAAATAAAATTATTTTATCTTTATTCGACACCTTAATTCAGCATAGTCTTCCTTTGGGCACGCAACCGATTTCCATAATTTGTCTACATTTATTTTTGCGCGCAATTTTTATTTTCTTTTAAAATCACCTTTCTTTATTACCTCTTCATATAAAGTCACTCTTAAAAGATATTAGGGAACCCGAAGTATGTAATATTTCGAATACGTCACAGTACACGTGCTAGAAAAAGAAAAAACATGAGCAACGTACCGTGCCCCGCTTAAGTTTTAATTAAGTTTTAATTAGACTATATCGATTGCAATTACGACAAAAAGTGGAATTAAAGTTCAACCCTTAATAAAGAATTGTTTTTAAAACCTTTCACTCTGTTCGATATTTAAATTTAACTTTAAATGAGTTATTTATTTGATTTTTAGTTATATGTATCTACAGTAGTTACTAACTGATACTTCAGGTTGTTTGTGATTCATCGAGATCGAAAAACGGACTGACGGACGGACATACGTACACTGCGCTTTATTTATACAGATATATATATATATATATATATATATATATATATATTCTTTTCATATTTATTGATTGATTTCTATTATTTATCATTTAAACAGAAATTATGTAAATAGTAAGAATAAGTGGTCTATTTGAGGACAAACTCTTTACTCCGATAACAAGCATAAAATGTATATGTGTGTGTATATGTGTAGTTAAACTTTTAAATTTAATTAATTTTAACTTGATTCTTGTACTTGAAATAAAGTGATCTAAATTTACGTCAATTTCTTAAGATTACAACTCCTGGGATAACCTACCGGGAGGTTTTAATAATTTAGTAATTCCCCGTCCTGCTAGAGGTTTAGAGACATTCGATAACATTCCTAGAGATAGTGCCTCAATAAAACCACACCGCCATCTGTGCTGTGAACAGGTTAATATGAGTAGATAGGTTCGCCTATCACGCGGGCAGTATTCCTTCCATGTTTATCGAGCAGAAGCAGGAGTTTATCTATTGTTTCCTGTTCAAGATATGGTCTACCGGTACCCTTCTTCCATAGCCTTAATGATCTAACCTTTTGATAATCTGACTGTTCAGTCGCTGTGACTTTTCATTATCAGGGTACTGGTTCAGCAGTTCTCTGATTTTTGCATTCCAACTAGTAATAAGGAGCCTGATCGTTGCATTCATTAGCCGAGTCGTCCGTACTACTGATGGTTGAAATTTGTACTATTTTTCTTAAAACAGTTTTTCAGGAAAATAGGTTTCCTCCTTCCATTATTGATGGGGGTTTTCTTCCTAACCTTATATTTGAAGTAGTGTGGAATGTCAAGATCTATATTATGCCATTATTTTCTCTTCGAGTTACTTGTGATATCCATTTTTGTTGTTGCTGCTGCTGGGAATTAATATCAGTTTTACTGACAAAACCGAGTTATTTATACGCATAGTTATAGTTTTATAGCCGTAGTTTACGATAGAAATGCATTGCAGATCATTTTACTGTGCAATATGATTTACTGTAGAAAGAAATTACGGAAATTAAAAGAAAAAGTCAGCATTTTGGAATTAATATAAACGCTGCTGACAATTATATAATTATTATTTTATGGTAATGTTTTACTACATAAATAAATTACAAACAATTTTATTATTAATTACATTATAAATTATTGTAACACAGGAAGCACTAAAAGTTATTTTACTGCAGAAGGAACTAGAAATGAGAAAAAAAGTTATTGTTACTGGTTAGAAATTGATGTATGCGTTACTTATTTTTATTTAGTTGTAATGTTTTACTAGGATATTGCCTAAATGTTTTTACTATAGAATTCTATAGCAGTTTGCTAATTGATTTGTTTAATGGCATATCAACATCTTATGGGTCACTTAATGCCGAAATTTAATTTTCTTGGGAACTTTGAAATAATAAAACTATATGTTATTCTGCTTTCACAATTGAATACATGGTAGATAATACTCAGCTTTTGTACATACACATGTTTATATGGGCATAATTACTAGAGGCGGTGATATGCGTTGTAGTCTTTTTTAAGTTATATTTTGAAATACAGTTTGATTAAAGAAATTGTAGAAAATTATATGGATTAATGCTACGAAAGCGTTCTTTCATGTTGGTTGTTTTGGTGAGTTGATTGATTTTGTTTAGCGGTATATCAACACCTCTATGGGTTATTTAATGCCGAAATCTAAATAATTTTAACACAATTTCATGGCTTCAACTAAATATATTTTGAACGCAATTGTATGCTTTCAACTGCAGAAAAAGTATTGTTGGTTATGTATAGTCAGTCTTTTTTATATAAAAATGTACTGCTGGTATTTTTACTATTAAAATGTATATTTATAGTTTCATAGTGTTTTTGTTGGTGGGGGGGTAACTATTTGCCCATAGCTGGGACCCGAACAGGCGCTACCACCTCTGCTTCGGGTGCGTGCAACAGCAAATAAGAGGTAGATCCAGTCTACTCAAAAACTCTAATCTCACAATCAGAGGGATTCCATAGCAAATTATTTTGCTGTAAAAATGAACTACAAAACGAAAATTGAGATAATTATTATTATTAGGAATTGATGTAAACACTACTGGCAGTTATATGATAATCATTTTATTGCAATGTTTCACTATAGAAATAGATTTTTAAAAATTTCTTATAATTTTTTTTTTACCGTAAAGTTAGCCGTGTACAAGGCCAGGGGGGCACTCGAGTTAGAGGGTTACGTTAATGGCTAGTTTATATAGATAGGAGGGGAAGATAATGGTTAACTCTAGACTTGAACAGGTTAAGATTGTAGTGGTCTGGGAAACATCTTCTTTGGAGTCTGTTCCACGGAGCAATAGTTCGCGAGAAGAAGCTGTTCGAGTGGAACGTACTTCTCTCCATTGAATATGGAGGAAATGTGGGTGGTTTCTTACTATGTAAATGGCATGGTGAGTCATGACCGTGAAGGTTCGATTGGTCGGTATGTAGTTCCTCCGAGCACTTTGCATAGAAGTAGCGATACAGCAATGAAAGGCTCACCCCACCCCGCCTGAGAAAAAGAGTTTGGAAAGTGGAAAGTAATTCTTCTCCAACAAGGACTCGGAAACGTTTTTGAACTCTATCAAAACTGGAAAGTGAGGACTGGACAGCTCTCGCCCAAATATGACAACAGTACTCCATTTCCGTCATGATCTGGTCCTTATAAAGGTAGAGGATAGCATGAGGGGTCAGGTACTTACTAGAACGGTGCCTGCATCTTGAGATATGGATCATATGTAAGAGTTCCACTTGAGGTCGGGCGTGAGTTAGAGGCCTAATATTTTATCAAGGCACGGTGCCTCCTCGAGGGGACATCTGTTAATCGTGACTGGCAGTGGTTGAGGGACTGATTGGTGGTGATGGGTGGTCCGAAAAATTTTGCCACCTCCTACGAAAAGTTAGTGAGAACAATAGAACAACAAGTGATACAGTAATATTAGGTGGGTGCCAAATTAATGTCGTTTTCTCACATAGTAACATATGTGAGAAAACGACATTATTTTTGCACCAACCTAATACAAAGCCCATGTACTGGATTTAGTTTATTCCCTTTCATTGACGCTGCCACATATCCAGAAGATCTGTATAAACGCCATCATTTTCATGGCACAAAATGATGTGGTGCCATGTCCTGTGTGATATTTTACGATGCTGTGCTTTGTTGGTTGGTGAAAAGGCTCTTCGAACGGCGTCCATCGACTGATGAGTATTCTGGTATCGTTCATGTGAAAATCTCTCCTTGATAATACCCCACAGTGCGTTGAAATAGGAAATTATATTATGCATGGAGTGACAAGTCTTTCGGACTACGCTGTATCATAATTATACGATAATCTCAAGTCAGATTTATTTTACAGCAAAATAAATTGCAAATGAGGAAAAAGGATATTGCCACTGGTTAGAAATTAATGTAAGCATCACTTACAGAACATGCATATTTTTATTTGGCTGCAATATTTTACTATAGAATTGCATGATAAATACATTTTACTATAGATTTGCACGATAAATACATTTTACTATAGAATTGCATGATAAATACATTTTACTATAGAATTGCACGATAAATACATTTTACTATAGAATTGCATGATAAATACATTTTACTATAGAATTGCACGATAAATACATTTTACTATAGAATTGCATGATAAATACATTTTACTATAGAATTGCACGATAAATATATTTTACTATAGAATTACATGGCAAATTATTTGAATGTAAAAGTGAATTACAGAGAGGAAAATAAAGTGTTATTGCCTGGAATTGATATAAGCACTACTGACTCTGAATCTTTGATTATCCAAGGGATTTTTTACTTGCTCCATCATTTGTGTTTTATAAAAAATAGAGACATCTGTTTGAAGTGTCACAGTCTTTTTTGTTCTGTTTTCCTTGTCTCGCTCTGTTGAGGTTTTGCTGTCTTTGTCTTTTTCTGCTTACAATTTATGCCTTCTACAGTTTCTCCACCATTGCGATGATTTTTTCTTTCTTTCTCTCTCTTTTTTTTTTTTTTTTTTTTTTGATTTCCTTATTCCTTTCTCCTCTTCTTTTCTTTTCTTTTATTTTCTTTTCTTTTCTTGTTTTCGCTTCGCTCTTTCTCTCTTTATCTTCCACTCTTATGTCAATAAATTAACGAGCCACTCCTTTGCAGGAATCATCAATTTCTCTCTCTCTCTCTCTCTCTCTCTCTCTCTCTCTCTCTCTCTCTCTCTCTCTCTACCTGTCAATATCCTGTTATCTATTTGTTTCCTTTTCTCTACTTTTTCTCTCTGTTCCTCTCTCGTTCTCGCTCTTAATCTTACACACACACACACACACACACACACACATACCTCTTTAACGTACATGAGGCCTGATGCTGCACATGTCCTAATGTAAACATTGACATAACATCAGCGGACCGAGAACCTGACATACACACATATGACTTAAACTAGAAAACCAATGATACTAATATTTTGCTAAAGATGGCTTAGCGAAGTTAAACACTCAGAATGAGAAATACCATTAGTCATGGTAGAACAGATATCTTTAAAAACAATGCTCCAAGCAAATACACCCGCTTTTTTATAAAACATTAGGAAAGGAGAAACGTCTTTAAACTCAATTAGGCAGACAGACACAATATGGCCAATTCCCTCCACCAAAGCGCATGTTAGGCTTTTGACGTTCCGCCACTGGCGCGAAAATGGTTCCTGGTTTCATATTCTGTTTTGCTAACTTTGTAGTTTTATTATTATTATTATTATTATTATTATTATTATTATTATTATTATTATTAATTTATTTATTTCTTTTGTCACTTACGCGATAAATTACCGCTTTTTTAGCCAACGACAGCAGCAGCTTTTGTCTTTTTAAATTTTCTGCTTGTTTAATATCTAAACCTCAGACAGGTATTTAGAAAAATGATATCATATTATACAGAAATATGTATCTTCATAATAAGTTATAATCAAACGCCCCCGTCACCCACACACACACACACGCATGCACACGCACGCACACGCACGCACACACACACATATATATATATATATATATATATATATATATATATATATATATATATATATATATATATATATAAAGACATGTCTCATTAAATAATTTAGGCAAGTTTTAATAGGGTCCTCTTGTAATTACGGACAAGTTTCTTAGTATCGTTATTAAAACAAGAAAGAAATTTACCATGTTGATGCATATTCATGAATATGCAAGAAACTTGTCCGTAATTATGAGAGAATCCTATTAAAAATAAGTAGACAAAACTTGTCTAAATTATTTAAAGAAACATGTCTTAATTAAAACATGCTGCCAATATATACACAATTTCTCTCTCTCTCTCTCTCTCTCTCTATATATATATATATATATATATATATATGAGAAATGGTATGCTTATGGGTCAAAGTGCTCAATATTAGGGACACAGCGTACTTAAATACGTGAACTAGTAATGATTTCAATATATTGTTTCCACTTCATCTCTGCTGTGAAAATTAGCCGCAAAAGTGGCAACGAGTCACTCTCCTGGAGGTCAGAATCAGCCATGCTAATGGAAGGCAGGAAGGGTTCTCTCAGATGATTAATAGAAAGCAGTTTTGCTTTGTAGCTGTTAAAATTAACAAGCCATCTCATGGTCCTTATTAACAACAACATTGAGGTCATTTTGGAAATCAGATACCATTTTGACCTCATCGAACAGATCAGCCTTACTATCCATACAGGTGTAAATGGTTGTGTGTAAAGACATGTTCATTAATTAATTCAGACAAGTTTTGTTTACTTAATTTTAATAGGGTACTCTCGTAATTATGGATAAGTCTCTTAGTATCCTTATTGAAGTAAGAAAGAAAATTACCATGTTGATAATGTCGAAAGTACTTGGAAGAAAATCAATAAGCATCAACATGGTAATTTTCTTTCTTCTTTTAATAATTATACAAAGAAACTTGTCCGTAATTATGAGAGGATCCTATTAAAAATAAGTAGACAAAACTTGTGTAAATTATTTAAAGAAACATGTCTTAATGAAAACATGCTGCCAATATATACACAATTTATATATATATATGTGTGTGTGTGTGTGTGTGTATGTGTATGGTACTGCGATTAAACTTTTATTTCATTTTTTCTTGTGTCCATAAAAGTGTTTTCTTTTTTTTGGACACAAAGTGTGTAAAAACTATATAAATGTTACGCATATCCGAGCGCTTTCGGCTATTCTTTTAGCCATTATCAAGGGCGGTTTTGATTTTGATTTTTGATTTTTAACTGAATGTGTGTACTTAATATTATTGAATGTTGGCTTTTCTTTTTTTATTATTAGGGATTCCATTATTTTTCATCTTTTTTTATATGTGGATAAGCCTATTATACTTGTATTTTCTAAGAGTATATACAAAACTGTATCCTATACAGAACCGTCATATAGCCTGACGTTCTTAAACGACTGGGCTACAGACGAGCGTTCGGTTAGCAAGGACGATTTTACTGTTTTTAAACACAATTCTCCATGAGTTTCTCTCATTCATTCATATCTACTCAATGCGTATCCAAATGTAAACAAATGTAAATGTCGGAGGACGCATATTTTCTATGAAAATTTCTCGGACATTCAGGCCGGTAAATGTTATTAATATTGTTTATTATAAACAGAGAATTTACTTAAATATTTATATCTATAAAAAGAACGTATAAACATAAAAAATGTCTTAAATAATTGTCGGATTGTGTCCATTTCATAATGCATGACGTCATCTATGAACACTAATGTGTATATTCCAATCTTCATAAATACGTTGGACACTATTGTAAGTGGGGGTATTATGTTGTATAAGTAGTCCACCAGTAGCAGTGGTTTACCTACTTCACGCCGCTAGCGAGTATTGTATTTTGTTTATGTTATAAACATTACCATTTCATTTCCAACCTTAGTCGTGGTTGTTTCTCATTCTGTAACCCTTTCTAAGTTAAAAGATATTCACACTTATACACACACACACACACACACACACACATATATATATATATATATATATATATATATATATATATATATATATATATGGCATGACATTGCCTTCAAGCATGTAACAGACTGCACACTTTTATATTTACACACGCTGTATCCCTGATACTGAGCACTTTTACTCATAAATGTAGTCTACCTTAAAACTATATATATATATATATATATATATATATATATATATATATATATGTAATGAGAAGAAAAAGAATATAAATTCGAACGTTCATAATATTAATTCAAACGTTCATAATATTAATTTAAAAGAGGTCTCAGTACCAAGGGTAGCCCAATAGTTTATTATAAGTTGTTATATACGGACAAACAAGTACTCACGACAATG
>OZ010576.1:58958082-59015582 GCA_963932145.1 Acanthosepion lycidas
TTATTATCCATGATCTTTTAGATGGCAAAACAGGAAGTGGGAAGGATAATGAAAGGAAAAACGTTTCTTAGCGCTACAAAGGATAGGTAGTTGTGGAGAGCCATGATAACCCACGTCCCGAAGGAACACGGCACATATAACAAGGTGAATCTTTTAAATTGGGCGCTCAAATGCCTCTCTTTCATCTGAGATTGAACAATGACTGGTAGCGAATTGTCTATTTCGATCAGGAAACAGCGTAAAAGAAACTCGACAATCGAACAAGGACAACAACTTTAATATCTGTGAAGTGTTTTAACAGAGGACAGAAAGTGTGACACTAAAATCTAAAGGCGCATTAAGATAGATAAAGATGCCTTTCAAATGCCAAGCAAAGTATTAAGAAACAGAAAATTTTCGTTAGAAACAAAGAAGATAATACTGAACCGTTATGTAATATCAGTAGTACCATTTGGCTGTTAATGTTGAACAATCTCCTCAAAGACAGAATAGACTTGAAGCAACAGAAATAGAGTTCTACAGAAGGATACTGAGAATACAAAGGGCTGGACACGTGAGCAACGACAAAGTTTTAGAGAAAATGGAAACTCAAACAACATTAGGAACTAGATTATCTAATGTACATAATGAGGAAAGAGGGTTCGGAAAAGTTGATTCTCACAGGACAGATTAAAGGCAAGATGAACAAAGGAAGACAAGGCAGAACCTACCCAGCGAGCTAGACTAAATGGATGACGGAACAAGGTTTGTGGGGGGGGGGGATAACAAAAAAAATAATTAGGAGCTACAAAGAACAAGAGAGCCATGATCACCAATGTCCTGGAAAGGCATGACACACAGAAGACGACAATTTAGAAACCCTCCACGCCGAATAATCAGTACAGTTCTTCTAAAATCAGAGATAACCAAGAAGCTTAAGACAAGTCATTCGGTTAGTAAGCCTGTAGAAACACAAACTTACCTCTTTTTTTTTAAGACATAGTTTCGCAACGTGTTTGTCCCGCGCAGCAGAAATCCGAGCCGCTCCCTTCTCATATATCTATTATTTTATTACATCCAGACCTTATTTGTTTCCCTGCTGGGTTTAACTTGTAAAAATCCGGGTCCCCAAGTTGTCAATACTGTAACAGGGTCAGTACAAAGAAACAGCACTCGTCTTTTGGGCATAAAACTTTTTTCCATCACGAAAAATTAGTGTCTAGTTTATGGCTGGAGGCGCAGCGGCTTAATATTTCGACTCCTTCCCGATTATATATAGCATGTCAGGATTCTTGGTGCTGACCTGACTTTACGATAAAAAATATTAATTTCAATTCGCGTGTGTGGTGCTAACAACACAAGAATGGCCACAAAATTGTTTATGACATTGTAGATTGTTAGAGCGTCGACATTAAACTAATACAGACAGACAGCAAAAAATATTTATAAAAAAAATACATCCAAGTCACCACACATCATCTTATTAGCTTACCTACGTTATGCACAAAGTCACTCTTCGCTTACAGTACTGGATGCTCTAAAGCGGTGACCTGTTTCAGTAATATTGATTTACTAGTTTAGTTGTGGCACAAGGCCGAGATTAAGGAGCACCCAATGAGTATCAAACTCACTATTCAGTCGCAATCGATCTAGTGAAACAAGCTTGCTAAACATTACACTACGTCGAAAGGTTCTAATGGTTTTCTAAGCGTAGCTTAGACGTAGCACAAGGCCAAACCTTTAAAGCACCCAGGGAGGATCGAATTCACTACTTATTCGTAATCGATCTAGAGACAAGCATGTTAACCATTACACCCCATCGAAGGCTCCTAATGGTTTTCTAAGCGCGGCTTAGTTGTGGTACAAGGCCGAAAGTTTGGAACATCCAGTGGGGATCGAATTCACAACTCCGTCGAGACAATCTTGCTATTACACCAAGTCGAAGTGCCCTAATAGCTTTCTAAGCGTAGCTTAGATGTGGCACAAAGCCTAAAGTGTGGAGCACCCAGTGCATAAGTGATCTGTCGAGACAAGCTTGATAACCATTGCACAACATTGAAATTTCCTAATGGTTTTCTAAGATTATCACAAAGCCGAAAGTGTGGATCGAACTCACTACTCCGTGACAAGCTAGTTAACCATTACACCATGCAGAGGTGTCCAGCCCATTTCAGTATTAATTGGGATCGACGTTGCTTAACATCGATAATTAGACAAGAACCAACGCTTTCAAATGAAGTAGGTATTTTCTCACCTCAAATTAGTCTGGCACAGGTGTGGGTCAAACAACGGTAGATCAAACCGACCACACAATATTTATAGATTATCTTAATTATTAGTGCGTAATCCAGGCTAATACAAACACAAGACTAAATCTGTCATACGTAAAATTATTGCTTATTTAACTCCAGAATTTGTTAATTGATCTCTGCTTATAGATGTGTACCACCAGCTTACATGTTGGGTGCCAGCCACTGACAACAGGTAACACCTTACATTTCAAACAGCTGATGCACCTAATTTTTCTTAAGTTCTAATAAACACCAGAGTATAAAAGTAAAATTCGGTATCATCTTGAATGAGTTCAGTACGTATTAAGAACATTGCAATTCAATTTCTCTTATAACAGCGTCCTGGATATGACGATAAACTACATCCGCGTCCTGGGTAAGTCGATAAACTACGCCCAACAGCAAGGCCTCTGATCAGGAGGTTTTGAGGAATGTGAAACCACCTCTTAATTGCTGGTGTTCCCAGGTCCACCCTGACCTGGGGTGGTAGCACATGTTAGGGTCCCAGCTATGGGCAAATAGTTAACCCCGAAACTGGGTTAAAAATATGAAAGTGTAAAAATAGGTTTTAATACCAGAAACACTTTAATTATTATCAGCAATAAATTTTTGAAGAAAAAAACTATTACGGGCAATAGATTTTGGAAAAAAAAATATTACCAGCTATACATTTTTTTTTTAAATATTACCAGCAATACATTTTTTTTAAAAAATATTACCAGCAATACATTTTTTTTAAAAAATATTACCAGCAATACATTTTTTTTTTTTAAATATTACCAGCTATACATTTTTTAAAAAAAAATATTACCAGCTATACATTTTTGAGGAAAAAAATATTACCAGTAATATTTTTTTGAAAAAAATTATTTCCAGCAATACATTTTTGAAGGAAAAAATTATTACCAGAAATAGATTTTTGACAAAACAATATATTACCAGCAATAAAAATTTTGTCGGCATTAAATAACGCATTGAGGTTGATATGCTGTAAAACAAAACAAACCAAATCTCTTAGAACAAGGATTCCTTATTGACATTAAATTCTATTCAGACCATTAAGTATTTCCCGGCGTTACTCGTACAAATCAAATAGGTAAAATTCGGTGTAGTTCGAACTTACTAAAATAAAAAAAAAAATGGTCTGTCAGATTAGCTAAGCATGATCCAACAACGTGGCGTGCTTTATATTAAGTCGAGCCAGATTGGTATGAAACTACGGTACTAGTGCATTTAGTAAGTTTACTAAATATCGCATGATAGAAGGACATTTTATGGCATCTGGATTGATGTCGTATTGTTGACTGTGTTATTATCATTCATTTCAAATAAAAGTGGCAGTTGCTAAATTATGTAAGAGGATCAAGTTTTATCGTTTAACATTATATTAAAAATATAAATGCAATATATAAAAGTAGGTGAGTGCAGTCGAGTGGTTAGAACGTTTGCGTTCCGACCATACGATTGGAGTTTCTTTATGTTTTTTTTTTCTTTTAATCATTTCATCCCAAGGAAGGCAACAAAGCCACTAAGACGCAGGGAGGGAGTATTGAGTATTAAAGAATATGAGAAAAAGAAAACATTATTAACGATCAAAAACAATAAAAACAGGAATTAAGAAGACTGAAAATAACAATTGATATTGCATTTAATTCTTTTGACGATCAAACTTGAATGGAAAGCAAGAGAAGAGAGTTCCACAAGCGATAAATGTCAGAAAAGAAACTGTCAGCATAGAACGTACGGTTATATCCAGCCATTTCAACGGTAAAAAATAAGTTCTTGCTGCCAGTCTAGTACTACGCTTAAATTCATAAAGTTTAAGTACCATAGAGGAAAGTAATATTTATTTTGAAAGTACAAAAATATGGCAGAAGGTCAAAAGTGGGGATAGGGGATGGCTGGTCTTCAGTCTATCTTATCTTAAACTTAGTTAGTCACAATTACTGACCCAAACTTTCCACGGTATTCTTTACACCAAAACAACACATTCTTATTTACCATTCTTACTACAGTCACCATAATACCTCAAGTCTCTATGAAGTCCTAACTAGTTCCGATATGTACAATTTGACTGTCGAGTGGGGAATAAAAATAACAACTTTTAAAAATGAAACCCCAATGAATATTTACAATGATTACACTTTTATATACAAGAAATTTTTAAAAAGATAGTGTTAGTAATAAAAAAAGGAAAGTTCATCAGAACAATTACTATGAAAGTATTTATAGAAAAAAAAACACGGGGAAGCTACATCACAGTGGTGGGAAAGTGACTGAAGCTGAGTTGCCAGATCATGACCAAGAAAATTGCAGATTCTTCTTTGGATTTTATCAAGGATCCTTAAATATATAGCAGGATCACTATTCTAGCAATATTCTAAAGATGAAACAATGGTAGACTTATAAATTTTCAAAATAGATTCAGGCGAGAAAAATTGTCTAGTATGAGTGTGAACCAACTTTCCTCGCAGCAGACCTAGCAGTTTATTCAATCGAAGCCCGATTTATCAATAATATCGTGCTGAAGTGACAATTCCAATGTGAGGCACCGTTTAAACGCCCTGAAAACCATACCTCGAATTGATCTAAGACATACGAATACAAAGGGGTTGACGGAACTATCCGGGATCAGTCGATGATTGTGGCCGGGGGTTTGTTTGAGCCTGCTGGCTTTGTTCAAAACTACTGATCACTGCGCTCTCATCCTGAATGTCCAGTCTACATAGCTGTAGTATTTAATTACAGGTTGGTACTGTAGGTGTTGAAGAAATAGTCGGGGACACTAAAAAATAAAATAAAATCAAGTATGTGCGGAAGATTAAATATCTAGGAAGTGTTTTGACGGCAGACGATAGGTACGACGGATCTATTCAGGACATATAGCTCTCCACAGCTTTCTGTCTGTTATGGTCTCTATCAATTTTTCTCTCTTTCGTAAGACCTCCCCACGTTCTGCCACCCATTCTCACAATCTCGTCAGGTAACTGACTCACTACCTTCCCCTATCTCTCTTGCTCCGTGAGAGTTAAGTCGTCCTTTCTCACTATGTATCTGTTAGGATCCAGGTTAGGACCAAGGAAGAACAACACGAACACAAGAGTAGAAATAACGAAGGTATATTACACGAAATAATAATACAAGATATGGAAGGTGTTATTATAACTGTCAGTCTGGTTTGGAGTGAACTACTATCGGCTCGGCTTGATTCTGTATCTAGCCACCCTCCACGAAGGTTGCATGTGGCACAAGGCCGAGTTTAATGTGGGTTTCCCGAGCCCGTAGGCTCGGCCAAAAAATTCCCGTAGAAACTGTAAAAACAGAATCGGGTTGGTCAACCTCCCCGAACGAGACTCTGCCCTTCGGCGGAGCCTCGTCCGGGTTCCTCTCTGCTCAGAGGCAGAGAGTTCGACCGTCAAGCCGAGCTTCTCGGCTTGATTCGGTATCTAGCCACCCTCCCACGAGGGTTGCATATGGCACAAGGCCGAGTTTAACGTGGGTTTCCCGAGCCCGTATGCTCGGCCAAAAAGTGCCCGTAGAACCCGTATAAACGGGATCGGGTTGGTCAACCTCCCCGAATGAGACTCTGCCCTTCGGCGGAGCCTCGTCCGGGTTCCTCTCTGCTCAGAGGCAGAGAGTTCGACCGTCAAGCCGAGAAGCTCGGCTTGATTCGTCCCTCTCTCTTTAGTGGCGTGGTATACATAGTGTTTGGAAGAGTTCATTCTGTAGTTATAGGTAAGGACCCATGACAGTATCCAAGGAATTTCAGCTATCTTTTCCTGATTCTGGTTGCAAGTGTTCTTTTTGATGAAACTTTCTTCCTTGTTAATCGCTCCGTCGATAGAACTCTCAGTATCCTTTTGTAGAAATACATTTCTATTGCCTCCAGTTTTCTCTTCAGCTGCGAGGAGATTGTCCAGCATCTACCGTCATATAAGTGGATGGATATCGCATAGCAATCCAGCACTTTTTTCTTTGTTTCTAAAGATTTTTTTTCTGTTTCTCAGCATCTTGCGTAATTTTTGGAATGCTTCTTTCGCTATTTCAATTCGTGCTCGGATCTCGGTGTCACATTTTCCATCCTTGGTTAAAACACTTCTCAGATATTTAAACTTCTGCATCTACCAAATGTTGACATCTGCAATTTTTAATTCGATCTTGGGCTTTTTCTCTTTGCCGATGAGCATATTTTCTGTTTTCATGCAGTTAATGATTCGTCCTTTTCTCTCGCTTTACTTTACTACCTTGTGAGCTATCAACACAGTGTCCTCTGCGTACCTTATAATATTCAGATTACGCCCACCGATAATAAATCTTGGTAGGGTCTCCAGTTCTAATTACCCAATGTACACAACGGTATATTCTTCACAAAAGCAATGTGACAAATCAAAAAGCTTAAAGTTTCATAGACGCCATGCAAGTTGATTTGGTTTGGTTTATTTTGTTTTACAGCATATCAACCTCAACGGATTATTTAATGCCGACAACCTTTTTAGGATAGATTCGTATGAATACAATATGTATTCTTTGGTTTAGATTGGTTTGGTTTATTTTGTTTTATAGCATATCAACCTCAATGGACTATTTAATGCTGACAAACATTTTTATTGCTGGTAATATTTTCTTTTGTCAAAAATCTGGTAATATTTTTCCTTCAAAATTGTATTGCTGGTAATAATTTTTTTTCAGAAAGTATTGCTGGTAATAGTTAACTATTTACCCATAACTGGGACCGTAACAGGTGCTACCACCCCAGGTCAGGGTGGACCTGTGAACACCAGTAATTAAGAGGTGGTTCAACGCTCCTCAAAACCTCCTGATCAGAGGTCTTGCTGCTGGACGTAGTTTATCGTCTTACCCAGGACGCGGATGTAGTTTAACGTCTTACACAGGACGTGCCATGCAAGTTGCAAGAATGTCATAAGTAACTTGAGAAACCTTATAAAGGTCATACAAAATGAAACATATTAAAATTTATATCTGTTTCTATATTTGAACGCTGCAACCACTTTATTTCAAATTCTACATTTAGATATCAGGGTTGTTGTTCAAATTCTACGTATGTATATGTCAGATATCTACGTTGTTCTTCAAGTCCTGCGTTTTGATATCAGATATCTACGTTGTTGTTTAAATTTCTACGTTTATATATCAGACTAGCAGCATGGCCTGGCGTTGCCCGTGCTTGATTCAAAAATCGTACGACTCATACAGCAATCGCTATCAATTGACTTAAAATATTTTTGCCCTTCCTTGCCTTTAAAGGAGTGCCTTTTGCCGTGTTGATGTTGCTACATGCCTTACTTCTTGCCTATCTCACGCTGCGAATTTTTTCTAAGCTCTATACTAAACATTAAATCTGTTACGAAAAAAGAACTAAACAAAATGAACACAAAACGATCAGCATTAAGAAAGGACTCGTAACTGGAAAAACCGAATGAAAACAGAATGTTAACAACAAATACTTTTCCACACCCAACCCAGTTCTGCGGAAGCAAAATCAAAAGTTTAAGCAAACGAATGAGCCAATTGGAGTAAAGTGCCATGCAGATTTAAATTTTTTCCCACTTGTGACGAATGCAGCTATCGATTTTTTTTTTTTTTTTTGCATGGTAGCATGCTAGTTAAGATTCGTGTCAGTCAGCTGTTTGCTCTCACGCTGGCCAATAGAATCTTCCTACCTATTCGTGGCAGCCAGCTATAGGCTCTCACTCTGGCCAGTAGAAAATGGCCGCAAAACTACATGAAAAGTGCCGTAGAAGCATGACAAAATCGATTATTTCCACTATCGATAGGAGTTGGGAAATGCAAGGTCGGTTTTGGCCTTCCCGCTAACTTGGAGCATGTGCATGTAAATTTTGGTGCAAATCCGTAGAAAATTGCGGCCGTGCATTCGTTAAACACAAACACACACACATCCTGCCTTTTATAGAGATATCTACATGGTTCTTCAAATTCTACGTTTAGATATTAGATATCTAATTTGTTGTTCAAATACTAGGTTTACTTACCAAATATCTACGTTGCTCTTTATATTCTACCTATAAATATCACAGGCTTACCTATATGAGTCATCTTTAATTAGATTCAAAAAGAAATTGTTAAGTACAATCAGACAAAACATGTAAATGAAGCTCAAAGTTATCCCTTAAACTGCGAGCATCATCAGTTGAGGTTTCAGAGTAAATCAGCGACTATCATCAGTTGATGGTATTTAAAATGATATGAGCATCATTCATTTAGATTCGAGTCAAAATGAGTAACTGGCAATTCATGAGGTTACTCTTTGCTAGGATTCGAAGAGAAAAGAGGAGACAATTAATGACAACGTGAAGCAAAAAATGCACAACTACATTGTGTATATCTGTATCATCTATATATAAAATTTTATGATGTCCGTTAGTCCGTCCGTCTATCAGACACTCTAAAATAGTCATATACTGACCGATCGAAACCAAATTTTTGGGAGAAGTACAAACAGGTAAGGGGTAAAAAGTACAATTGGTTTTACTACGGTGCGTAGTTTAGTACAATAAATTCTCATTAATTTTTTTTTTTTTTTTTGAGAAATTAAAAATTTTATTATTTAACATACAAAAAATACTCTATTTTTTTAAAAGTTAATGATTAAAATAATACTTACTTAATAAAAATGCAATATTGTTTCTTGCATATCTTTTCTTTAAGTATTTATTTTTTATTAAATTCTGGTAAAATATATTGCACAATTGTAGCACTGTAAATATAAACACAGTAGGGATAGTTTCAAATAAGCAGAGGAAGCGATCATTTCAACAATACCAAATACTATTGCCAAATAATTCTAGTAGTTAAAAATATCAAATTTAGGAATCTTACACTTGTTTTATTTACCTGTTTTCGTTTTTATCATCTGGATTAGTTCAAATATTTTTTATAGTTTTTCTTCATAATTAAATTATTTTTTTCACTTTATTTCACCCGCTTGGTGCGAACGTTCTTGTAACATTTTCCCGCCGTTTCAGGGTTAAAGAAAAAACTAAAATGGCGTGACGCTGGATTCGTTTGGTTCATAATTTTCCCATCGATAAAAAATGGCCTGTAAATTTGTGAAAAACATTATATTTTAAGGTAAATATGGTGTCATAGTAATAAAATATAGGACGTTGATTTTTTTTTTGTTGTAATTGCACACTTCGCATATACTGATTAAATCTGAAAAAAAAATAATGAAAGCTTCTAATTGAAGAAACTGATGTGTTTTTAAGATTTATTCCATTAACTTATCGAATTTCAATCATAAGACGGCCTTTCAAAAAATGATGCCTTTTTGTAATGAAGACTAACATTAGAATAAACCAAACATATACTGGGAGCAGTCCCCCCTGCAAAAACACACGCGCACACACACACACATATATATATATATATATATATATATATATATATATATATATATATATATATATATATAAAGAGAGAGAGAAAGAAATAAGCAGGGAGAGAGAAATAGAGAGAGAGAAAAGTAACTTAATTCATAAGACAAGGGGCGTAAGACAATGATGTGTATTCTCAACGGATTTATTTAACGTATACAGCGAAGCGGTCCGAAGTGAACTAGAAGTCCCGCCAGGATTTATTATACGCAATATCGAAAACATAAGCTACGAAGATGACACGGTGTAGATGACAGAGAAGAGAGAAAACTGCAGAAACTCCTAGAAATTGTATTAAAGGAAAGCTGGAGGGAAGGCCTATCTATTATAACACAGAACGTGTTGTTCTTAAGAAGAACAACACAAGATGCAAGCTAGGAAATGCAGGAGTCACCATCTCGTAAGTACAGTAATCTGAGTACTGACCATGTTTAACGTTGCTTCGGTGATCGAACGAGAACCGGCGTTTCAACTGGATATGGCCTTAAGTTGGCTTTAATAGCTTTCTGAAATCGCTTAAAAAACTACTCTCAAAAAAGATTGTTTTACTTCCCGGGTGTATTCAACCTTTGCAGTGAGGGGATCCTAAGAGATTTAGAAGTCATAACGGGATTTATTATTGGCGGCCACAATCTTAACATTCTCAAATATTCAAATGACAAATTTTTGATAGCAGACACAGAAAGGAAACCACAAGCAATCTCACAAAAACTAGAAAAAGAAAGCAAGAAGAAAGGATAAACATCAATTGTAAGAAAATGGAAGATATTGTTGTCAGCAAAAGATCCAAATTACAAATTGGTAACACCAAAATCAAGCATGTATAAAATGTTAAATACCCTGGAAGTGTTTTAACAGGGGATGGAAAGTTCGACACCGAAATCTGCAGCGCCACTGAATTCTTTCCAAAAGATGCCTTCCCACTGCAAAGAAACTGGAGGAACAGAGCACATAAAACAAGGAAGAATCTTTTAAGTTGGGCACTCAAAATTCTTGCTTTCATCTGAGATCGAACAATGACAGGTAGTGAAATGCCTATTTCAGTTAAGAGTCAAGGCAAAAGAAACTCGAAAATCGAACAATTTTAATATCTGAAAAGTGTTCTAACAGAGGACACAAAGAGTGACATTAAAATCTGAAGGCGCGTTGAGATAGCAAAAGATGCCTTTCAAAAACTTATCAAAGTATTAAGAAACAGGAAAAAATCGTTAGAAACAAAGCAAAGAGTACGGAACTGTTATGTAATATCAGTCTTCCTTTATGGAAGTTATTGCTGGAGAATCTCCTCACAAATTAAGAAGAGATTTGTGACAAAAGAAATGTGGTTAGACAGAAGAATGCTGAAAATACCATAGACTGAACATGTTAGCAATGACAATGTTTTAAGAAAAATAGAAATAATAAAGACACTTATACTTAGAATCAGAAAAAGACAGTTGTAATTTATAGGGCACGTAATGAGGAAAGAAGGCTCGGAAAATAGGACATAATGAAGGCAAGGAGGATAGAGGAAAGTAGCGAATAACTTACAGGATGGGTAGAAGAGATAGCAAATAGAAAAACATTGCTAAGACCTCAAAAGGACAGTAGGTTGTGGAGAGACATGATCGCCAATGTTCTGAAGTGACAAAGAAGAAGAAGAAGAAGAAGAAAGAGAAGAAGAAAGAGAAGAAGAAGAAGAAAGAGAAGAAGAAGCGTTTTTTATCTAAAATACTTATTATTATTATTTGATTTGTTTTTGACAGATATTAAATAAATATTAGGTTGTTGCAAAAATAATGACGTAATAATGTCGTTTTTTGACGTATTTTTTAACGTCAAAAAACGACATTGTTACGTCATTATTTTTGCAACAACCTAATATCTGAGAGTTTAGCAAACATGTTGGGAAGTGAAGTGAAGTAAATCCACCTTATGGATTCGTTCACGTCAATTAAAAACATTTATTTTTTCCCATAATTTATATAAAGCATTTTACCCAGTTCCCCGAAAACCGAAAGCTTCAGCCTCTGGAAAATGAAGTAAACGTTCTTATCACCTCAACGATAAGAAAATAATTAATAAATGGTTTTATTTACGTCGTAATGATTTTTACTATGCTTGCTCCTCTCTCCATACATATGATTTTAATGTATGCTAAATTTATGGTTAAAAGTGCTAAATATCAAAGATAGAGCGTATGTAAATATAAAAGTAGAC
The DNA here is from genome assembly GCA_963932145.1 of Acanthosepion lycidas. Classification (NCBI taxonomy): domain Eukaryota; kingdom Metazoa; phylum Mollusca; class Cephalopoda; order Sepiida; family Sepiidae; genus Acanthosepion; species Acanthosepion lycidas. The sequence goes on from OZ010576.1 coordinate 58,969,967, forward strand.
ACTGAGATTAAGAGCGAGTGGCAACAGTTTAAACTTCATGGCCTGAAGTATCAAAAATACTATTACAAACTTTTCCTTACACAAAAACAAATACAAAAGTCCATGTAAACATACAGTGCTGTTCGATAAAAGTGACTCACCTGATGTTTTTTATTAAATGTTCTCTTCTCTGATGAAACGAAAGTTGAGCTAAATTCAAATGATAAGCGATCTAAAATCCGAAGAAGAAGCTTTGAAAGCTCTTTGAATTTAGCAGTAAGTACTGTCCAGCCTCCATTCCGTATAATGTTCTGGGGATGCTTCTTTTTTCTTTTTTTTTTCATGGAACTGGTTTTTTAAAACCTATTGAAAAGACCCTCAGGAGCGAGCAGTACAAGAGAATTTTAGAGTTTTGTCTGCTCCCTTCTGCTGAAAGTGTGCAAATCGACCCCACCAAGCTCATTTTTATGCAGGATAATGCTCCCTGTCACAAATCAAAATTGATGAAGGAATACTTTGATGAGAAGCAGGTGAGTGTTATGACATGGGCTCCCCCAATCTCCTGACCTCAACCCCATAGAAAACTTATGGAGCATGTTGCTCAACTGATTTCTCGAGAGCCTGTACTTTATAATGCTCCATAAGTTTTCTATTCGTTTTTTTTTTTTCCTAACAACAGTAGATAGATTCACCTATAGATCGGTTCACACGCCATCCACGTCTTTTGAACAGGATTAGAAGTTTATCCCTTGTTTCATGTTTGGGATTGGGTTTCTCATTCCTCCTAAAATTTTCTCTTTCGCTTTTACTCCCAGTAACCTTCTTGTGTCTTTTTGACATTATCGCCCTTGCTTGGAGAGAAATGATTAAAAGAATATTATGTCCTCATGTAGAAGACACACAGCAAATCGACTGGCATAAACCAACTGATGCAAATAGCGTTTTATAAAGTTGATTATTCTCAATTATTGTCTTCATTTTGATCACAGCTGGTGTACCTGCCCGTGAAGTGTAGTTGAGCGAGAGATTTCAAGTACGGAACTTCACAAAACTCTTTTTACACGTTCAATCATTCCCCTACTATTCTCCATGGACTGTATTATTTACATTCTGAGTAATGTCAATATCTTTGTTGTTGTTATTACCCCAACGCTTCGGTCGTTGTTATTACCCCAACGTTTCGGTCGTTGTTCTCTTCGGCCTTCTTCAAGTGTCTGTCGATCCGGGTGAACGTCAGAGAATTTCAAACTGAACCTACGGAAATAGATTGTTCTCATTCCGCTGAAGATATCGCGTCTCGTTCTTAGTATTCTTCAGTTACAAGTAGTCATAAAATTTCTGTTTGATTTTCTGGAAAGAGGAGATATCATTATTTACAGTCGAACAAATGTCATCGTCTTTGTTGTTATTATCAAAAGAGTTCGGCCATTGTACGCTCCGGGCAAACTTCAGGGAATTTAGAACTATATGCTTTAATTAATCTAAGGTAATAGATTGTAATCTCATTCGGCTGTCGAAGTCTAGGACAGACACCTGAAGAAGGCAAAAAAGTACAACGTACGAAACCTCGTGATAATAAATGTGGTGAAAATCATATAAAAAAATACTTCTCATTCCTGAAATTCAGTCAGAATACATTATGTAAAGTTTTATGTTAACAGTTTCTTCTCTCGCACTTCTCGCTTGTGGAAATATCTTCCGGCTTCTTGCTTTCCAGTCAAATTTAATCTTCAAAAATTTAAATGCAATGTTAATCGTTATCTTCTGTCTTCTTCATTTCTGTACTTTTATTGGCCTCTCTCCTTAATAATGTTTTTTTTTTTTTCATATTCTCTCACACTTGTTGCGTTTTAGTGGCTTTATTGCCTTGCTGGAGGTTAAATGATTAAAAAAAATGTATATGTTAGAAATGTTGATTATTTTCCCGTCTTCTATCTCAGAAGCAATAAACAAAATTAAAAATTTAATAATGCAAAATACATAAGAAAAATTGTTGCGACTGCTTCCGTAATACAATCAAAAACGATCTTCTTCATAAAGTTAGTTAAAATTAGGGACCTCCACACAAAACCCGATACCTAAGGTTTAAAATGAATTTTTAAAAATGAAAAATCTTTCTTGAATCTTTTATTTTAGTTTTAATTTCAAGCTAATAGATTAAATTTAATATTTCTAATAAGTAAAATACTTTGCTGTTTTTCAAAATGTAATTTAAATTAGGAGAAGTTTTTTTGTTTTTGCTTTAGGGGGTTTTGTTTTGTTTTGTTTTGTTTTTGTTTTGTTTTTTGTTGTGTTTTTTTTGTTGTTTTTTTTTTCTTAAAATAGCTGACATGGGCCTTTTTTTTTAGTCGTCTTCCAAACATAAGTTTCTGAAACTTTATTTGAGGAATATTAACTAATTTAAGGTATAAATAATCTGATTTAAACAAATGTTATTTATTATATGTTTAAAATATCGCAGTAATGCATTTTTAACCCGACAGTAGCTGTGTTGAAATGCTTACAGCATGATGACATATCTAAGGTTGTTCTATGGAGATTTTATCTGTAAAACGTACAGTAACCTTAAAAATTTAAGAAAATATTCTCCATAATTTAATGTTTTACTGAAATGTTTGCTTTAAGATTCCTATAGTTATCGCACTTATTTTCTGATAATGCATGTGCTTACAAAAATCGGAACGTTTATACCCATAAAAAAAATCAAAATTCTTTTAAAAATATTGGTTTCTGTTGATTTGTATGAAGCTTTTCGATTTATAGTTTTCACTTAATAATAATATCATCTAAAAGGCTGAAATTTATACATAATTTTAAAATAATTTTTAATCTTAACAATGTTTTCTCATTAAGGTTTTTAAAAAATGAAAACAATTCTTGTAAAAATTCATTATTTATCAAAAAAGTGTATATTAAGATAATCTTAAGATAATAGTGTATATAATATATGTTATATATAAAAATCAATTAAAAACCTTTCTAATTAAATAATGTCTTATATTTATTGCATTTATAATTTTACGATTCAGGACAGATTTTCGGTAAATGGTGTTTCTGTTTGACAAAGGAAATTCATGATTGTTATTCTCCAAAGAACTTTTAATTAATATAAATATGAAAAGGCTGAAATTTTAATTTCTCAAAAATTCATAAAAGTTGGGGTAACAGATGTAAAAAAACAAGATTTTACCAAGATTTTCTCAAAACTAAAACTTCCAAAAATAATTTCATTCATTTGTGAATAAGTCCTGAAAATTTCATTAAATTCGACAATTATTTGATTTTGGCAAAAATTTTCAAAACAATGTGTTTTTAACGCCCAAAAAGATGAACACCCGCTGAAACCAGAAAACAAGTTTTTTATTCAAAATTTTAAACGTGCTAGAAAGGATTAAAAAGAATTAATGAAACAATACAAAATATTTTGGTCTTTCCTCTTAATAACATAAATATTCTGACGATAAAATTTTGTTTTTATCAAGTTTGCGGATTTTTTTCATGATGGTATGCTCTTTTTTAAAAAAAAAATTGGAGTTACCTAGTTAATATTAATCGCTAGTACCTCCAAACAATAAAATCAGAAATAAATTATTGACCAATGCAAAATCAACATATTAGACTATTGCCCGTCATATGATGATGATTTGTCAATGAAAGATAATTTTACCATTGTAAGTAATATCAGATTTTGTCATTTTTTCTCATCAATACTTCAGCTATCCCGCGAGAAGTAAATTTAAATAGACTTCTATCATAGAAAGATTGGTATAATAAGCTAACTCACACGACGTTTTAATTGAATTGAGAGCTAACAGATGTCCACTGTAAACAAATTTATTTTTATCATATTTTAACTTACCTGTAACGTATATATCCGACTATAGGGCGAGTTTTACGGCCATTTTTACGCAAAAAATAAAGGATTGCTATATACACAGGTAATTTATTTGAAGAGGTTAAGCATCCTACAATTTCGTTGGTTGTATGTACTATACACAGGGGCAATTTTTTTTAAGAGTTTGAACATCATATATTTTCATTGGCTGTATGCACTATATACAGATGTAAACCTTTTGAAGAGCTTAAACATCATACATTTTCGCTGGCTGGTAGCACTGTACAGAGTTTTTTTTTTCTGGATTTGTTTAATTCATGCAAAACAATCAGAGGTTGCAGTATACATGAAGTGAGTTTATACACGAGTCTATATAGTAATCTTTTTCGAAAACCTTTAATCCCCGAATTAACTAATCTTTTATGAAATCCCATTGTTGAATTTATGGCTACTTTATTTTAGGAAGATTTATAATTACGGGGCTTAAATTGTTCTGTCAGCAGACATAAACCATGTTATTTTTATGTTTATTTTGGATGGTAAAAATTCAAATGAAGAACAATTTTAAAACCTCAAAGTAGATAAAACTATTAGAGAAAAGAAACTTCGCCCGCATTTTTGGCATAAACACGTTGAGACTACGTTTTTCAGTACTTTGTGAAATAACCATCAATTACATCTGTTAATCCATCAATTTTTAATCTGTTAATCTTTTAATCAATCAATTTTTACAGTGGATGTTTTTTCTTTGCAGCTCAGTTAATATAAGCGTGGGTAAAGTGAAAATTGAAAATGAGTTTACATTTTGCATAATCACGTTGAAGTTACGTTTTTCAATACTTACTGTGAAATAACTATCAATTTAATTTGTTAATCCTTCAATTGTTAATTCATTAATTTGTTAATCCTTCAATTTTTACAGTTTATTTTTTTCTTTGTAGCTTAATATAAGGGTGGATAAATTGTGTACCGGTTTCGCTCTTTTAAAATGAGTTTACATCGAACCCTAAATAATTGCAATACCTTTTAAATATGCTCATGATTATTAACGTAAATGTAATTTTTTGGTACCCAAATATTTAAGATAATTACGCTGTTACATTTTTATGTTATATATGCAAAATATGAAAAGTAGATCTGGCATATATACTTAGTCATAAACGAAATCATAGCATGGCATGTTTTATAAGTTTGCAAGGCAACGAGCACGATCTTTTATATATGTAGATTTGGTTATACAAAAAGTAATATTGTGTACTTCAAGACGAAATTAAAAGATATTTAAATGTAACATAAAACGAAACTATTTATGCATAACATAATTATTAGTAAGGACAAAAGCTTGCTATTAAACAAATTTTTATTCCTTCCTGGAAAAATGTACGATCTTTTATTCTCTTCGATAAATGCTTCGTCTTTTTACAGCTCCTTTTATGTGCTATTTCCCTTTAGAATGTGGTTGATCATGGTTCACTACACTCTCCGTCCTTTGCAGCCCTTACCAACATTTACCACTTTACTAAGTCTCCTACTATCCGTCCCGCTCATTTTGTAGGTGGACCGCTAACGCCCCTCGTCCCTTTTGCCGTTGAGGTCCTGTGAGTGTCAAATTCTTCGAGCGCTCCCTCTACTGTATATGTCCAATAAATTTCATAAGTCTCTTTCGGATTATGAGTATAAGTGTCCTTTTTTTGTTGTTGTTGTTTACCCGCTGCCTATATGGTATTCTCAACATCCTTCTGTAGAACCAACTTTTTGTTATCACCAGTTTTCTCTTCATCTGTGTTATATAGGAATAAAGTGTCGCTGCTCACACCTGAGTTTGAACATAGATCGCCAGTGAGCAAACACAAGCGATCCAATTATTGAATTAAGAGGAACACGTGGCCATAGAAGAAACGTAGAAGTATAAAGTAGTGTGGCGTCTAACTGATCGCTATTTCAATTCTATCATCTATTAATATACGAACCGCTATTCTCTATACTATTTCTCTATTCGGGTCACTATAAGGATTACTATTCAAGCGATTATTATCGAGCAAGTACTATTAGTGCAAGTGATATTTAAAGGCGTCTGACACCAGCATTGTTCAACGGCGTTACTATAGTTGTATCTGTGATTATAAAGTCTCTACTACAACGAGCATTACGAAAGTGAAAACGAGTATTCGTTGACATCACAAAAATCTGTGAGAAAATTGTCTAGAATTCTCTGCCATACAAGAGTATTCTACTATTATTAATATTCAAGATGAATAATACCAGGAAATTGTAATGCTTAAAATACCTGTTTCCTTATAAGGAAACATTTGGTATTCATTGACCGAGCAGCCAGTCCTAATATTGGTTGAAATTTATAAAATCTTTCTCTTAAAACAATTTTTCAGGAAAATGAGTTTCTCAAGTCCAGTAGCTGTTATTGTTCTTTCCAGTATTGATGAGAGTTTCCCTCCTAACCTTTTGTTTGAAGTAGTGTAGAATATCAACATCTTGATTATGTCATTACTTTCTCTTCCATTGACATGTGCTATCGATTTTACTTGTTGATGTAGTTTATAGACCTCAAGTGATATGGTTTCTGTTATTTGGTACAATTCTTTTTATGTGATTGTGTAGCGTCAGTCAACAATGTTCGAAGAAGGATGGTCTTCGCCAAGACCCAAAAATTTCCTTCGCTCAACTATGGATCTCAAAAATCAGTTTTATACTGCTGGGTTTGGCACAATGCATGACAATTATATAAAACTCTTGATCTTAAGAGACTATTTAAGAGCAGGACTCTAGTTTTTAGGTAAATGTTTAGATCTTGTAGCTATTTAAGGTGTTGGACGAAACTAATCTACCATCATCTATACTATGTTCAATTTCCGTATCTCCTATACTAAATTTCTAAATTTGTTATAACTGATCCATACATCGAGGTATTTAAACTGTTCAGTATTTACTAAATCTACACCGTGAATTTTTAAGATGGATTCAGTGTAGTTGCTATCACTGCTTTCGTTTGAATTCCAGATCAATGTTTCTATTTTTAGAAAGGTTTATCTTGACTCCTATTTCTTGGAACACTTAGTAGAGTATGTTGATTTTTTGGTCAAGATCATTCTTATTGCAGTGATGAATACGTATGTCATCAGTATAGTATCATCAGTACATTGGCCTATGGAGAAAAAGATACCAATTATCTGCCTTATTTACAAGCTTTTTATCTTTTAAGGTTCCCAGACATCATCCTTTTATTAAAAAAAATGATGAATTTAATTTGTAAACTTAGATGTTTCTTTTTTAATTTGGCGAGCTATGAATAAAAACAGTTTCGTTCTAAATGCCTGTAACTTTATATGTCATTGTCACCTAAAACGTAAAATCGTAGCAATTTTTGCATTAATCCGTGAAAAGTCGCACTCATGTCTAAGCTTTAAGTGAGGTTATTTTTTTTTATAATTTGATGGCGCCAAGGTCTTTTTCTCTCCCACCTTCATCTTAATAATTCACAAAATGAAAAACGTGCAAAGAAAACCTTTCGTCTCTGATTAAATGCAAAGCACATGGAAAAGGAAAGCTATCAAAATTGAAAACACTGTGGTTCGTTGAAATTGCAAATATATTTCAAAGTTAATTGAGCCTGCAATTATCTACTATATTGATGTAGATTTACACCCCGGCATTCGTTCTTCGGAAATTGAACACGACTCATATTTTTGTATTTGACGTCAGGAGAAATTGATCAATAGATCTGCCATATTCTTTCTCTTACCCCTCACTTCTATACATTATACATTTCTCTCTCACACTATCTCCCAATATATATATATATATGTGTGTGTGTGTGTGTGTGTAATATGTGTGTCTATATAAATATATATATATGTGCGTGTATACGTATATATATAAATATATGTGTATAATATGTATATATATAAATATATATATGTGTGTGTGTGTAATTTCTATATTATTTATATAATATATATGCGCGATACATATTGGAAAGCGCTCAATATCAGTGATAGAGCTTAGTTGTATTGATGTCAATAAAATTAAGTATATATATAATGTCAATACAACTAAGTACACATATATATATATATATATTAAAACATTTTTACGTTAATACATTCTTTTTTATCGATTCAAATATTTAAGTAAATGTTCTGTTTATGATAAACAGTATTAAAACCATTTACCGGCCTGAATGCCCGAGAAATTTTCATAGAAAATATGTGTTCTACGACATGAATCGAACCTGTATCCTATACGGAACTCGTCATATAGCCTGACGTGCGTTTATCCATTTCGCCACAGAGGAGCGTTCGGTTTGCAAGGTCGATTTTACTGTTTTTAAACTACAATCTTCCATGATAGGATACAGGTTACACTTTAAATATATATATATATATATATATATCTGTGTTTGGGTTTGTTTTTTGAGCACGCACATCCGCACATACACACAAGCACAAAGAAGAAAAATTAACCAAACACCAACAAGAAAAGTGCATAATTTTTTAACTAAATCGAGAAAATTAACAGACATTTGCTGATATCTCCTAACGAGTGGGCCGAAGAATTACACAAAGATTCGTTTACAAAACTCCGAAGTAGAGGTTCTGAGTATATCATCAATCAGCTAAGTGACAAATTTTATATATATATATATATATTATATATATATCACTCACTTATATTATATATATATATATATATACATACATATATATATATATATATATATATATATATATATATATATATATATATATCACTCACCGTTGGAATAATATGCCAATAGCCAGCATAAATAAATAGCCGAACCAAAATACAACACACATGAACTAAAGATTGCGTTTAAGCATGAAACAGACTGTCGCAGGCTGGTTATTGTCCTCAATATCCAGGGTGTCCCAGAATTAAGTATTCCAACGAAACCGGGCAAATTTTTAAAAACTGACACAATTTTATGTTTATTACTTAATTATGATATAAAGTAAAAAAGGATATAAATCTTACTTCAAAACTTTATATATATATATATATATATATATATATATATCCTTAAAACAATTGACAATTATTTTTGTTCATTATTTATTTTATTTTTCTAGTATACGAACAGGAGCTTTCTCTTTTGGACTTAGTGAGTAAAGAAATTTTCAAAATGACTGATCGTTCGGAGCACGTTCAGCTAATCTATTACCCATTTTCAAAGATTTTCATAGTAAATCGCGTTAAAGTACTATTGTATACAGGTTAACTTTTGTTGAAAGGTAAACATTTTCGTAATTCGCGTTTAGATTAAAGTCTCATTACGTAAATCTAATAATTTTTTCTAATGTCAAAACCTAGAACGAATGAAAAACCCGCGAGAGAAAATATATTCAATCAAATAACTCATATATGTGTGTGTGTGTGCGACTGCGTGTGACTGTGTGTGTGCGTATGCGTGTTTGTGTACACTCTAGAGTTCAAAAGTTTGAAGCCGCCCACAGAATTAGTAAGAGTGGAAAAAATGTAAAAGTGTTCTTAGAATCATTGAAAAAAAGAATGGAATCAATTATCAAACTTTGAAAAACTTTTGCAACGAATGCCAAAAATTTATGCTGCAGTAATCAATGGTAAAGGAGGATATTTTGACGAGAGCAAAATTTAATCATAAAATGCTTTTTTCTTCTTTTTGTCATAATAAAATTTCTAATAAAAAAAAAACATGCCTAACTCTTTTGTAATCACGTATAATAATTTTGTCTTATTTCAAGTAAAAAAAACAACTAATTTTGGGCCAATTTACAAAATTATCAGGGGTGGTCTTAAACTTTTGAACTTCAGTATATATATATATATATATATATATATATATATATATATATATATATATATATATATATTAAGGAATTGGCTGCTTATTTTATTATTATTATAGTAAGCAATAATGAATGAAAGACCCTCAGATGAATAGAACTCCATTTTTTGTTTTATTTGTTTTCTCATCCACTGGTGCTTAAGTATAATCGTCAAATCAAACTCATTTTCGTAAACATTAAAAACAGCCGTGTCAGTTCTAAAGTTTTTCAAGTAAGCATTTCATCTAAATTAATTTCCTGTTGGGGTTTCTTTAGATCTTTGATGATACAATCTCTTTCATTTAGATTACACACACACACACAAACACATATACACACACACGTATATATATATCAATATATATATATATATATATATATATATATATATTGTCACCAATATACACACACGTATATATGTGACAATATATATATATATGTGACAATATATATATATATATATATATATATATTGTCAACTATATCAAAGTATTTCATGTGTGCAAAAAAATGCGAGAAAATACTATTTTAATATCAAAATATTTCCTCATATGCTTTTAATAAGGACATATATTATCACCTGAAATTTAAACCATATTTTGGTTATATATATATATATACAGGCATCCCTCGATTAATGCGTTTTTGATTAATGTGCTAAAATGTTTCTATACTAAAATTCGATTTGTGCATACACAATATTCGATTAGTGCGGTAAAAATTCTTCAGTTTAAACATAGTAATTGAAAATTGATTTTTTTTTAATATTTACCGATGCACAAATTAACCACATTAAACCATTTCCAACATCTATTGGTTAATCTTAATGTGAAAAGGTTCACTTGCATAATAAAATCTGATATCGTCCATTTTTGCTATAAATTTACTAGCAAGAAAATTTAACTCACTCTCTCCAACTGTGAGAGCTGACGATGTTACTGTTCATGCATGAGCGTTGGTTTACTTACAGGGTTTTACTCTTTATTACATTGGCCATAAATATATATTTGATTATAGTTAGATGTTATATAATAAATGCCAATGTCAGTGTGTCACTGTGTCACACCTTTTCAACTTTACTCCTAGAGGCCGTAGCCCACCATATTATACCATTTTGGAATCAGGCCGACTCCGCGAACAAATTAAAAGCATTCCCGGCCGGATCTGGACCAGCAATACAGAAATTTGGGATTCCCAAATTTTCATTACTGCGATTGTTTTCAGCGATTTTTTGCGTTATTTTTTGCGACGAATTGTTTTTTACGATAACAATTTTTATAACTTTGAAATAAATTTGGGAATAATTGAAATTAATTGCGAGTCAACCATGAAATAAAAATAATTCTTTGTATGGGAAGTAAGAACTGTCTTTAAATTAAGTGACGACAGAAGAATTATCGTTGAACTTTTAAAAGGTACGTAAAAATTAATGTACTACTTAAATGCGGCGATCAGTTTTGACTTCTTTTGTCGTTTATTGTTGCCTATCGCATTTACTCATTCTTACCTGTTGTGATGAAGGCTCAATCAAGAGACCTCCGCAGGAGCTAGTTTAAATGGTGCTCAATAGGGCGGTTTTTAAGCTAATAAATTTAAGATATCTGTAAAAGAACAATATGAATAAAGATAAAAGGAAAAGGAACATTATCAATGTAAATTCAAGGATTTTATTTTGTAGCAAGTATTTATATACAAAAACAAAAATGTTATTGGTTTTTCAAAATTTTTAAATTTAAGAACGCTTGTCAGGTTTGTCAAAAGTCAGGCAAGCTTTGGAGAATGCAAAGTGACACAATTCAACGCCTTCTAAACAAAAGTAAGTGATGCTCTTGAATTTTTTAATACAAATTAGTAATTAAATTATTTTAGTTTGAGATTAATTTATGTGTTATATATATTAAATATATCTTTTAATTTTTTGGCATTTTATAGTCATATATGTTGGCTTGGGAAAATAGTAATAGTAATTCTTTCAGGAATGGTAATATTGGAAAAAAATCGGGGCGCAGATTTATAATTTGGTAATATTCGATAGCAGCACTCTCGAGAATTTTCCTTATAAGGAAGTCACTTTCCTTTCTAATAAGTGTGGCATTCTTTTGACCAATGAATTTATTTCTATTTATAACTAATGCATTAGATAAATATTTCTTTATAAAATCATTGTGTACATAAATAAGTTTTATTTTTAATTTCTGCAACTTTCCCTAATGTATTGCGGTAAGCTGTTCTGGCAATTTTATTTATACCAGATTCAGAATTATTATTGTTATGAGTATTTCGGGTTCTGTTCATATCAATAATAGTTTTGTATGTAGTTGTAATTATTTTGATGTTGCTTAAATTAGATAAATGTTTTTGGATAGGGGATGTTATGGAGTTAGTAGTATTATGTCTATTTTTATCTAATTTATTGTTGTTACCAATGATGTTATCATTTTGGGTGGTCGTTTATTTTAGTGGATGAAATAATAAGGATATTAGAGGTTTTTAAAAGTGTTTTCTATGTATATTTCTTCTTTGGAAAGTATTGAAAGGCTTCAGATTTTAGTGCTCTTAAATAGAATCCTATAAGGATTCCAGATTTGATTTTGTTACAGTAGTCGGAATAGAAATTGATCAGGTCATTCTTGTTAGTAGCTTTTCTGTAAACATCAGACTGAAGTTCCTCATTATTTCTATTCAGTATGATATCTAGGAAAGGTAAAGTTTTGTTGGACTCAGATTCAGTTATAAATCTATTGTGGGCTCGACGTTAAGTTTGTCGACAAGATCAGGTAAAATTTTGTTTTGTGGATATATTAAGGGAGAATCATTTATGTATCTGAAATAAGAAGAAATTTGTGATAAAATATTTTTGAAAGAATAACTTTCCGGAAATTTCATAAATAGACATACCAAAACGCCACTAATAGGAGACCCCAATCGGTAAGCCCCAAAAATTGTTATCGAAGGCGAAAAAACATTCATTGGTCTATCATTCGTCCATGCTTTAAATATTTCTGGCACATCTGGTCTGGTGCTTCTGCTAAGTAATTAGAAACAATTGATAAGATCGAAAGAAGAATCTGCAATGTTATTAATCCTGACCTGGCACCTAGATATTATAAATTTAGGTGTAGTACTAGATTGGCAGCAAGTTCTTGCTGCCCATCTAGTTGTATTTTAGTACGATTTCTGTCGTCTGGATTCTTTTGTTTTTCTTGGATTTCCAATGCTTTCAACTATCTAGGAAGACACATTGGGGATGTTCCTAGATGTCTCTATATATATATAGATAGAGAGAGTGAGAGAGAGACAGAGAGGAACAGAGAGAGAGAAAGAGACCGAAACTTTTTTGCTGCAAATTGTTTTCTACTCTCGTAATACTTCCAACCTTTCCACACTTTCATTGCCACTCTTTCTGTCTCTTGAAATAACGAAATCCATTGTTTGACAAATTTTTTAATTCTCTTTTCTTAAAATTACTACATCTTATCTTCTAGCCTGTATTCGGTGAAGGGGCTTACGGTCATATCACGTTGAATCATCGTTTCTTGTAGGATCATATAAGTTAAGCCTGGACAGTACCAAGATGGTTGACTGCTTGGGAATACCAGATGCTGTAAGCTTCTATGTGCGGGTGGTGTATGGATAATGGCTCGAAACTGGAAATCGGAGATCCGTGTTCCAATTCAAGTTGCGTTCGTTATATTCACTTTACCCGCAAATACACTTGAGAAAGGTTTGAACCCGTCTCTCCCTCACCTAACCGTTGGTTAAATAGTAGTAAATCATTATTATCGCCCCCCAAATTCTTACAATCTAAAAATATTTACTCTTTTATATAAACTGCAAAAGGTTGATAAGCCGTAAAAAAACAAATCAGTCAAAACCCAGTGATCCGTTTGCAATTCAGAGACACATAGAATTTTGCATTATTATTCTCTAAATTTTGCTTTGTGCATATATCATTGTTTTGCAGAGTCAAATTCTGGTCATTACCAGAAAAGCTGCAGCATTCTTTTGCTTTGTCATTATTCCCTCCACTATTAAAACTACTATTAATGCTGTTAACGTTTTTGTTCTTACCGAGGCTGCACGCATTCCCCTCGATAGACTAAAAGACAGAGCTTTTTAAGGTGGTTATGGGGTAACGACTCTAATATGAACGAGAGGCAAGAATAAAGAAAGTGAAGAAAATCTTTCAACAAAGAAAATTATCATATTATAAGTTTGCATGTTCCTTACTTGCTTAGTTAGATAGTTGTCACGTACGTTACGCCCTGTCAATACCTCATTAATAATGGAATAGTCTGTTTTGATTGCGAGAAAAAGATACTTAAGAGACACTCTTTGGTCTCAGGGAAAGAAACAAACAAACAAGATAGAGGAGGCGATAACGCTCTCATGTGTAAATTTTAATTTTTTCTTTATTTCTACCCTCCTATGATTTTATTTATTTATTTCATTATCATTATTTATTTAAATAGGGGCACGTTGGAGTAATGGATAGCGGCCTGGATTGAGGAATCGAAAAGCCGAGTTCGAATTCCAGCCGTGTTCGAATACCATCATTCACTTACTTCCATCTCTTCCCCTCTCCCCGGCTATGGGTATTATAGCCTTGGTTGAAAACAAGTCTAGGGGAAGAAAAACTCTGGATTCAAACTGGAGAGGGTCAGGCTTCGTCAGGCTATCTTTCCCAAGACACACCACTACTGCTATTGCTGCAATAGATGTGATGCCCCTAAAGGATTCTTCGGAAAGGTATGGATCCATTTCTTCACATCATCTATGGGCAAATAGCAGGTCGAAATCGGTTAGGTAAAATTACTTGCCTATAGGGACCAGTCCGAATTCTCTAGAACGAAAAAGGTTTGAATTCAAACCAGCCTGAAGAGAATCGGGCTCCATCAGGCTCTCTTGCACAAGACACGCCACTGCTGCTATGGCTGCAATAGATGTGGTGCCCCTAAAGGATTTGGGGGGAAGATATGGATCCACGTGTTCTCCCCATCTATGAACAAATAACAGGTCAGATTGGGTCCTGTAAAATTGCTTGCCTATAGGGACCAGTTCGAATTCTCTAGAATGAAAACGGTTTGAATTCAAACGAGCCTATAGAGAGTTGGGCTCTTTCTGGCTGTCTTGCCCAAAACATGCCACTGCTGCTGCAGTTGATATGGTGCCTCTAAAGAATTCGTGATCGTGATTTTTTAAATAATGACCTATTTTCATATTTGTGATTGTTATTGCAATTTGATTAAAGTTAAGCGATACAATAAGGGATTTCCGCGGGAATTTTGCTGTTATCACAATGAGCTTATTTATTCATTAAACATTAAGATGCATCCGAAAATTAAAATGAAATCCTTGACATTTTCGATGGTACTACGAGTTCAAATCAGTGCAAGGTAGTCAATTGTCTCAGGCTGATCGTTACTGAATTAAAATGTTACAGTTAGATTTATCGACGCTTCATTTTATTAACGTGAAAAGCATGAATATAAAATGCACATTCGACAATCTATATGACAAGTGATGCAGCAAGGCAACGGAGCATTGAAACGTATTGTTGTAAGCTAGGGAAGGTTACTGAAAAGAATAATCAAACAAAAGTTGATAAGGAACGATAATACTTAGGACACGAACAACACATATAAGATTCGCCAGCGGCGCGTAGAAGTAGACAACTGCTTAAAGTGAGTCAAGTGAATTCTGCAATGAATATCCAACTGCAGGATATCTACCAACCACCCCACGCGGTCAGATGTGGTACAAGGCCGAATTCAATATGGGGTATTCGAGCCCGTAGGCTCTGCCAAAAATTCCCCGTAGACTACGTATAAAACGGGGTCGGATAGCTGTTTCCCGAGATGAGATTCTGCCCTTCGACATAGCTTCGTTTGGGGATCCTCTTTTGTCTTTATTTACACTATATGCAACATTCGGGCAGTTATCCTCAGCGGGTATATGACAATAAAAAATGAGAACAACAGTCCGAACAATGTAAATAGTTACAATACCTCATCTCAGAAATCTAGACAGACTAGCGAAATTTTCCTGTTTCTTAATACTTTGCTTAGCTTTTGGAAGGCACTTTTCATTATTCCAATGCTCCTTCGGAGTTTTGTGCCACATTTACTAGCCGTCTGTTAAAAAAAATTCCCAGATAGTTATGTAGTTGTTTGATTTTGGCATTAGCAATTCGTAGCTCACATCTTGGGTTGCCTCTCTTGCTAGCAATAATACATTTTGTTTACTTATAATTAATAATTAGTTCTTTCTTCTTGCTCTCCTTTACTACCTTGTCTCGGAATTCTTTTAGTTTCCTTTTTATTCGTCTGCCATCCACATGTTATCTGAGTTTCTTACGCTGTTAAGATTGTATCCAATATGAATAAATCTTAGTAAGACTCTTAGTTGTCTTAGAATCGCCACGTTGAATAATTCTGGTGAGAAGATGCATCCTTGTCTTACGCCCGATTCTACTTTTGTACGCTGGCGTGCAAATGTTTTGAAGAGGCTACATTGAATGCTTATACACGTTTATTTTATTAAGAAGTTAAGTTTTTTAGCAGTATGCTTTTATCAGTAGTGTCTGTGTATATTGAGGATTAGAAAATAAGTTGTTACATTTTCGTAGGTGTCTTGTATCAAAAGATAAACATCATTTTAAGCAGCTTGAAGTTGGAAAAGGCCGTGTAAAACTATTGGGCCAATAAAAGATCTGAGATGATAATACGTAAATTTCTAAGTAGGAATTGTTACATCTAGTTAAGATGAGTGTAAGGTGCCTTGGGAAGTCATTTTTGTTGAACATTAGCTTGCTTTTTGACATTAAAATAATCGCTAAAACTTCTGCTGAAACAAAGATGAAGGTTGTGACTTTGAAGAGGAAGATAACTCAACGACAGATAGCTAGGCAGTTGGGAATTTCCCGAAATAATACTCAAATCATCCAAAAGACGTTTGCTACTATTGAAGTGTTTTAAATGCAAAGAAAACCGGAAGACTAAAAAGTTAGACAAGAGAGATGAAAGGAAGATTGCGAGAGTTTCGGTAGACAATCCAAAATTAACAGTCAGATATGGGAGGAATGAATGCAGTCTTAGCAAGGATGTTTCAGTTGATACGGTATGCAGAGTATTACAAAAAAACAATTTGAACGGTTGTCTTGCAGTAAAGAAATATAATCAATCAAAAAAAGAATCGGAAGAGAAGATTGGTCAAAAATATATCTAACATGCTATGCTGGAAAGTTTTCTTTCTTTTCTTTTTTTTTTAAGCATTTCACCCCAAGCAAGGCGGAAGTGCCACTAGCACGCAAGTGGTTACAGAAAGTGGGAGCAAGATTAAGGAGCTGTGATAGAGGAAACGATGAAGAGAAGGACGGGGAATTAGATCAAGGCATCTGAAGATGTCGATTGACATTGCATTTGAATATTTGGAGATTATAGCTATCAGGGAAGCAAGTAAGAGGAAGGGAGTTCCGCACAAAGGAAGTGCGAAAATTGACGCTATTGGAGTAGAAGAGACGGTTACATTTAACAGTTACGGCAGTAAAAAGATGGGACTGAAATGCCAAACTAGTAGCACGCTTAAATTCATGAAGTTTGGGAACCAGCGAAGGTAGCTCGTCGGAGCAGTTACCGTGAAAGTACTTGTAGAAAAGACAGAGGGAAGTGTCAAAAAAGTCATTTTTAGTAATGAATGCATAACAGAGTTATGTAATCTAAGAGAATATATAAGAAAACCAGTGGAGAAAGAAGCAATATAAGATACCCGATAAAGACTGTAAATTTTGGTGGTGGACTTGTAATGGTTTGGAGTTGCATCAGAAACGATGAGAATTGGTAAAAGTTGATCGAAACCTAAACAGTGAATACTATATTAGTTTTCTACGGTCTAATCTTCTGTCAGACTACGAAGATGGAGAATGTTTTTAGCATGATGGTCGCACATCAGTACAACAAAAAGGTTTCTTGTGGATGAAGATGTTCAAATTTTGCAAGACTCGTCGGCACAAAGTCTCGATCCCAATATAATGAAACCATTGTGTTGGGAACTGAAGAAACATGCTCCAACGAAAGGAGCTTTGGGATAACTGCCAAGAAGATTGGGAAATATTTTCCAAATGAGAAAATCTGGACCTTGTTCTGCATCAAATTGAGGCAGTTATTGAGATCTAAAGCAGAAACAGTAATTGCTAACTCCATACTTTGGCGCATTGCACATTCTGTAATAATAAAGGTCACTTTTTGAAAAGTAAAATCCATTTTCACTTAAGAAAAGAACTAAAAGGTGAAATTTTTACAAGTAGGACAGTATTTTTACGTGGTCCTTTTCCGATATCACTGCGCTTAAGATGTTCTCTCACCCACCATACAGTTTACTTATGTGCCATGCGTGATGCACGCTTAGACGATCATGTATCTTTCAATACATGACTGATTAGGAAGATTTCTTTTTCCCGCAGTAGGTTGCCATTTCTTTCTGCGGTAGACCAGTTGCCGTCCAGTGATATCGAACCCGGTTTGTCCTGCTATTTACTCATAGCTGGGGGCGGGGGGAGAAGAAGGGGACTCATACCTCCCCCAAGAGTATTAGCACGTAAGTGAATGTAATGGATTCGACCGGAATTCGAACTCGGCTCTCCGATTCCTCAATCTACCGACAGCAATAACAAAAATGCAGTAACTCAAAGATCATAAAATATACTGATAAAAGAATATTGTTAATAATCTTCGATTTTGGAATAAAATTAACAAAAATAATTAATTTACTAAGGTGACCAAAAACATCTGGCGCCACTGTAAACTTCCTCAATTAATTTTAGCTCATTATACATTGGGTTCATTGTATTTACTTACGATCAAATACCATTGGGAAAGGTATGAATCCACCTCTTATCCCCCAGCTATGGGTTAATTAGTAGGTCTTGTATCAGTAAATAATTATTATCTATTAGGTTGGTGCAAAAATAATGACGTAATAATGTCGTTTTTTGACATATTTTTAACGTCAAAAAACGACATTATTACGTCATTATTTTTGCACCAACCTACAAAAAATGTTTGCCATTTAAATTATTTGCTGGCTTTAAATAACCTGTAAAAGGTTGATAAGCCCTAGAAAATAAATCCTGTCGATCAATTGAACTATTGTGGATTGAGATCGCTACATCAGCCAACTGGTACATGAGATAAACTTGCTCACCATCATGCTACAAGAGGGGCAATGTCATTTCGTATAAATGTTCGCACACGCATGCGTACGAGCAAGCGTGCGCACAATACTAAAAAACTGTCTGCATTGAAACGCTGAAATATATGCAGATATAATATCATGCATCATGCTGAAGTACTCAGGTACACACGCAAACAGAGAAATATGGATGCCGTCCTCATCTATTTTTTTTTCCTTTTTCTTTGAGCAAGGTCAGCGACAGACGTCGATTTATGCCACAGTATGACACCGAATTAATCCGCTTGACCAGTTTTGCAACATTTTTTATGTGCTTTGTATCATATTTTTTATTCGAAATTATTGCGCGTCATCAATGAAGGCCCGCCTCCTCGCAACAGAATGACCCAAGTAATGTCTGTATAGAGTGGAGATCAACAAAGAAAACAGCGACACAGAAAAGAAGAAACGACACAACTTATGAATGAATAAATAAAGGGAGGAATAAATGAATGAATGGATTTACAACAAAAAAAAGTTAGCAATGAGTGAGGAGCGGGTGGAGGCTATATTAAAAAGAAAAGAGAAAGAAAACTTGACGGGAGAGAATATAAAAGAAAGAAAGGAAGAAAGAAAGAAAGAAAATGAGAAAAATAAAGGAAAAATAAAATTTAAAATGAAATAAAGTTAAATAAAAAATAAAATAAAGAAAACAAAGTTTAAGAAGAAAGAAAAAAGAGAAAAATTAAATATAAACGAAAAAATAAAATTTAAAATTAAGGAAAGAAAGATGAATAAAAATAAACTAAAGAAAAGAAAATGTAAAAAGAAAGAAAGAAAGCAAGAAAGAGAAAAATAAAGGAAAAATAAAATTTAAAAAGAAATAAAGATGAATAAAAATAAAAGAAAGAAAGAAAGAATGAAAGAAGGTGAAATAAAAAAGAAAATATGGAAAAAGGTGCAAAAATGTCACGAGAAAGAAAGAAAGAAAGAAAGAAAGATACAATAATGGAAGAAACTACAAAGAAAGAAAGATACATAATAATAATAATAGAAGCATTGGTAGAAAGAAAGAAAGAAAGAAAGAAAGAAAGAAAGAAAGAAAGAAAGAAAGAAAGAAGGCGAAATACAAAGAAAATATGGAAAAAATGCAAAAATGTCACTGAGAAAGAAAGAAAGAAAGAAAGAAAGAAAGAAAGAAAGAAAGAAAGAAAGAAAGAAAGAAAGAAAGAAAGAAAGATACAATAATGGAAGAAACTACAAAGAAAGAAAGATACATAATAATAATAATAGAAGGATTGGTAGAAAGAAAGAAAGAAAGAAAGAAAGAAAGAAAGAAAGAAAGAAAGAAAGAAAGAAGGCGAAATACAAAGAAAATATGGAAAAAATGCAAAAATGTTACTGAGAAAGAAAGAAAGAAAGAAAGAAAGAAAGAAAGAAAGAAAGATACAATAATGGAAGAAACTACAAAGAAAGAAAGATACATAATAATAATAATAGAAGGATTGGTAGAAAGAAAGAAAGAAAGAAAGAAAGAAAGAAAGAAGGCGAAATACAAAGAAAATATGGAAAAAATGCAAAAATGTTACTGAGAAAGAAAGAAAGAAAGAAAGAAAGAAAGAAAGAAAGATACAATAATGGAAGAAACTACAAAGAAAGAAAGATACATAATAATAATAATAGAAGGATTGGTAGAAAGAAAGAAAGAAAGAAAGAAAGAAAGAAGGCGAAATACAAAGAAAATATGGAAAAAATGCAAAAATGTTACTGAGAAAGAAAGAAAGAAAGAAAGAAAGAAAGAAAGAAAGAAAGATACAATAATGGAAGAAACTACAAAGAAAGAAAGATACATAATAATAATAACAGAAGGATTGGTAGAAAGAAAGAAAGAAAGAAAGAAAGAAAGAAAGAAAGAAAGAAAGAAAGAAAGAAAGAAGGCGAAATACAAAGAAAATATGGAAAAAATGCAAAAATGTCACTGAGAAAGAAAGAAAGAAAGAAAGAAAGAAAGAAAGAAAGAAAGATACAATAATGGAAGAAACTACAAAGAAAGAAAGATACATAATAATAATAATAGAAGGATTGGTAGAAAGAAAGAAAGAAAGAAAGAAAGAAAGAAGGCGAAATACAAAGAAAATATGGAAAAAATGCAAAAATGTTACTGAGAAAGAAAGAAAGAAAGAAAGAAAGAAAGAAAGATACAATAATGGAAGAAACTACAAAGAAAGAAAGATACATAATAATAATAACAGAAGGATTGGTAGAAAGAAAGAAAGAAAGAAAGAAAGAAAGAAAGAAAGAAGGCGAAATACAAAGAAAATATGGAAAAAATGCAAAAATGTTACTGAGAAAGAAAGAAAGAAAGAAAGAAAGAAAGAAAGAAAGATACAATAATGGAAGAAACTACAAAGAAAGAAAGATACATAATAATAATAATAGAAGGATTGGTAGAAAGAAAGAAAGAAAGAAAGAAAGAAAGAAGGCGAAATACAAAGAAAATATGGAAAAAATGCAAAAATGTTACTGAGAAAGAAAGAAAGAAAGAAAGAAAGAAAGAAAGAAAGAAAGAAAGATACAATAATGGAAGAAACTACAAAGAAAGAAAGATACATAATAATAATAACAGAAGGATTGGTAGAAAGAAAGAAAGAAAGAAAGAAAGAAAGAAAGAAAGAAAGAAAGAAAGAAGGCGAAATACAAAGAAAATATGGAAAAAATGCAAAAATGTTACTGAGAAAGAAAGAAAGAAAGAAAGAAAGAAAGAAAGAAAGAAAGAAAGAAAGAAAGAAAGATACAATAATGGAAGAAACTACAAAGAAAGAAAGATACATAATAATAATAATAGAAGGATTGGTAGAAAGAAAGAAAGAAAGAAAGAAAGAAAGAAAGAAAGAAGGCGAAATACAAAGAAAATATGGAAAAAATGCAAAAATGTTACTGAGAAAGAAAGAAAGAAAGAAAGAAAGAAAGAAAGATACAATAATGGAAGAAACTACAAAGAAAGAAAGATACATAATAATAATAACAGAAGGATTGGTAGAAAGAAAGAAAGAAAGAAAGAAAGAAAGAAAGAAAGAAGGCGAAATACAAAGAAAATATGGAAAAAATGCAAAAATGTTACTGAGAAAGAAAGAAAGAAAGAAAGAAAGAAAGAAAGAAAGAAAGATACAATAATGGAAGAAACTACAAAGAAAGAAAGATACATAATAATAATAATAGAAGGATTGGTAGAAAGAAAGAAAGAAAGAAAGAAAGAAAGAAAGAAAGAAAGAAAGAAAGAAGGCGAAATACAAAGAAAATATGGAAAAAATGCAAAAATGTCACTGAGAAAGAAAGAAAGAAAGAAAGAAAGAAAGAAAAAGGAATGCAAGTGAAATATTGGAAACATTAGCGAAGATATGGCGGTAATTATTAAAACAAATCTTCTTTCTTCTTCATTTAAATGATTTCGTGTGGCTATCGCCCATAAAAAAAACAATAACCCCGTGTCATACGGCCAACTAATAAAATCTGCTCCACAGCAATTGACTTGCTTCGATCTTCTTGCATTTGATTACATGTGTATTTTTCATTAGTTGGCATCGATATGTATGTATGTGTGTGTGTATGTGTGTGTGTGTGTGTGTCTCTGTGTAAATGTGCACCGAGCCTGCTTGTAAAAAAATGCAAACACGCTCACATGCAAGTGTTTTTTCATACAGAACACGTAATACACATACGTCATTAAATGCGGTTTGCACACGTGTGTACCCGGCCTGCGTGTAGAAATGCAGACATATATATTGTAGCTTCGGCCTGCAAGACGCACCTCTGTGTAAGAACCACCAAGAGGGTAGAAGAACTTTTGCGTCGATATATAATCCAGAAGGATGTTTCTTTTCTTTTTTTTTTGTGGGGCAGAGGGAAAAAATACAAAGTAGACCAAAATATTATAATGTTTTTATTATAATAAATTACAATAAAACATTTTACATCGCTACACAAAAACTTTCATGTTTCAGTACTAAGATTGTACTTCCTCAGACGATGGTAGATAACTTGTGATAAAATGATTTATTAGGGAAATTTAAAAGCAAATCGTACCTCCTTTTGGAAGTTAAAGTAGGGTGCATAAGGTCTGAATTAAAAATATACTTATAGGTATGTCTAGATTAACCAATTAAGCGTCAGATCTACGCTAAAATATAAAAATAAGGTTAGAGTGTGGAGGTGGGTGGGCTATTTTTACATGTCAAAAAAACTGACGCTTACATATATCATCCAACGACATTAGGGAACATTGCAGCGACAAATGTATTATGGATGTATCCAAGTCTGATTTGCCGAAGTAGACATAAAGTTATCAGAAACAGATTAAAATTTTTTTCAATTTTTTAATATACTTAGGAAGTTTCTTAAAGGTGCCAATAGGTAAAATTAAAAATGTTGAACGTCTATATACGTTGCTAATTATATTGAATAGACGATAAAACATGGCAATATTAAAGTTGAATAAATCAAATAAATGTTGGGTAGACCATTATATACGAATAAAATAATCGCTATACAATTGTAATACGTAATTATTTATGAATTTTTTTAACTGTATTTTAAGGTAAAAGGTAGTCAATGCCGACATAACACAGTTAATTCATTTCTTTAGTTTAACAGATCTTTATTGTTAGGAAACTTTATAATATGCAATTTTTTCTTGTGAACACAGGGAACATGGATCATGTAAAGATTTACAAATTCTAGTTATTTTTAATATTTTCCATTTTGCCCTAGACGTTTTGTTAACTTCTTTTAAGTGCCAAAAATATTTAGAAAGGGACAATCTGTTACGATACGCTCTGTTGTTGAAAGATAATATGTGTCGATACCACTTAGTTTTAAAGGAAATTTTGCTACTACCGATATAAAAATTTTTAACTGTTAGATTTCCTCGGGGGGGGGCGGAGAAATAGTACTTAGGTAAAAAGGGGAATCAGTTTTGCACCTATTTTGTAATGAATAGTCATTATATTTCTACAATTACAGCAGTTGGTATCATTATCGTTTGTTTGGAATGGCTATTGTTACTTAGGTTTAAGTGTTGACTTAAAATTTTATTGTAGTTTTTAATAATTATTTTAAGGCTATTTATAAACTATAGCTTAATTTAAGTGTATTTTTATTACAAATCTTACGAAGAGAATTATTTCTGGGTATAAAATAAATAGAAATAATCAAAAATACTCAACTTAGTAAGCACTAACAAAGCACTGACTTAAGTGTACATGTAGACTTGTACCCTCGTCTGCATTTACATATATACGCATACGTATGCCTATATATGTGATCTAATAGATGTGTACGCGTGCATATACACAAGCGTATAATTACAGGCGTAACAATAATAAATACATTTAATTATAAACCTAACTTCCTACAATTAATACTTATGATATCACCAAACCCAATTAAAAAAACGAAATAATAGCCCAGTGAACATATATAAATAAGTGTATGCATGCATGTGTATATATATGCATATGTGTGTGTGCATATATATCTACGTATATATGAGCATGTGTATCTTTAAGTATTTACCATTTAAGCATTAACATCATTAGTATCATACATATATATATATATATATATATATATATATATATATATATATATATATATATCGTAAGCATTAATATCAATTATTTATATAAATCGTAAATAAACGAAATGCAACTTCCTTAGAAAAAAGCTAAAATGCCCCCTAAATAAAAAAAAATAAAATAGGTCACATGTCTAGAACCGGAACAAAACCAGGCTATGCCTTCAACATAAAAAAAAAAAAGAAGAAAAGGAAAAAGTGATCAGATGGGCACACGCGAGCACTCGGACAAATGCACACACAAACACAAGAAAATTTACACCAGTGCTAAATGCCTATAAAGAAATAATTGGAGAAATATAAGCAGTAAAATGAAGAGTGAACGATCACGTTTGTCTACGAAACTCTATCAGCAAAGTGACATATTTAATTCACTTTAATCATATATATATATATATATATATATATATATATATATATATATATATATATATATATAAGTATTAGACACATTAATTTCCGAATCATCTGCTCTTTTCAGAAAATAAATGATGGGATATGTAAATGAATATAATGCTCGCACACACACATATAGACAAATAGAGAGAGAGAGGGGGAGAAAGAGAGAGGAGCGAGAAGGGAGACGATACATACATTTGTATAGCAGAACATTAATTAGATGAAATCCTAAGGGATGAAACGCGTCACGCATAAAAAGTTAAATCTTAGGTTGGTGCAAAAATAATGACGCAATAATGTCGTTTTTTAACGTATTTTTAACGTCAAAAAACGACATTATTAAGTCATTATTTTTGCACCAACCTAATATATATATATAGTGTCAATATAATGTCATGAGATATATATATATATATATATATATATATATATATATATATATATATATATATATATATATATTTGGGCAGCAATCTCTCTCTTATACAAGTTTTGTTAAAAACGATTGACATGGTACTACGATTAAGATTTTTTATTTAATTTTTCTTCTGTTCTAATAATGTTTTTAAAATACCTTGCTTTCAACATGAGACCTGCCAATGTTGGATTTAATATTTAGCTGCTGTTATTTACAAAAAAAAATAACAACGGCTAAATGCAGCATTTATATTTCTCATGTTAGAAACTAAGTATTTAAACAAATTAAAATTAAACACATAACTGTTGTATTTATCAGTTGTCATAAACGAAACACGCACACACACACAGAGACATATATATATATATATATATATATATATATATATATATATATATATATATATATATATATATATATAGATAATATTAGTGGTAAATATACATATATATGCAAAATCCACAGGTGCATATACACACATGTATATTTTTTGAATAAAAATTCCGAGAGGATAGAAACCAGGTAGAACTCAATGTCCAGGACAGAGTAAGGATATAATAAAAAGGCTTAAACACTAATATTCCATGGTCATAATTTATTCCATTGGAATCGTAAATACGATCCAATTCATCAGACCTGCAAATTAAAACTAAATTATGACCATGGAATATTAGTGTTTAAGCCTTTTTATTATATATATATATATATATATATATATATATATATATATATATATATATATATATATATACTCGCGTTCTAGTCGCCTGAAGATCGTGACTGCGTGAAACTTTTGTAGCAACTCGAGCTGCCCATCATTCAGTGTTGACGTTGTCTTTCTTTTTTTCTATCTATAGAGTATAGGCTTGGAACGCTTTAAGTTATTGCGTACGTATGTGTTTGCTTTTTGGTCCTTTTCTATCTTTGTTCTAGATTTTTTTCTATGTCTTTTTCTCTCTCACACACACATTCTCTCTCTCTCTCTATCTCTCTCTCTCTTCCGATCCCTCTCTCATTCAATTCTTATTACACCCTCTTCTCAACACTAATTTCCTATTTCTCTCTCTTTCTCTACTCACCCCTCTCTCATCACTACAGATTTCTCTCTCTCTCTTTTTCTCATTGACTTCCTATTACCTTCACTTCTCATCCCTCTCTCATTGACTCCCTATTTTCTCCCTCTCTCTCTCTTCTGATCCCTCTCTCTCTCTTCTGATCCCTCTCTCATTCAATTCTTATTACACCCTCTTCTCAACACTAATTTCCTATTTTTCTCTCTTTCTCTACTCACCCCTCTCTCATCACTACAGATTTCTCTCTCTCTCTTTTTATCATTGACTTCCTATCACCTTCACTTCTCATCCCTCTCTCATTGACTCCCTATTTTCTCCCTCTCTCTCTCTTCTGATTCCTCTCTCTCTCTTTCTCTCTCTCTCTCTTTCTCTCTCTCTCTCTCTCTCTCGGGTCACATCCCTCTCTTTATATTCCTGTTTCTCCATTCTTTCTATTTCTCTCTCTTTCTCTACTCATCCCACTCATTCACTAACGATATATCTCTCTCTTTCTCTCTCTTTCAAGCTTCTCTTATTCACTGCCTATTACCTTCTCTTCTCATCCCTCTCTCATTGACTCCCTATTTCTCTCTTTCTCTCTGTTCTCACACTTGTTTTTATATTCCTATTTCTTCATACTTCCCATTTCCCTTTCTTTCTCTACTCATTCACTAACGATTTATCTATTTCTGTCTCTCCCCTTCTCATTCTCTATCTATCTATCTATCTATCTATCTATCTATCACTTTCAAACTTCTCTTATTCTCTTCTTTCACTCCACATCCCTCTCTCATTGACTTCTCTTTTTTCTCACTATCTCTCTTTCTTTCTCTCTCTCTCTTTCTCTATCTATCTACCTTTCTATCTATCTATCTAGTCTCACTCCTCTCTTTATATTCCAGTTTCTCTACCCATCCCTCTATCATCACTACAGATTTCTGTCGTTCTCTCTCCCTTTCAAACTTCACTCATTTACTTCCTATTACTTTCACTTCTCACTAGCCTCGCATTCATTTCCTATTTCATCGTCTCTCTCTCTCTCTCTCTCTCTCTCTCTCTCTCTCTCTCTAATCTCTCCCCTCTCTTTACATTCATCTATTCCTATTTCTTCATAATTCCTATTTCTCTCTCTGTCTCTACTCACCGCACTCATTCACTCACGATTCCCCCCCTCTCTCTCTCTCTCTCTCTTTCTCTCTCTCTCTAATCTCTCCCCTCTCTTTATATTCATCTATTCCTATTTCTTCATAATTCCAATTTCTCTCTCTGTCTCTACTCACCACACTCATTCACTCACGATTCCCCTCTCTCTCTCTCTCTCTTTCTCTCTCTCTCTAATCTCTCCCCTCTCTTTATATTCATCTATTCCTATTTCTTCATAATTCCTATTTCTCTCTCTGTCTCTACTCACCGCACTCATTCACTCACGATTCCCCCCTCTCTCTCTTTCTCTCTCTCTCTAATCTCTCCCCTCTCTTTACATTCATCTATTCCTATTTCTTCATAATTCCTATTTCTCTCTCTGTCTCTACTCACCGCACTCATTCACTCACGATTCCCCCCTCTCTCTCTCTCTCTTTCTCTCTCTCTCTAATCTCTCCCCTCTCTTTACATTCATCTATTCCTATTTCTTCATAATTCCTATTTCTCTCTCTGTCTCTACTCACCGCACTCATTCACTCACGATTCCCCCCTCTCTCTCTCTCTCTCTCTCTTTCTCTCTCTCTCTAATCTCTCCCCTCTCTTTATATTCATCTATTCCTATTTCTTCATAATTCCTATTTCTCTCTCTGTCTCTACTCACCGCACTCATTCACTCACGATTCCCCCCTCTCTCTCTCTCTCTCTCTCTCTCTCTTTCTCTCTCTCTCTCTAATCTCTCCCCTCTCTTTACATTCATCTATTCCTATTTCTTCATAATTCCTATTTCTCTCTCTGTCTCTACTCACCGCACTCATTCACTGACGATTCAACCTCTCTCTCTCTCTCTCGCTCTCTTCACTCTCTCTTTAAATTTTACTTCGTATAGCTTTAGGATTTTCCTTTCTCCTACATTCCCCCATGCGTCTTTCTTTTTCTTTTCTTTTTCAACCTCTGATACGACCTTTTCTCTTCCATTTCTCTTCTCCCGCTCGACCTCACCCGTCTCAATCGTCTACCGATCGCTTCTATCTGTTAAACAAAAGCCTGTCATCAAAGAGACGCAAACGCAATATGATTGCTTTCTCCAGTGTCCTCCACTCTTTATCAATCAATGCGAACATGAAAACACTTTTCTGCAAACGATTATGGTTCCACAAGCAATAGCCATAAAAACGCGCGAAAGAGTTGCAAGAGGTTTCAAATCTACTTGCGATTGGCTGCCATTTTGAATAAACCGCTGATGAAATTTGAGGGAAAAGAGGAAGACAGGAAAGTGAGTGGGAAGCAGGAGGGTGTGTAAAATGTGTGATATGTGAGACATTAAAAGAAAGAAAGAAAGAAAGAAAGAAAGAAAGAAAGAAAGAAAAACAAACCGAGATAGATAGATAGATAGATAGATAGATAGATAGATATAATCAAACACTAGAAACAGAATCGAGATAGATAGATAGATAGATAGAAAGAAAGAAAGAAAGAAAGAAAGAAAGAAAGAAAGAAAGAAAGAAAAAGGATATTTCTAAAAACATTCACACTGAAAAAAAAATCGTAGACGAAGAAGTAATAGGATGTGCAAGAGACGCAGTTGGGAACGTATTTCCCTCCAGCATACCTTTGAGGAATGCGACCGGAAATGACTTTATGCCCGAGCAGGCGCATTGCTGAGGTCTTCATTAAGCTTCCGGTTTTCTTTTACTCCTTTTGTCCACAGCGACTTGCAGTGGATTACTGAAGGATTAAATAGAAAAAGGATCGACATTTGATCTCGGGTCGCGTTTACGTGGAACTAACACCAAAAGAGCCGAACGGGAAGGGAAAAAAAGTATTTTTCCAATCGTTCGCGCGACTCGAAATCCCACCCCACTTTTCAATTGCCTAGCCGCCCCCACCCTTACCCGAAGAGCAAATACAAAGATAAGGTAGAGATGCAGATGTCACATTTGCACAGCGTCGACCTCATCCCCACGGGGTCTGGCAAACACACACATTTAGAGCGATTTAGTCGTTCCTCCGTCGCCTTCAAGAACAACTTGCCAACAAACAAAGGTGAATATAAACAGAATTTCAAAATGTCCGACCATCGTCTTCATTCATATTTTTTTATCTGAACTTTTTCTCCTAGCTTCTTTTATTTCTTCCATTTTTTAAATTTATTTTCATTTTTTTTTAATTGTTTTATTCATTTATTTTTTGTTTTTCTTTCTTTACTTTTTTTATTATTTGTAATTGAAATTGGATGTGAGTAGAAGTGGGTAGAATTGCAGGTAGACATATTGATGTAGGACATCACTTGAAGGTTGCAATTTGAATTAAATGTTTCTCCGTGTACACAAAGAGCATAAGAGACCTCATGCAAATAATACATGTCATTCCCCTCTCATTCTCTCTCTCTCTCTCTCTTACGTTCTCTCTTTCTCATTCCATCTCTCTATATCAGTTTCTTTCTCTCTCGATTTATTTATCTATTTCTCTTTCTCTCTCCCTCTCTCACACTTACTTTCTATCTATCTTTCATTCAGTCAGTCACTCACTCACTCACTATCATGACTAAAAATGACGAATTTTGCAAATTTTGTTCGTCCGTCAGCCACGAAATCGCTTTATAAACAAAAACATTTATTCAAAAATAAATTTGATACAATAACTTTTATAGCAATAAAAAAAATCTAACATAAATTGGCATTTGATTTTTTTAACATTGTGTGGAATTCTGGGAGAAGGTTCTTTATAGAATTCAAGGAAGAAAAATGATAGAACAAAATAATAATTTTCACCTACATAATAAGCTGATATAAACATTAAGCTTTTCATGTTTCACAATATTATTAAAATGTTTAGGATTTTATTTTTTTTATCTGTTTGTACTATACATACAAGGCCCAAGAGCCACTTAAGATAAAATATTACTGAATGAGGTTTTTTATGGACGTAAGATGTAAAAGCAAGATATGAGGTTTGCTCTGGTTTGGTTTGTTTTATGGCATATCAACCTCAATGGGTCATTTAATGCCGACAACATTCTTTTTTCCTGGTAATATTTTGTTTTGTCAAAAATCTATTTTTGTTAATATTTTTTTCCTCAAAAATATATAGCTGGTAATATTTTTTCAAAAACGTACAGCTGGCAACATTATTTTTTCAAAAACATATTATCAGAGGCCTTGCTGTTGGGCGTAGTTTATCGTCTTACTCAGGACGCGGATGTAGTTTATCGTCTTACCCAGGACGCGGATGTAGTCTGGGTGTTAAATATTTGCCCATAGATAGGACTCTAACAGGTGCTACCATCCCGGGTCAGGGTGGATCTGAGAACATCAGCAATTAAGAGGTGGTTCCACGCTCCTCAAAACCTCCTGATCAGAGGCCTTGCTGTTGGACGTAGTTTATTGTCTTACCCAGGACGCGGATGTAGTTTATCGTCATACCCAGGACGCGCAAGATATGAGGATATGTAAGATAGGTAAAAGTTGATCCTAGACATGATGAAATTAAGATCCAGGAAGCGTCCTCTCTTTTAGACTATTCCACAAAGTAGCCTTTTCTCGGGAAGAATTTGTATAAGTGTAACTTCTTCTTTACCAATGGAATACAAAGGCAATGGCATGGCGTGTGCTAATTATAAAGATGTGAAATAATGGAATACAGCTCGTTTGAAAATTTGCTATGTAAATAGGGAGTAACGATGGGCCTGCGACGATTCGTCTGTCAAAAAGGGTTTACATGGGGGAAAATAATTCATCACTCACAAAGCCGCGTAAACCTTTCTGACCTCTATGGCTGGAAATTGAGAAGTGCGCAGCTTCAGTCCAGATATGACGACAATACCCCATTTTTAGTCGATATTACGTTTTTGGTGATAGAGAGATCAGGAGGAATCAAGGACAGTGGATTGTATATATGTGTTCTTTTTTGGTCATCATTAAATGATCAAGCCAAGAAGTTTCATTGAAAGTACAACCATTACTCATTACTATAGAAAATCCAGGGTCTTCTCAGTGACAACCGAACGTTAATAGCTTGGTTTGGGAAGTATTAAAAGTCACAAGACAGTTTTCCCCCACCCCCAATGAGATTTTTTAAAGCTAAATCAGAAGGGAGATCATTTGCTAGCTTCTGATCTTCTAGATTTTTGAGAGTGCACTCGGAAACCATGGTATCATCTACATTGATATTAACTAAAGAATGATCCTGAGTATTATAGAAAAAATGTATCGGGAGACACCGTAACTTGAAGAGTGACGAGTGTGCATTTTATATTCAGGCGTGATTTTCACGATAATATAATCAAGTAAAACAGTTTGTTTCTACAAATAATTCTTCAAGATTATATCAACTCAAACTATAAAAAATGCACAAAAAAACAATCGCTTAGATATCACAAAGACCTTTCACAAAAAGTGTTATCTGGGGTTGCTACCTACGCATTTTCTCCAGATGACATCGCTGATAGAGTCTTCACAATTATCAAGTCCTTCCTATCAGGGAGGTCCATGAAGGTCATCGTTAATGGTCAGTCTTCTGAAACCCATCAGATCACCGTAGGCGTCTCACCAGATTGTATCCCTGCTTTATATTAAAGATCTACTCAGGATCTTTCTTTAGTTAATATCAATACAGATGATACCATGGTATCTGAGTGCACTCTCAAAAATCTAGATCAAAATTAATATAAAGCATAATCATCTGAGAGAGCCCCCCCCTGCCTTCCATCAGCATGGCTGATGCTAACCTCCAGAAAAATGGCACGTTGCTTCTCGTGCTAACGTTCTCGGCTGACACGAAGTGGAAAGACTATATTGAATCTATTGCTAGGTCAGCTGTCGGTTCACTGTGTCGTGCGAGACAATTTTTCTCCCCATAATCTATCATACATACCTATAAGTGTACTATTCGTCCATGTTTAGAATATTGTTGCCATATATGGTCCGATGCGCCTGGTATTTGATAAAATCCAAAAAAGAATCAGCAATATTATTGGTCCTGATCTGGCGTCTTGGCTTCAGTCACCTTTCCCCTTGCGTAAAGTTGCCTCCCTGGGTCTTTTTTATAAATATTTTCATGGTAATTGTTCGGATGAGCTCTTCGCTATGGTACCTAGACTTTTTTGAAAATTTAAGCGCACTTCTAGATTGGCGTCGAGATCTCATCAATTTACAGTTGAGTTGGCTAGGTGTAGTCGCAAATTCTATGCTAACAGTTTCTTTTCTCGCACTTCTCACTTGTGGAACTCCATTCCGGACCTATGCTTTGCAGCCAATTTTGATCTTCAAAAATTTAAATGCAATGTCAATGGCTATCTAATGTCCTTCTGATCAATCTTTTCCCTTTTCGCTCATTATTAATGTTTCTGTTCCTAATTCTTTCACATCCATTAACCCCTTGTGTCTTAATGGCTTTGATGCCTTCCTTGGGGTAAAATCGATTAAAAAATCGGTATAATGTCATGGGTCCTTACCTATAACTACAGAATGAACTCTTCCAAACACTATGTATACTACGCCTCTCAAGAGAGAGAGTCGAATCAAGCCGAGCTTCTCAGCTTGACGGTCGAACTCTCTGCTTCTGAGCAGAGAGGAACCCGGACGAGGCTCCGCCGAAGGGCAGAGTCTCGTTCGGGGAGGCTGATCAACCCGATGTTTTTACAGTTTCTACGCGCATTTTTTGGCCGAGCCAACGGGCTCTGAAAACCGACGTAAAACTTGGCGTTGTGCCGCAAATTTCCTTCGTGGGAGGGGGAGTAAATATCGAATCGAGTCGAACCGATAGTAGTTCACTCCAAACCAGACTGACAGTCATACTAACTGTTAAGGGGTCCACCCCTTTTTATACAAGTGGTCTGGCCCAGTGTGTATTTGTACTGCTGCCGGTGAATACCCGGGAGTGAAAGTGAGAGTGTGAGAGAGTGAGAGAGTGAGAGTGTGAGGTAACCGCTTTGTAGGAGTCACAGTTGCGAGCACGTAGACTCAGAAGGAAGTCATACTTCGATACTGAATTTCCCAGACTATATATATATTATTATTGCTACTAACCGCATCTCTGGATCTACTAACCGTATTACCAATTGTATTATTACGTCAATACATTTATTTGCTATATTTCATTCCTGCGTTTGTCATTCATTTTGAGACCTGATTTCATTCCGGAATCCACAACACTAACACCTTCCACATCTTGTATTATTATTTCGTGTAATATACCTTCGTTATTTCTACTCTTGGGTTCCTGTTGTTCTTGCTTGGTCCTAACCTGGACCATAATATATAACAAAGTAATGTATAACTGAAACTGTTGATAATGATTCAGTAGGCGAAAACACGTATGGGGAATTTGTTTTTTTTTATGTGCCGTGTCCCTTCAGCCCAAGATGCAAGGTACGAATTGGAGCCGTCAAAATTAAGCAATTACAGAAATTTAATAATCTTGGATATGTTTTTACAGAAGGTGGAAAATGTGACACCCGAGGCTGCATTTAAATAGTGAAAGACCCCTTGAAAAAGATATGCAAAGTATTATCAATATCTGTCTACATTTTTGAAATGGCATTATAACAATTTACATCATTTGCATTGTTTGGACTGCTGTCCTCATCTTTATTATCATATTAACGACGCTTCAGTACCTGGCCACAGCAAAGCTGAACAAAACATTGCAGAGTTGAATTACTAAAGGGAAATAACTCAAACTGTGATTTTCAAAAAAAAAGGCATGGCACGTGGAGCTAGAACAGTCTACTCCCGTTGACTAGATAAAGGGTTCGGTTTGAAATTCTAACGTATATCAGATGAATAAGGCCGAAGCGTACAACGGCCGAAACGTCGTGAATATGGCAATAAAGATGAAGACAACAGTCCGAACAATCGAAATTGTGTAACAAGTATTATCAAACAGGAAAATTTCATTAGAAAAGTGTGTTGAACCAATATGTTTGGTTTAGTTTGGTTTCTTTAACGGTATATTAAGTCCTTAGTTTTCCTTTAATGCAGGACGAGGACTAATATGCAATATCGATCCTCCTATATGACAATGAATGCTTAACTCCTTATTTTTCTTTTAATGCAGAAATTTAATTTTCTTGGGAGCTTTAGTTAT
Organism: Acanthosepion lycidas; assembly: GCA_963932145.1. Classification (NCBI taxonomy): domain Eukaryota; kingdom Metazoa; phylum Mollusca; class Cephalopoda; order Sepiida; family Sepiidae; genus Acanthosepion; species Acanthosepion lycidas. Next base: position 59,004,519 of record OZ010576.1, read on the forward strand.
TTTTCTTTTCCGTTTCTAGTAATGTATTGTTGGTATTTTTTACTATGAAAATGTATTGCTGGTATTCTTAGTACAAAAATGTATTTTGGGGGTTCACTACTTGCCCATAGCTGGGACCTTAACAGGTACTACCACCCCGGGTGAGTGTGGACCTGGGAACATCAGCAATTAAAAGGTGGTTCCACGCTCTTTAAAACCTCCCTATGAAAGGCTTGCTGCCGGATGTAGTTTATCGTCATACCCAGGACGAGGAATAATATACAATATCGATCCTCCAATTCCGAGCCGTTATCCATTACACCACCTGCACATTCACGCTTACAGCACCTGGTATTAGCAAGCGGTCACCCATTAAGCTACTCACCAGGTTTGACGTTACTTAACTTCGTTGATGGTACGAGAGCCGCTGTTTCAACATGATATGGCTGTAAGCCTCGTACCAAGAACATCAGTGGCTTTTTTTTTCATTGTGAAATAGAGCAAGATTAATAGGATTATTTATCTATAATACGAATTTAGGAATAATATAAATTATTTGCCTATAATACGCTCTCAGAAATAATCTAGATTTTCACTACGAACTTCTGGAAAATACTTTGAAATTTACTCAGCATATGCCAGACTTAAGTCTGGCATAATTTGCTCGAGTTTTGCTACTCGATCGCTATTTTCATGAGAAATGTTCAGACGAGTTACATTCTTTAGTTCAATCAGTTCAGACCTTTACAGCAAGGATATGTACTCTCTTATTATCTTCGTATTCCATTAGTGAGAAAGAAGTCCCAATCAGACAGCTTCTACTCGAGAATGGCTACTTTGTGGAACATGCTCCTGAGTCGATGCTTTCTCGATCACAACAATCTTAACGTATTAAAGTCTAGACTCAATTGTTATCTATCCTACTTATTCTCATAATCTTCACTTATTTCCCTCTTGGTTTCATATAACAACCTTAATTAGTAACACTAGGTACTTCCACTTTTTCGCGGGAAAACAGCATAGCATAATGAAAAAGGCCACAAACTTAATAAGAACAAAGTATATATCATCAAAATGTATATGTTATTATTAAAACGGAAGACCAAAGCATTCTTTTCTTATTTTGTTTTTCATTTTTTAATCTTTTCTAGCACGTTCGAAATTTTGGTTCAAAATCTTGTTTGGATTACGTCAGCGTAACAATTACTTTTTTGCGCTTTTTTCCGGTGATTTTTTTTAATCATTGATCAGGATATTCTTGAACATAATGGTCGGATTTTAATGAAACTTACAGAACTTATTCACAAATGAATGAAATTATTTTTGAAATTTTTGTTTTAGAAAATCTTGGTAAAAAATATTATTTTTTACATATGTTACCCCCCCCCCACTTACTTAATTTCAAGAAATTTCGCGAAATTCCTTTTTAATTCCAGAATTTTTTTTTATTAGTTAAAAGTAGGACTCCTTGGAGAATGTAAATCATCTATTTTTTTTTCAAACTTGAATATCTGCTCCGAATAGTAAACTAAAAAATGTAATCAAACGATGACATTATTTAATTAGAAAAGCTTTTTATTGCTTTTGTAAATAAATTATATTAAGGACGCTATTTTCTGAAGAAATCAAAACATTTTCGATAAATAATTAATTCTTACAAGAATTTTTTCATTTTTATTTTATTTTAATTATAATAATTTATAATAGTTTAAAAATCGTTTAAAATTCTGCATTACTTTATGTCCTAGATGTGATGTTGTGGAAACGAAATTTATGAATACAAAATTGAAAAGATTAAGAAACGAATATTTTTTTTAATTTCTTTTTCACTTTAATTGTCTCCTTTTTTCATATATGATAGCCTAAATATGGCATTATTATTAAAAGGTCACACTGCTTGGATTGAAGAAAGTAAAAAATATTTTTTAGCTAATGTTAATTAAAGTTTATTTACTATTAAGAATTAAACATTATTTTAATTATTATAAAAAAAATTCCAGATCAATGTGTTAAATTTCTTGCTTACTTATTTTAATTTTAATTTCATCTGTTATTAAATTTTAAAATTAGTTTAAATGAAACTAAAAGTCAATAAAGTATTAGATGATTGCTGAAAATATGTTAATATATAGAAATTGCTAGGTAGTTAAAAACAAAAAAAAATGTGTTCACTTTAGATTTCTTAAATTTGTGTCAATTCTGGTCATCCATATTGTCATCAACTCGGAACTTATCGATACGTCAATAAAGATCAATATAAGCAAGTAATGTTTATTTCAAATAAGATTAATTTAACATTAAATTTGCTAATTTTACTCAAAGAACCCTATTTTATTTTTGGAAAATTTTTGAAATTGATAATTTTGTTTTGTTTACAAATTTCTTAAAATTAAGAAAATAGCCGCTGAAATCGGCCAAAAGTTGAGATTCCGATCTATATAATTTCTAGTTGAAATAAACCAGAATATTTTACTTACTGGAAAAAGTAAATTTAATCATTTAGCTTTCAATTAAACCTAAAATGAAATCTCAAGGATGTTTTTTCATTTTTTTAAATTATTTTAAACCGTAGGTATCGAAAATTTATACCGAATTAGTGGGGACACCTAAGTAACCGTCTGCTGTCAGTGTTTTGGGGATTTGTATTGGAAGAATATTTAGCAAAAAAATAAATAATATATTGAAAGATTTTCATAATGTTCTGAAAACTATGGGAATCGTGATTTTATATATCCTACATATCCTGCATTTCTTACTTCCTCCCTTTACGACTTTACATCATCCTAATTTAATAACCCTCTAGTGACTTCTTTAGCCTTTTATTGGGGGTGGGGAACAATAGTAAAAAATAAAAACAAAATAAGGCTATATGTGTTGGACACCAGGTAGTACTATGGACTTGCCTGCTGACTCAGTTCTGGGTATAACGATAAACTATTAGGTTGGTGCAAAAATAATGACGTAATAATGTCGTTTATTGACGTATTTTTTTAACGTCAAAAAACGATATTATTACGTCATTATTTTTGCACCAACCTAATACATCCGGCAGCAAGGGAGATTGGTGGTTTTGAGGAGCGCGGAACAACCTCTTAATTGCTGTTGTCTTCAGGTCCACCCTGACCCGTTAGCGTCCCAACTATGAGCAACTCCCAAACAAAAACAAGACACATTGAAAGTATAAAAGTATAGTAGAATTACTAATTCATTTTATAGCAAAATGACTAACAATACATTTTATCTGTAGTTCACAGCATACAATTGCGTTCAATATATATTTAGCTGAAGCCATAAAATTGTGTTCAAAATATTTAGATTTCCAAAAACCCACAGAGGTTGATATGCCGCTAAAAAAAATCAACCAGCCAAAAGCCTGCTGACTATTGCTCTAAGGCAGTCGAATATTTGCTAAGTTTAGATTCGTCTCATACTGGGGCCACAAGATCGAAGCATCCCGTAAGGATCAACTTCAATAAACTCCTGCAAAATATTTACCAAGGTTGGCTAGCTAATCATCATTCCAATATGGCCGACCATTTCACATTCCTCTTTCTTTCCACCCTGAAGTAATCGGAATAATAAAATCGAGAGAAAATGTTTTGCTGCTTTTTAAAATAATTTCTTCAGTATTTCCAACATTATTAACTTTTTCTTTCGTTCTGCCTTTTCTTTGTCCTTTCTTTTCTTTCAACACCGTTTTCTGTACGATCACCGAAGTTAAACAACGTCAAGCCTGGTCAATACCTAGATGGGTGACCGTTTTTGAATGTCACGTTCTGTAAGTTTGGATGTACGAGTTGGATAATGGATAATCGCTAGGAATTATTAATTGGAGGGCCGAGTTCGAATTCCAGTTGGATTCGTTATATTCAGTTACGCGTAAATACCCTTGAGAAAGGTATGAATCCACATCTTCTCCTCCCAACTATGGGTTAATTAGTAAGAATTGCATTACTAAATCATTATTATTTCAAAAAAATTCTTACAATCTAAAAATATCTTTTTGGCTTTAAATAACCGTAAAAAAGAATTGATAAGCCGTAGAAAACGAATAAAGAATTCATTCTTTTCTTTATTTTTCTTCCCTTTTTCTTTTTTTTATTCTCTGCACAAGAGGCTCCAAATCTCTTTTCCTTCCCTTCCGTTTTGTTTCTCTCTTTCTTTTTCTTCCTTTACTTCTGTCTTTCTATTAGGTTGGTGCAAAAATAATGACGTAATAATGTCGTTTTTTGACGTTAAAAAATACGTCAAAAAACGACATTATTACGGCATTATTTTTGCACCAACCTAATATCTTTTTTCTCTACTCACATCTTTACTGTTGCTTTTATTCATATCGCCTTTCATCCAAAATATTCAGTCTCTGTGGAATTTCCTTTCTTTTACTTATCCTTCTTTAATTATTTTCTTCACTTTTTCACACATTTCTTCCATTTCTCTATACGGTTCTTTCTTTTTCTTTCTTTCTTTCTTTTTCTTTCTTTCTTTTATGCATTTCTTTCTTTTCCTTAACGTTTATTTTTTACTTTTCCTCTTTGTTTTCTTTCTTTCGTTAAATTCTTTCTTGTCCTCTGATTGTATGTTCATATCTTCTCTCTTCTCATCAAAAGATTCGATATCGCTTTCTTTTTGTTTGTTTGTTTCTTTCTTTCTTTCTTTTACTTTCTTTCTTTTTATAAATTTTTTTCTTCTTTTCTTTCATCCGACATTTTGTTACATTTTTCTTTTTTTTCTACCTGCCATCGTTTCTTTGATGACTTTCGCTTTTTTTCTGTCATTCTTGCTTGCTTGTATGGTTCTTTCCTTTTTCTTTCAATTCTTTCTTAATTTTTCTTTCTTTCTTTCTTTCTTTCTTTCTTTCTTTCACTTTATCGCTTCTCCTTCTTTTTTACATTTTTCTTTCTTTCACACGCGCCCATTGAAGTTGCATTTCATTATGTCCCTTCTTGAAAAAAAACATTCGATCTTTCAATAATATTATTTATTTATTTATTCATCTTCGCCCTCTTTTCCTTCCTTCCTTACTTCCGTCTTTCCTTTCTTCTTTCTTTCATTCCTCCCTTCATTCATTCATACTAAATTTATTTTATTTTATTTTTGGTCCACAGCTGACATTTAACAGACACGCTTCAATAGAACTAAATGGGAGATAGAAACAAATGAAAAAAATGATGATGATGATGATGGTGGTGGTGGTGGTGGTGGTGGTGGTGGTGGTGGTGATGATGATGATGATGATGATGATTTTTGTACTCGTCCAAGTAATGATGGTGGTGGGGGGGAGAAAATTCATGTTTAATGTTCAGATTTTAGCTCTTTATTTATTCTGTTTCAATGCGTGTATGTATATGCAATAGTGTGGTCGGGGAAGGAGACGAAGTATTGCCCTCTCTACATCCAAAGAAAAAAAAATAAGATGGTTTCCTTAAAAATGGTCACGTGAGCCTTCATGATTTGAACGTGTGTTAGCTTTTTTTTTTTTTTTTTTTTTTTTACGAGGGCGGATAAAAGACAAAAAAAAAACAGAAGAAAAGAAATATGAACTTAACGAACATGGCGGTAAGAGGCTTAATTTTTGTGGCCGTTGTTTGTTGTTTTTTTTTGTTTTTGTTTTTTTTTATATTTCTGCTTTATTTTTGTTTCTTTTTCAAAGTATTTATCTCGCTTTTTTTTTTCTTCTTTTCACAGATATTTCATAGAAACAGGAGAAAAATGGCTTCCTCAAAAATTGGTCACGTGAGCCATCACCGAATGTTAACTTCTTTTTCAGAAGAGCGCTCTAGTGAAATAATTCCGATCACATCCTTTCAGTTGTGGAAGCACTGACGATGGAAGCGATGATGGCGCTTGTCAATAGCGATAGCAAAAGGTGCGGAAGATTCGGAGAGTTTCGCTGATGTCAACAGCGGAAGTCAGGTGGCAGTTAAAGGAAAAAAGAAAACCTTATTTTAATTTTATTCTCCATCCCAGTTGCCATTTGCGTTTTGATTTTCCCCATTTTCTCAAAGCCAGGAAGTCTTAAAGTTTTCCCATTTTTGTACTTTATCCATCTCCTCGTTTCCATATTTCCGTCTTACTGAATCTTTGGCCTTCCCTTTTATTTGCTGAGGATAATAAACGTTTCATTTCTCTCTTATACTTTTCCCCATTTCGCGCCCTTTCTGCAGTTATTAACAGCCTTTTTTGCTCATTTTCTAAAACTAACTTGCGTTTATTATATAGTTTTATTCTTTTTCCACATCTATCTATCTCTTTCTCAGCTTTGTCATATCTATCATTATATATCTAGCCCAGCCCGTTATATATATATATATATATATATATATATATATATATATATATATATATATATATATATATATATATATAATTATTTATTTAAAAATATGATTAAATAAATAATTATATTTAGGCTCTACTTTTGTATCGAACACTGTTTTTTAAAAATAATAACAAAAATACTAAAGAACTTTGGATTATTTACCTAATGAGTTCTTTCCTATTTTCTATATATTTTCATATATATATATATATATATATATATATATATATATATATATATATATATATCAGTCGGTTCATATATTTATCATTTTGTTCATCTCTATCTGTCGGTCTCTATCAGTGTGTCCATATCTATCTGTACACTCTTCATATTTATCTATATATGTATCTATATTAGTGTTGGAACCTAGAAAGGGTTACTGCATATCCAAAACGGAGGTTGGAAATGAATTGGTAATCTTTATAACATCAACAAAATACAATACTCGCCAGCGGCATGAAGTAGGTAAGCGACTGCTAGTGGTGAACTACTTAGACAACATATTACTCCCATTTACAATAGTTTCCAACGTATTTATGAGGATTAGGACATATCCATTAGTGTTCATAGGTAGGGTATATAACAATATGTTTATACCTATACATCTGTCTTAGTATGTTCTTATCTATCTGTCAGTTTCTTTCAGTTACTATCAGTGTATTCATATCTATCTATCTATCTATCTATCTATCTATCTATCTATCTATCTCAGTCTGTTCATATCTGTCTATCTATTTATTAGGTTGATGCAAAAATAATGACGTAATAATGTCGTTTTTTGACGTATTTTTTAACGTCAAAAAACGACATTATTACGTCATTATTTTTGCACCAACATAATATCAATCTCAGTCTGTTCATATTTATCTATCTATCTATCTATCTCAGTCTGTTCATATTTATTTATCTATCTATCTCAGTCTGTTCATAACTATCTACCTATCTATCTATCTGTCTGTCTATCTATCTATCTCAGTCTATTCATATCTATCTATCTATCTATCTATCTCAGTCTATTCATATCTATCTATCTATCTATCTATCTCAGTCTGTTCATCTATCTATCTATGCCAGTCAGTTAATATCTATTTCAGACTGTTCATATTTTTCGTATTTCAGTCAGTTCATATCTTTTTCATTTTCTTCATATCTATCTATCTATCTTAATCTGTTAATATCTATCTATCTATTTATATTAATCTGTTAATATCTATCTATCTATCTATTTATCTTAGTCTGTTCATTATCTATCTATCTATCTATCTTAGTCTGTTCATTATCTATCTATCTATCTATTTATCTTAGTCTGTTCATTATCTATCTATCTATCTATCTATCTATCTATCTATCTATCTATCTATCTATCTTAGTCTGTTCATTATCTATCTATCTATCTATCTATCTATCTATTTATCTTAGTCTGTTCATTATCTATCTATCTATCTATCTGTCTTAGTCTGTTCATTATCTATCTATCTATCTATCTATCTATTTATCTTAGTCTGTTCATTATCTATCTATCTATCTATCTATCCATCTATCTATCTTAGTCTGTTCATTATCTATCTATCTATCTATCTATCTATCTATCTATCTATCTATCTATGTGTCTGTCTGTCTGTCTGTCACAGTTGGTTAATATCTGTTTATCTCACACTGTTTATATCTATCTATTTATCTATTTCAGTCTGATCTTTTTTCTCATTTTCTTCATATATCACTAACTTCCTTTCTTTCTTTCTTTTTTCTTTCTTTCTTTCTTTTTTCTTTCTTTCTTCTATCTATTTGACTATCTACCTCGCTGTTCATATCTTTCTGCCTCAGTGTGTTCATATCTATCTATCTATCTATCTATCTGTCTATCTATCTATCTATCTAGCTAGCTAGCTATCTGTTTGTCTGTTTGTCATTTTTTGCATTAATAATATATTTTCTGTTTTGTTCCGCTCTCTTCTCGTATCTTTCTACCAGCACCATTGTTCCATTCTCCGAGAAAATTTTATCGTCTTCAGAAAAAAACGAAAATAAAGAAATAAAACACTTTCTAAATACCTTTTCACGCTTTCCGTGGCCTTTTTTTTTTTTTTTTTTTTTTCATTCGACCAAATCTTTACGGACTGGAATAAATGTTAATAAACTTTAATGCAACTTTCCAAAATCTAGGGAATATGGTTATTTAGATAAAACTTCGCAGACAAACTGGAACAATTTTCTCCTGGTCGAAAAAAGAAACATGTCTAGCGATATCCATGTCAAACCTTATGTGCTTTCCCCTGGCTAAACCCACACACACTTCTTCAATATGCTGTCTCCAAGTGGTCACTCTAGGAGCGATGTTTATTTAAAACAATCGTTTGGTTCTCTGAAAGGATCTCATGGTAGCGGACACCATTTCACTCCCACTAAACACCCAGTGCCACCTACTTTGGCCGAAGCCTAGTCTTTGGTAGAATTAAGAGAGGTTCATTTCTCATGCCGCCATAGTCTCTTGGATTTGTTATAAAATAATCTCATTTCATTACTCGTTAAAACTGATTTCCGAAACAAAATATTTAATCAATCTTGCACATTTATAAGCAACCATTCATCCGGGCATTCAATATTGCTGCCACAATATAAATACGTATCCAAAGACGAATCTGCAAAGTTATCAGTCCTGACCTGGCATTTCGGTTTTACTCATTTCCCCACCGCCGAAACGTAGATTTCCTGTACATTTTCTATAAATATTTGCATGGTAAGTGTTCTGATGAGTTTTTGTCTTTGGCGCATCATCTTCATGAATTTAAGCGCACAAATAAATTTGCACCTTGGTTTCATCGTTTTTACTGTTGAAATATAACCGTCAATTCTATGCTGACAGTTTCTTCTGTCGCATTTCTCAATTGTGGAACTCTCTTCTGGCTTCTTGCTTCCCAGTTGTATCGTGGAGGTGAATGATACACAGAGAAGAATGAATGCTTAATATATTTATTCAGCACCAGTATCCGGTGCTAACGAATACGTACAAAAAACACAGAACAATAAGTTACAAAACAATTAAAAAGACAACTTACAAGGAATAAAGGAGGATCAAATGCTGTATAGCCAAACGAAGTAATATCAGTCCGATTATTAATCAGCTTAGTATCAACTTATTAGTCAACTGGAGAAGTCCTTAATCGTAGACTGTTTAAGGCTATGAGCCAGGCCATCTGGTAGAATGATGAAGGGGTGCTAGCTACTCTGTAACACCAATTTTGATCTTCAAAAATTTAAATGCAATGTCAATCATTATTGCCTTTCTTGGGGTGAAATGATTAAAAAATAGAAGGTTGTGACTAAAAATGTAATTCATAAAATACTATGCATATATTGTAATCTATATGAAGGTGAAGTCGGACTCGAGGAACAAGGACTATTAACCAAAAGTGTGATCTGGTATGGTAGACCATATCTGCTGGAGAAATAATAGTACACACTACTCTGTTTTGAAAGTTTATATTTCTTTCGGGAGATGAATAAAATTGTGCAGTTCGGTACCTTGTTTCTTTGTAAATGTTCCTATAGTACTAAGAATTACAAGACAGTTTAATTGGTTAGTTGATTTCGTTAAGCGGCATATCAACCTCTATGGGTTATTTAATGCCGAAAACTAAACATTTTGAACACAATTGTATGCCTTCAATTACAGATAAAATGTATTTGTCTATATTTCTGAGATGAGGTATTATGTACACTATTTACATTATTCGGACTATTGTCCTCATATTTATTACAACGTTTCGGCTGTTGTACGCTACGGCCTTCTTCAGGTGTTTGGAATGTCGAACTGAACCCTTTATTTCGCTCACTGGGGTAGACTGTTCAAGTTTCACGTGCCATGTGTAACAGATGTCAGCTATCTCCTGTTAACTCCACGTGACATGTGCTATGTTTAATGAGTGTCAGTTATCAGTTATCTCCTGTTAATTCCCCTCTCCAAGTTCTCCACTGCCTTAACCAGGTATTGAACTCACACTCTTTGGGTCCTGTCACTGGATCTAACCAACGACTTTATCCACTGTGCCATGTGTCCTTGTTATAAATATGGCGACAAAGATGAGGACAATAGTCCGAATAATGTAAATAGTGTATAAAATGTATAAAATGTATTTCGCTATAAAATGTAGTGTTGGTAATTTTACTATAAATAGTCGTTGTTAGTAATTATTTTATTCTTTCATAGTATTTTTGTTTTTTTTTGAGTTTACTATTTTTCCATAGCTGGGACACTAACAGGTGCTACCACCTACAGATAGTTTGAACTGAATTTAATGTCAATGAGGAGCTTTGGTTCTGGAGAAATGCTGATCCGTGATGATTCCAATAGGAATCACTTTAGATGTTGCCAAAATTGCACTTGTTACGCCGGAGATTCAGAAAAGGCGCCTGAACGGGTTTACCTGGAAGATTCGCATCTCATGGAATATCAGTTGTTGCACTTCTTACATGTAAACGGGTGATCGACCCAGTTGTGCTTAAAATGTACAACATGTGAATGACTAGAAGATATATAAGGGCCTCGCGAAAAAGATATCCACGTTCGGTGAAAATCCCAAAGCCAAACACCAACGCACCGATAATAACTAACAAAGCCCAAATTGAATAAAGAATGGCATGACATAGATTTACCTCAGATTTTTCTTACCCTGTTCGGCGATAACTTTACATTTCTTTTTACAACGTTTTAGATAATTCTCTTTAAACTATACATGGAAGCAGGAATTTTCTCTTCATAT
>OZ010576.1:59020582-59058082 GCA_963932145.1 Acanthosepion lycidas
GTACGCAACGGCCCTGTCTATATGACTTATTAAATATTAATTTTAACAAAGTTCTTGACTGATGGCTACTAGTCTCGAGTTCAGGGTCCATTTACAAGTTATTTTTAAATATCTAATCTTGTAAAATGATGAAAAAAATGTCTCTAACTTTCAAATTAGATCTGCCGCACTTCCTTTCGTCATACATCGCCTTTCTATTTTATTCATCATCTTTTATTCTATAACGACAGCACCTTCCTTATTTCTATAAAGAAGGGGTTGGTGGTTACTGGCGCCAGCGTGATAATGGTCGTGGGAACAGGGCATTTTATTCCTTTGCTTGTAAGTATAACTCCCCATATTAAATCGACCTTGTGTCATATCCTGCTACAGTGAGGAAATAAGTAAAAAGCTTATCAGAGCGCACGCTCTTCGTCCTTTGGGCTAGGCTGAAAATAGATTATCTGTTCTCTCTTTCTCTTTAAGATACAAGGGAAGTCTAATTCCCGAGATTGCAATTCTACAGCAACACTTTCATTATTTGGGAGGTGATGGTCACGGTCCCATTTGTCACATGGACTGGGCATTTTTTTACATGGGCAACCCACATCAAAAACGCCATATCCTAACCTGGTAGGGAGGTTGGTAAATACGACTTTTGGACTGGGATCAAAATGTACGATATGCTATCTCTTCCTCTTCAAGTTATTAGGAATCCTGGTCTCCGGTATGCTAGCCTTGTGCCAGAATATTTCTCATTGCTCTGAAGAGGGAGGATTGGTGTAAACCAAAGGCAGCATGAGAACGGTCACGGGTTTTGGAATTTTTTCCTCGGCCTGTATGTACGGCTCACCACAATAAAACCATCTTTGTGTCACACCCTCCCACCATAGCGGGAGTTTTTGAAAAATACCATCGACTATATAATAAAACAGTAAGGTTTTTGAAATAGCAAGGAAATTGAAAAATATTTTCTACCTTCAATAATGCAGCCTGTTTCCGCAAGTCATTCAGGTAGAGATATCCATGTACTTTCCTGTGAAGACCCATTCCTTCGTTCCGATCACCAAACAAGCTCTCCATACCATTTTGTATTGGGCATTTAACATATTAAACGATGCCGTTTCTGTCGTTCTTGGCATACCATTCAATATGTTTAATACCATTTCCGTTCTTCCATCATACCATTTTATTCCATACGATTCTCATTTCTGCTTTATCATAAGATTTCTATTCTATCATACATATCACACGTATCGTATGATACGTCATAACGTATCCTAAAATTCAATGACCCATCATACTCTATACCATCGAAGTCACATCGCTCTGTTCCTGCCATACCATTTTTTTTTTTTTTGTCATGTGAGCTCAACGATTAACCATCGTCTGGTCAACTGGTGACAGATGCAAAATCTATTAGCGACACACTTCCGTCGCCTTTTTGCTTTGAATGTTTCTTTATTGCCTTTCTCTTTGGAAACCTAATTATTTCTTTGCATACCAAAAAGAAGACGAAAACGTAAGCGTACGGTTTTCGGCGCAGTTCAAAGACGGTCGTCATTAAGGTCTGAAAGTCTTCTTTGTAGATACTTAATCATAGACTGACTTTTGAAGCTTACAAAAACCTTATCATGGATATCACGTCACAGGAAAACTGTTTGAAGAATTTAATGTTTTAAACAGCCTACAAGAGCTTTCCATTTATTTTATTTTCATTTGAGTTTTTTGTGTTTTTTAAAAAAAAAATGTCCAACTTTAGCTAATGCGCAATGTGCAGTTTTTGTGAAGATCTGCGACGTTAACCTTTTTGGTCCCTCTGATCCTACTAAGGCGGGCTTAAATTTAAGTTTAAAGTTTAAATTCTTTTTCCGCGGTGGTGTTCCAAAGACGAAGAAGAAATAAACATAAATCTTTGGTTGTCCTGGGTGTTTAATTTCATCAATTACTTCTTCCTCTATCAAAGGTGTAATGAATAATGTCAAAGAAAGCGTTGCTTGGGAAACTTTATTCAGCTTGATTACCAGTAGAAATATGGCGACAGACTGACGCCTTTTAACTGCTTTGAGATGTATCTATGTACTTATGAAGAGTTACACAAGGGGAGATAATTAGTACGATCTTTTATTACCAGAAAAATGCAGCGCAAAATGTTATGCAAAAGTGCTTTAAATCACAAGAGTTCTGTTCAATGCTTCATTCATCAACATTTTTTTTTGCATATGCCGTGGACGAATATGGTTCTCCGCAGTTTCTTGTCTATTGTTGTTCTAGGTATCTTTTGACTGTTTACCATTCCTCTTTGACATTGTTCTGCGATCTATTCACGTAAACTCGTTCCTACTGCTATCATGTTCTTTCTTCCTTGAGTAGCACATCTATTTATCATCTCTCAGTTGCTTCTCTGTCTTTGGGCAGAATGCACTCAGAAGCGACTCTGTCAAAAGACAGAGTCGCAACTGAGAAAAATTATACTGAGGGGTACCCAGCCCTGAGGAACAGCTGCCCAAGGCCGCGCCCTCTCATTGCACCAGAGAGAGAGAGATCGGTGGTCGGACTGAGGCTAGCGCATCCGAAGGTTGCGGGGCAGCGGGCAATTTTTGTTCCCAGCCCGGGTGTACGCGCTCGGGACCCCACCTTAAAAACCACCTCGTGTCACAACTCGTCTTAGTAGGGAAACAGGGTAAATACCATGTTCTTTCTTTCTCTTTCACTAAAGACTGAGAACGACGCTTATATAACTATACTTTCTCTGTGTCAATATCTATCTGGCCCCAATTGTAAATGTGTTCTGGACAAAGTAACGTCTCGGTTGCATTTTAAACATTTATTGAACTTAATAGAAAGACTTAAAACAAACTGATAAAAAAGGACGTAATTTATTTAAATATGAGAATATAGTTGAAGAGAAATGTTTTTTGACAGGGTCTTAATATTAAGCTGAAGTTTAAGAATAATTATACAAACGATTACTTACAATTACAAATAACATATTCTATTTGTTGAGCAAAACTAAAATAAAAATAAAAATGGGGAGCATATATTGAGAAAATTGTATAGTATGTGTTTCACGTCAAGAAATATCAGATATTAATCGAATTCGATGTCCCCTGAACCTTTCTTTTCTTTACATTGAAGTTTGCCAATGGCCACTCGAGACGGAGTGTTACAGTAAGTGCCAGTTTACGCAGATAGAAGAGGAAGATAACGGTTAATCCTAGACCTGAACATGTTAAGATTGTAGTGATCGTGGAAACATCCTCTTGGGAGTCGGTTCCACGGTGAACTGGTTCGCGGGAAGAATCTTTTCGAGTGAAACTTACTTCTCGCCAATGGAATACAGAGGAATGTGGGTGGTTTGCTACAATGTAAGTGATATGGCGGGTCCTGTCCAAATAGGTTAGAACTGTCAGAATCAAGGAATGCAGCTGGTCCGAGCATTTTCTATGAAAGTAGCGATAGAGCAGAGCGTGGTTTGCCACATCCCACCTGTAAGAGAAATGTTGGATTGTAGAAAATATTTTATCTACAAGGACTCTGAGACTCTTTGGGATCCTATCGAAACTGAAAAGTGAGAATTGGGCAATCCCGCCCAAATCTGACCACAGTACACCATTTTAGGCCTGATCTGGTTCTTGTAAAAGTAGAGGGTAGTTCAAAAAGTCAGGTACTTACTGGAGCGGTACAATGAACCTATCTTTTTTTCCTGAATCTTTAGCGATGGATCGTATGCACGAGTTTCACTTGAGGTCTGGGGTGAGTTTAACGTCCAATAGTCTCTCAAAACACGTAACCTCCCCTCGGAGAGCATCCAACAATTATGGCTGGTGGTAGTTCTGGGCCCGATCTAAGAGAAGTTGATCTGTGGTGACACAGTATGTTTTGTGTTCATCCTTAGTGATACCAAAATGTTTTGCACACGATGTTACTGCAGAACATCAAAAAACCTAGAAGACCTGAATGCTAACGTACAAAGTGACCACAAAGAGACCAAAACCAGAATCGGCCTCGGTAAATATCAGTAGATGCACCAACAAAAACAGGAAGCAGAACTTAAGATATACACACAAAAGACATTCAGATGACTGTAAGTCATATAAACGCTCCACCTACGAGAAGATAAAGAGAAAGCTTCACATCCTCGAAAAAGACCGATCGTTCGGTGAAAGACTCGAAATCTCATACCTTCGATTCGGCCGGCATTCATTTGACGGTGTTCAGAAGTGAATACACAATTTATTTTACGTATGAAAAATTTAGTCGCAGATTTTCATAAGATGTTGCTAACACTACAAAGGTCTTCAGAACAACACTACTGAGTCCAACCATCTAGCTGAAATATATACTGATATCTTTATATCGTACGCCAAAAAAGATGTGAAAATACTATTTAGACCATAAGAAATCAATAATATAGTCCATGATGCTAAAAGAAACAAAAACTAAATTACCGTTTGTGAATATAGGAATAACTTGTACAGACTATAGAATCGAGAACGAAGTCTGACTTTCGTCAATTTCATCTTTCTTTCTAATTTCAAACACTAAAACTTTTATAATGCAAATATGAATTTGTTGAATACCTGATTTAAGCTATAAGAACAATATTAATTGATTAGAAATATTAATGAATTATTTGTTAAATTATCAATAATTGCGTACTCAGTAATATTTCATTGGTAAACGGAGATGGTGAATCATGTGGATTCTACGTCAGTTTTGGCTTATCATATTGGGAACTATTTTCTTGGAACCATGTTAGTCGTACCATTTTGGGCTTATTTCTACGTTTTATTCAGTTTCATCCTCTCTTTAATTTTATTTTTTTCTTTTGCTCTGTTTGTCTGTCTGTTCTGTTCCCTTTCTCTCCCTACATATACATATATATATATATAATGTGGCCAGCTATATATATATATATATATATATAGCTGGCCACACGTATTCGAGGATACTCATCTATTAGGGCGGCCAGCTAATCCCTATTGCAGACGATTGCTCAAGGGTATTTTTATTTATTCAATACCCACAGAGCCCACCTGCGGTTTATACTGCAACTATGCTGAGCAGACCTTAGTTACAGTTTCTGGGAAAGAGCGTGTTATCTAGAGTTATTTGAAGAAGGCCAGCACGCTCAAGCCCTAGGTCACGATGACTTGCACAGCTATCGACGGTCCCCAAGGCTTCTGTCTAACAATTTCACTTACAAGGCTTGGGTCAACCCGTGGTATGGTTTTCAAGTACATTGGAAAGTGCCTGAAAACCATACCACGTGGCCACCACCAATACCACGTGTCCACCATCAATATATATATATATATATATATATATATATATATATATATATATATATATTAATCATTTCACCCTCAGGAAGGCAGGAATGCCACTGGTACGCAGGGGGGCTACATAGAATGAAGGTGATAGAAAAGACTGGTTATAGGGGAAGCGAAGAAAGAACAAAAGCTGAATGGTGTTCAAGAAGATAAAAGATGGTGATTGACGTTGCATTTAAATTTTTGAAGATTGTAGTTATCAGAAATGCAAGGAAACGGAAGGGAGTTCCACAGGCGGTAAGTGCGAGAAAAGAAACTGTTGGAGTAGAAGTGGTAGTTACATTCAACTATTTCAACAGTAAAAGAGTGGGATCTAGATGTCAATCTAGTAGCACACTTAAAATCAGGTAGTCCGGGCACAAGGAAAAAAAACTTGTGATAGCAGTAGCCATGAAAATATTTGTAGAAAAGACAGAGGGAAGCCACGTCAAGTCCGTGAGAAAGTGACTGAAGTCGAGGATCAATCATATTACGGATCATTCTTTGGACTTTGTCAAGAACCTCGAGATAAGTAGCAGGAGCACCAGACCAGACATGGAAACAGGATTCAATGCACAGACGAATGGTAGATATGTAAATGTGCAAAATGAATTCTGACAAGAAAAAACTTCTGGCACGACACAGTGAACCAACTTTCTTTGTAGTAGATGCAGATATTGGTTCAATGTAGTCGTTCCATTTCAAGCCAATTGAAAATGTAAGGCCAAGAAGGCGCAGTGTGTTACTCTTCAGGGGGCTGGCGGGCAATAAAGCAGGAAGGAGGCAGGCAACAGTACATATGATTTGATTATAGGGGTGAAGGCTTTGTGCAGAACCAATCACACTTTTTGAAGGGACGAATACAAAGACCTGGTGCTCTACGTGCCACAATTCCGAGCCGCTATCCACTACTCTACCGTGTTATATATATATATATATATATATATATATATATATATATATATATATATATATATATATGTTTGCCTCGGGGTTCTTGATAGGCTCCAGAGAGGCGGATATGCAATATAATTGGCCCTGCTCTGGCATCTCGTCTACAGTCACTTTCTCACAGACACGCCGTCGCCTCTCTCTGTTTTACAAACGCTTACATGGCAATTGCTCCGAGGAGCTGCATTCGCTGGTTCCCAGACTTCATGAGTTCAAGCGCCCTACGAGGCTGGCATGCCGCTCTCACCCTTTCACTGTCGAAACTCCTAAATGTAGCCGTCTCTTCTACTCCAATGGCTTCATGTCTCGCACCTCTCGCCTGTGGAACTTCCTTCCCTATTCCAGTTTCCCTGAGAGCTATAATCTCCAGCTATTCAAATGTAATGTCAATCGACATCTCCAGTTTCCTTGATCTGTCCACTTACCCTTCTCCTCATCCTTTCTTCTATCACTCCTATCTGATCTTGTTCTAAATTTTCTGTAACCCCTTGCGTACTAGTGACTTTTCGCCTTGCTTGGGGTGAAACGCTTAAATATATATATATATATATATATATATATATATATATAAACCGATTCTCGTCCGGTCAGCGAAGTTATACAACGTTGAGCCTCGTCACTATCTAGATGGGTGACCGCTTGAGAATGCCAGGTACTGTAAGCTTGGCTGTGAGCGTGGTGTAATGAATAACAATTCGAATTATAATTGAGTTATTTTCATTCACGTACGCGCAAATCACCTTTTGAATGGTATGGGTCCGTCTCTTCTCCCTCCAGGAGAGGGTTAGCAAAGGACGTATGAACGCTTTATAGGTTGGTGAAAACAGCCAAGATGCAACTTAGAGATAGAAAACTTCTATCCAAAAAAAAGCTTGCAATTGTAGCCACATCTGACTTGATCTATTTAAACAATTCACTCAGTAAAAACTCGACAGGAAAATCCATCCATATGTATACTGGCCTATCCAAACGAATTCCCATATGAATTTCCATATCAGGGACATAGTTTCTTAAGTGTTCCTGATCAAACCACATTCATGCATAATTATGGTGGACCTACCACTACATGCCTATCATGAAGACTCACGTTGTATCTCTCTGACCATAACTCAATTAGGGCTCATTTAAACACACAGAGAAGCCTACCAAACTCCATCCGCAAAATATTCGTAGAAAATACAACTATAATATTCTCATCAACATGTACAAAAAGGTTTAAAATAATAGAATTAAAAAGAAAGAAGAAAACTCAACAATCAGCAACATCAGCTATGAACACAATGTGCCGATTGTGTTTGGAAAATAAAAAATAAAAAAACATTCATATAACTCTAGATACATACATTCAGTTAAAAATAAAAATCATCGTTGATTATGGTGAAATGAATAGCCGAAAGCGCGCCGACATAGACTGGAAAAGATGCATATTCGGTATGTTGGTATTTTATAATATGATAATAATATGTGAATATTACATGCATTATTATTGGATACAGTTAAATAAAACATCAGTTTAAATAAAATCATGTTTATTTTAAATACAGCTGTATTTTTTGACTACGGTAGTAAATGGATATATAGTTTGGTCAACGGCGTGGTCAGGGCCAGCAATATCTCGTGTATGATGCGACCCACTTAAAATTAGCTACAAAATTAGGTCTTCAAAATTCGCATGAATATATGATAGATAGATAGATAGATAGATAGATAGATAGATAGATAGATATGAGAATCCAGGATTACTGTATCATACAATGAGTATATTTATTATCTTATATTTTTTATCTCTAATAATTCTGATTATCCAGAATTTATAAAATAATAGATGTTGCACATTTAAGAGGTGGAGCACTTTGATTATAAAACTAAAAGCATATAAAATATATACATTTATACAAATATATATATAAAATAAAAATACACACCCCCTCACTCAAATGAGTATATATATATATATATATATATATATATATATATATATATATATATATATATATATATATATATATATATATATATATAGTTTTATGCATGATGCATAAACGTCGTTATTACTGTCAACAGTCAATGTGTGATACTCAGTGTCCACTGATATATATATATATATATATATATATTTATATAAATATATATATATATATGCGCGGGACTTGGTGGAAAATGGTCAATATCTGTGATAGACCTAACATTCAATTATATAGACATTAGTTTGTAACTCTAGTTTTCCCACTTTTGCGATCATCAGACATATATATATATATATATATATATATATATATATATATATATATATATATATATATATATATATACCCGGTATATTTAGACAGCATTTTTTTATTCAGCCGACAAGATCTGTCCATTCAATTATATATATATATATATATATATATATATATATATATATATATATATATATATATATATATATATATATACATTTAGTTTATGGTCAAACGCAATTGTTTTGGACGTCATGATTGTCTTTAAGCATGAAACAGACAGTCGCCGTTGAGTGTTGACCTCAATATTCACTTTTATATTTACATACAGTCTATCCCTAACATCAAACACTTTAACTGATAAATATACCATAACTTAAAACTATATTTTTGTCATATACATACATATATTTTGTTGGCTACGACCAGCAAAATTCGTAATAGTGCAAATCAACGTCATGTGCAAAATGGTTGCATAGAATAAAATCCAAAATTCTCCAATAGTCTCCGAAGGATACTAGCTTCTTTTTTTTTTCTTTTTTTTTTCTTTGTTTACTTCTACTCGCATCTAAATGGACTCTATTCTTCTTGAAATTGTCTTTTTTTTTTCATTCTCTTCAAAAGTTTATTCGGGTCTGTTCCGAGCGTTCCCTTAACATCTATCATTACCACTATTTTTATGATGATACGTTTCTTCTCGTGCTGGCGGCCTTCTGCGCCATTCTTTTATCTCTGCATTTATACGAGAAGATTCGTAGCCATGTTTTTATATTACACATTTTAAGTATCGATAACACATCTGCGTTTAGTCTAATTTATTTAACAGAAAAGACATCATACCCATTTAAATATTACATAATTTTGTGTATCTGTCTATCAACCAGCTAAGCGAATCAGAATATCGAATCAATTATGGTCGCTTTTTGAATTTTAATAGTGTTTATCTTGCTGGTTCCTGACCAAGAACTTAGGCAAAATAACAAACCACAACGCAAGATAACACTGCACAAAACAGAAAACAATTTGATAAACGCCCATTCGTGCGTGCGCGCATGCGTTTCTGTTAGTAGAGAATGATAAGGAAATATACGTCGCAGACGTCCAAATACCATATACTCTGCCATGGAATTGAAAGGAGAGAATACAGAATAACAAACCATGCGGCCGGCCGGAACAATATCAACAGCAACTAAGAATAATTATAAGAAAAACAAAAATAAGACATTTAATAGACATATTCTCTCAGGGACATTTTTTTTCTATTCTGGACCACTGACAATCCCTTTTTTTCTATTTTTTAAAAATGCTTTTCAATGTATATATGGATAGCGTTATGAGTAAGCAAAAAGAGAACTCTGTGAAATGGGTTCAAATTCAGTGCTAGACTGTTGCGTTCACTTTTACAGTCATGTGAGAATATTCGTTTCCATACAGGGAACATTCATCATTCATTGACCGAACTGTTAGCAATACAGCCGATTGAAATTTATAAAATCTTTCTCTTAAAACATTTTTTTTTTTTAGAATAATAGGCTTAGCAAATCTATTAACTGTTATAGCTCATTCTAGTACTGATGGGAATTTTCTTCCTAAACTTTGGTTAAGGTCATGCGGAAAGTCAACATCTTGATTAAAACACTTTTCCTACTCGTTACACGTGGAATCCATTTTAGTTGTTGCTGCTATTCGAAGTTTTCAAGTAATGCGATTTTGTATCTGTTTATATTTCTGAGATGAAGTATTATGTACACTATTTACATTATTCGGACTATTGTCCTCATCTTTGTTGCCATATTTATCACGTTTCGACCGTTGTATGCTCCGGGCTTCTTCAGGTGGTTGGAATGTCGAACTGAACCCTTTATTTCGCTCGCTGAGGTAGACTGTTCTAGTTCCACGTGCCATGTCTAATGGATGTCAGTTATCAGTTATCTCCTGTTAATTCCCCTCTCCAAGTTCTCCACTGTCTTAGCCAGGTATTGAACTCACACTCTTTGTGTCCTGTCACTGGATCTAACTAACGCCTTTATCCACTATTCCATGTGTCCTTGAGGACGTGGAACTAGAACAGTCTACCCCAGCGAGCGAAATAAAGTTCGACATTCCAACCACCTGAAGAAGGCCGGAGCGTACAATGGCCGAAATGCTGTGATAAATATGGCAACAAAGATGAGGACAATAGTCCGAATAATGTAAATATAATGAGATTTTTGTTATTTCGTAAAGATCTTTGTGATTCTGTAGCGCCATTTTGTAAGATCTGATTAGGTAGTCTCTTTTGTAAGAGGTTTGAAGCCATTTTTACTCATTGATCGGATAAGACGGTAGCTGATAGGGTAAACATTTCTAGACGAGTTGGATGCCATGCATGACATCAATATGAACGTCTAGACCTGATAAGGTTATTTAAAAATATAGCTCGAGTTTTTAGATTAATATTTTAACTTGAACGCATTTTTTCTTTCCCTTCTATGGGTTAAATAGCATACTGGACTATTTAGCCTTGCATTGGCAGCCATTCTAGGAGAAATACTGCTTTGAATTCTGTTGTGGATTCCGGGATGAAATCCGGTACCAATAAATAACAAACGCCAAGAATTAATATAGGGAAATAATGTATTAACGTAATAATACAAACTGGTAATGCAGGTTAGTAGTTCCAGGAATGCGGGTTAGTAGCAAAATATATATACAGTCTTTGGTATTAAAGTATCGCTGTATGACTTCTTACTGAGTCTACGTGCTCGCTCACAGTGACTCTTGCTCGCTACGTTCGTTCTGTCTGTTACCTTTAACCTTTCACTCTCCCTCTTCGTAGTATATGTATATACTGCGTGATTCCATTAGTGTAAAAAGGGGAGGACTCCTCAACAAATTAAAAACTGGAGCAGACAGCAGGAAAGCACTTCACCGTCTTTCCCAAGAAGATGCAATTCAAAAATAATAAAAGAAAAAGATCTGTGAGAATTCATAATCGCCTATGTCATGGAGGGAATGTCGTTGATAAATGAATTTCCGTAGTAAAATCACTTGTAATATATTATGCAGTAACATCATTTACAATGTCTTTTTGTCGGAAATATTTGCATTAATTTCTGATCACTGATAATCGTTTTCTTTTATATATTTTTCTAATTAATTTACACAGTAAAATCACTTAAGAGATTTTTTTGTTTGAGATAATAATACTGAGCGGGAAAGAATTGAGAGAAAGCAAGCTTAAATAAGAGAGTAAAAAGTGTGCGTAGAGCAGAGCAAGGGTGTTAAAATGCTAGAGAAAAATGAAAAGAAATCCAAACGAAAGGAAAAATAAATATATTTACATTAAGAGAAAAGGATAGAAACGAAATAAATCTTTTCTCCTTGGTTTCTCGTAAATACATTTGTTCACCGTAAATATTCATTGTGTATAATTTTTTTAAATATTGTTATAATTTATCATTACTCCACCTACCAAGTCTACAATATAAGACTTTTTGAGTTTATGAAGAAATTCTGATGACTTTAATTGCAATAAGACAGAATGCATGGTTGTCAGCAAAAGGAACAGACCAACATGTAAATTACAAATTGGAGATACCAAAATCAAATAAGTGCAATTTAAATATCTGGGAAGTGTTTTAACATAGGACGGAAAGTGCCATACTGAAATCCGAAGGTGCATTGGGATAGCTTTTGGAAGATGCCTTCGAAAAGCTCTAAGAAATGTATTGTTATTTTACAAAAAAGAATTGATTGTTGATTGGTTGTTGGTTGGTTGTTTTGTTTTATGGCATATCAAAACCTCAGTGGGTCATTTAATGCCAAAAAAATTTTGAAATAGATTCATAACGATTGTTTGGTAAAAAAAAAAAAAAAGGTGTGTATGTATAAATCTATATTTGAACCATTTTTCAATTACTCATATTTTTGAGTATAATCCAACTTCTTTTAGGAAATTTACAATCTTGGATGGTTTTATTTTCGTAAAAAGTTTTTTTTTTTTTAATTACTCGGTTTTGTTTTGTTTGGTTTGGTTTGCCTTGTTTTGTTTTACAGCATATCAACCTCAATGGGTCATTCAATGCGGACAATTATTTTTTTCCTGGTAATATTTTGTAAATATTGCTGGTAATAATTTTTTTTTTATTACAAATTATTTTTGGTATTAAAACCTATTTTTACAAAAATTTAGGTGTTAACTATCTGCCCATAGCTGGGACCCCAACAGGTGCCATCACCCCGGGTCAGAGTGGACCCGCGAACACTAGCAATTAAGAGCAATTAACACTACGCTCCTCAAAACCTCCTGATCAGAGGCCTTGCTGTTGGATGTAGTTTATCGGACTGGACACAGATGTAGTTTATAGTCATACCCAGGACAGTGTATTGTTGGTCATTCTATCATATATTATATTATATACTGTTGGGCATTGTATTATAAAAATGTATTGTTGGTAATTTTACTATAAAAAGTAACATTTTGCTATAAAAATGTACTGCTGGTCATTTTACGATAAAAATAATAGTAATAATTTGGTAATCATTTTTTTTAATAAAAACGTATTTCTCGTATTTTTACTATAAAGGTGTATTTTTATACTTTCCTATTGTTTTGAGGTTGTTTGAGGCTTCACTATTTGCCCATAGCTGGGACCTTAACACGTGATACCACCCAGGGTCAAGGTGACAACAGCATTTAAGAGGTGGTTCCACGTTCCACAAAACCTCCAACCTCTCGATCAGAGGCCTTGCTGCCGGGTGTAGTATATTGTCATACCCAGAACTCCAAAGAGCCTAGCACTGTGGAGCCTAGTGGACTGTGGAGAAACAGATTTGCTATCTTTTTGTCACCAGCGATAACCACCAGACATTTTGTGTAAACATGCCAGTTGATGAAAAACATCATGAAGAAATAATTCCTATTCAACAATTTTAATATAAACGAAACAAAGATGGCTATGTCAAATGCTGTTAAATAACGTATTAAAACTGCTTTCAACAACGACAATAACCGGTCATTATTATTTTTTATTTACTTATTTTCGTGGTTTTTCGCATGTGTTTTGTGGAAGTGTGCGTGCGTGAGCATGCGCGTAAGTGATGATGACGGAAGATTTTCTCGTTTGTACATTGGAGAAAAAATTATTTAGTTACATGCCAGTGGGGCAGAAAATTAAATCAGTAAGTACATTTTATTTTGTATGAGCCACATGCATGATAATACACTCGGTCTATCTCCATGAAAAATCTATTGAACAGTTTATGACCAGTGGATCAAAGCGACAGCCGACATTATCGTCTGTATTCTTCACTTCTTTTTTTTCTTTTTCTTTTTGACATCGCGTAAATAAATGTAAAACAGAAAAAGAAAATCAAGTGTAACAGGAGTTAAAATGAAATTAGTTCTTTGTGTGCATGTGCAAACAAACACGCACAAGTGTACTTCCGTTGTAATTCGCATCATATTGCATATTATTATTATTATTATAGAAGCTAATATTTCCGATGCAGCCTATAAAACGATGACAGGCATATCAATAAGTCAGCACACATATTCACCTACCCACATACCCACAACATATATATATATATGTGTGTGTGTGTGTGTGTGTGATGTGTATATATATATATATATATATATATATATATATATATATATATATATATATATATATATATATATATATGTTGTTGGTTGCTTAAAAGTCCCCGGTCTGATACACTTCGCGAAATTTAACAAAAGTTCATAAATTTAGGAGAAACGTTTTTTGAACGAGCCGAGACAATTTCTGCGTCCCTTGTATATATATATATATATATATATATATATATATATATATATATATATATGCGTGTGTGTGTGTGTGTATGCTGACACATATTGTCAATTTACAAATACGGCCAGTATATTGTTGTCATGTTCATATTTAAAAAATAAGAATATATCTAGTTTCACCAACTTTTATCGCATCTACGCTATCACGTATATATATATATATATATATATATATATATATATATATATATATATATATATATATATATATAACCGGAAGGGTATATATAGGTAGATATACGAGAGAGTGATCGTATACAAATACATATAATCTATAGGAATTTTTATTTTTAAATAAAAATAAAAATTCCAGCACTTGATATTTGCTACACCTCGAAACTCGAGTTGTGCAATTAATGTAAAGTATTACGTATATTTCATAAGATAGATAGATAGATAGATAGATAGATAGATAGATAGATAGATAGATAGATAGATAGATTCCTATGTCAGCAAATAATTTTAATAAAAATTTTAAATTTGATTTAATAAAGTCTCTCTTAATAAAAAAAAATAAAGTTAATAGTAGGGCATTTTGGGCCATTTTGAAGTGTACCAAAACTTCGCTGTCTGGCGCTACAGAATCAAAAAGAAATAACTGTACCATATATCAGAAATCAATTGAGAACTTCCAAAAACAGTAACTTGTAGAGAGAATAATATTATAATCAATATGTTGACATTCCACATTATTTCGAACAAAATATTGGGAAGGAATTCCCCATCAATACTGAAAAATGCGATAAAAATTACTGAACTTGAAAAACCTATTTTCCTTTTAAATTGTTTGAAGAGAAAGGTTTTATAAATATCAACCAACCGTAAGACTGGCTGCTCGGTCAATGAATGCCGAACTTTTCCTTATAAGGAAATGGCTAATAATATCATTACCATTTATTAGACCAAATTCCTGGATGCCTTTAAAACTAAATACAAGATTTTCAAAAAGAACTGGAAAGAGAAAATAAAAACAAATATATAAATATTTTATTTTTTTTTTTTTAGCAGAAACGATGCTGAAGGGAAGCGTCAAGGTTTTCAGCCCGGGAAACCATCCTTTAAATTTCAGCTGAATCTACTTCAGAGTTTGGAAAAGGCATGAATCCACTTTCCTCTCACACCGGATATCTTGAAATATTCCACTACTTGGCATGTCCCAATCTTTAACGAAGAAAAAAATGGGTGGGTGAGACAGAAGTTGGATAAAATCACTGTTACCGCCATTGTCAACCTTAATCAAAGCCGATCACTGGTAAAACCATTTATATAAAAATATATGTCATGCCAATAAATTTATAACCTTTGATAGTTCAGCTAATATATATATATATATATATATATATATATATATATATATATATATTAGATTGGTGCAAAAATAATGACGTAATAATGTCGTTTTTTGACGCATTTTTAACGTCAAAAAACGACATTATTACGTCATTATTTTTGCACCAACCTAATACATATACATATATATATATATATATATATATATATATATATATATATATATACGCATACTGAGTGTATCAACACCCTTTTTACAAACTTTTGGGGTAGATTTCTCACCCCGAAACAAGGACAAAAGTTCATATAAACATATGTCCTCAAATCTTTCGTTTTTTTTAGTTAAGTTTAAAGAAAGGTAACATTTGCCATTCGTGTAGATTTGTGGCTAGTTTGTCGTCAACGTTTAATGTGTGTAGTAAACTTAACTAGGATGTGTTCCGTTTAACAATGACAGGATATTCATATCGTGATCAGGCAGATATGAATTTTACATACGGCTTCGCGAATGGTAACAGACGCGAAGCTGTACGTCTGTATCACATTGCGTTTCCAGACCGAAAGCAACCGAGTGATTCAACCTTTGCTGCTGTTTATCGTCGCGTTGCTGAAGCAGGATCCGTTCCAATACAAACTACGGATCGAGGAAGACTGAAATCCGCTCGGATGCCTGACCACAAAGAACACATTCTACAGACCTTCGAAGGCGATCCAAGAATCAAAGCACGTCAAGTGGCCCTAGCATACCGTACATTTCATAGTACAGCATGGAGGATACTTCAAAAGTAGCTCCTGTATCCGTATCATTTGCAATGCTTGCAGAGTCTTTCGCCCTCTGATCACTCACCACAGAAGAACTTTTGCTGATAGTTTATTGCACAAACTGCCGATTCTTCATTTTAGTTTACGAGTGAGGCAATATTTAGAAGAGATGGAATAACAAATGTATACAACTAACATTTGTGAGCAGATTGAAATCTTCATGGTACAATACATCCTAGACACTAGCATCAGTTTACGATTAATATGTGGGCTGGAATTATAGGTGACTATCTGGTAGGTCCATATGTTCTCCCAGCACATCTTACAGGAGTTGTCTACAGGGACTTTATTTCAAACACACTTCCAGACCTGTTAGAGGATGTACCCCTGCTAATACGAAGACGCGTGGTTAATGCATGATGAGGATTCGGCACATTTTAGTTATATTGTTTGCGATGCACTGGCTGACATCTACCATGAAAGATGGATAGGTAGGGGAAAACCAGTTCCATGGCCTGCACGTTACCCCGACCTCAATCCTATGGATTTTTATCTGTGTGGTCATCTAAAACAATTGGTTTATGCAGCAGACATTAATAATGCAGAGACGCTTCATCAACGTGTCATGGGGCCCTTCGAAACTATTTGATACTCTGTGGGAGTATTTGAAAGTGATCCGACGTGTGCATGTGTGTGTAGAAACAGGAAATTTTGAACATTTGTTATAAGTTTCTGTGTTGAGGTACAACGATAGCCTTCCCCATTCCGTTCGTAGACATATAGTAAGAAGTAAGTCCTACTCGAACAACCTTTTTCCAAGAGGTGCTGCTTTGAAGAACAGACTCCCGGCAGGATGGTTTTCCAATCACAACACTCTTGAACTGTTCAACTCTATGGTTAAACCATACCTTTCCTGTATACCCTATGAAATTTACTTCTTCCATTTTCTTACGCTCTTACAACACTACACAGTATCCCTCTACATTGAGTAACTCTTGGGTCTTGTACTGGGTGAACTTTAGTATGAAAAGACCGCGCGAACTGAGAGATGACGCGCAACACAACATAGAATAATGTATCTATATTTCTGAGATGAGGTATTATGTACACTATTTACATTATTCGGACTATTGTCCTCATCTTTGTTGCCTTATTTATCACAACGTTTAGACCGTTGTACGCTCAGGCCTTCTTCAGGTGGTTGGAATGTCGAACTGAACCCTTTAACAGGAGATAACTAATAACTGACATCCATTAGACATGGTACGTGGAACCAGAACAGTCTACCCTAATGAGAGAAATAAAGGGTTCAGTTCGGCATTGAAATCACCAGAAGGTCACAGCGTACAACGGCCGAAACGTTGTGATAAATATAGCAACCAAGGTGAGAACAATAGTCCGAATAATGTAAATAGTATAGAATAATCTAATTAATATCTATTTCTTATTCTAGACTAAGCTAAGGGTATTAAAACAATCGCTTATCTGAAGAGAGAACTAAACAGAGAAAGAAAAACATACTCTAAAGATGAAAGAAGTACAAACTGTCTTCCAGACATTTTAACTTTCTGATTCTAAGTATAAATGAACATTTTCATTCAATTTTACCAAAAAAATCTTCCTCCTTGCTTACATTTCCCGTCCATCGAAATTCTCTCTTTTTTACCTGGGCTTGAACACAGACCAACTTTGCCACAATCTTATGATTTTTTACAATGTGGATGTGTCAGTATCTTAAAAATCTGCAATGGAAATCTTGACATTTTACTTTAATAATGTAAAACGTACAGTCGGGAAATACGCAACTATTCCGGCCAAGAGGCAGACCCCATATTTTTTGGTATTTACAAGAAAAAATAAAATTTATAGTCGGGAAATACGCAACTGTTCCAGCCAAGAGGCAGACCCCATATTTTTTGGTATTTACAAGACAAAATAAAATTTATAGTCGGAAAATACGCAACTATTCCAGCCAAGAAGCAGACCTCATATTTTTTGGTATTTACAAGAAAAAATAAAATTTATAGTCGGGAAATACGCAACTGTTCCAGCCAAGAACCAGACCCCATATTTTTTGGTATTTACAAGACAAAATAAAATTTATAGTCGGGAAATACGCAACTGTTTCAGCAAAGGGGCAGACCTCATATTTTTTTGGTATTTAAAAGATAAAGTAAAATTTATAGTCAGTAAATACGCAACTGTTCCAGCCAAAAAGCAGACACCATATTTCTTGGCATTTAATAGTTAACGTCAAATTTATAGTCGGGGAATATACAACTGTTCCAGCCATGAGGCAGACCCCCATATTTCTTTTAATCGTTGTTATTGTTTTTACTGTTTATTCACATTTGTTATATCTAATTTTCCGTGTAGTCTTCTCCTTTTGCTTTATTGAATTCAGTCAATTTATATTAAATCGAATATAAATCTCTTTAATCGTCTAAGCATATCAAATTGCACTTTACGAGAAGGGGTTCTAATTTATCAACAGAAACATTATTAACATTGTACCATGTCACAAAATAATTTTTTAATCAGTTATTTAATATCACAATAAAAATTCACATAACTGTAATTTATATTTTTTTTCTAATACCCATAACAAAACTCGGGAACCACTCAAGACAGATTTACTAAATGAGGTGTGGGAGATTAATGTAAGAGAAGGAAAAGACGTAGGGATTAAAATTATATGGAGAATAAGTTACAGTTGGCTCTTGACTTGAAGAGGTTAAGATTGTAACGTTCAAGGAAATATCCACGCGGGAATCGGCTCCACAAAGTAGCAGTTCTCAGAGAAAAAACTGTCTGGGCAGGACTTCCTCCTTAGAATTGGCTAGATGTAGCCGTAAGTTTTATGCTAATAGTTTATTTTCTCACACTTCTTGCCTGTGAAACTTTCTCCCGTGCTTTCCTGTTGATCTTCGAAAATTTAAATGCAATGTCAATCGTTATCGACTGTCTTCCTGATTTCTCATTCCTTAGTAATACTTCTGCTTTTTAATTATTTCACACCCATTAAGCCCTTGTGTCAGTGGTTTTACGGCCTTACATAGGATAAATTGCGTTATAAAAAAAATAGGGCAGCAATACTGAATTTTTCTTACTCTTGTAAAAATCAAGCATGGCAGAATGAGTCAGATACTTTCTGGGACGATACAAGGAGCCGACCATTTTTTCCAGCATCTTCCGCAGTGGATCGTATATATGAGATCCACTTGCAGTCTGGAATGAACATGAGTCCCAAAAGTTGCCCGGATCAAGGAGCCTCGTTGGGATAGTAGCCATTTATGATCGCTGATAATGAAATGATTTAAGCTCGGTTTTTGTGATACTGAAAGTAACAAGACAGTTTTCCCCCTTGAGCTATTAGAAATAGGTCATATGTTTTTTAGAGGTCCTTCCATAAACCTTGGTAACATCTACATGGCTGTTTATTAATAGTCTGAGAATGTTGTGAATTATCTAGGTTACAAGACTGGTGGCGAATGGATAACCTATGTGCCTCACGTTGCTGGAAATAAACTGAGCTGGATTATAACTTTTCTATCGTTTTTGGTTTACCGTCTTGAACTATAAAGAGACCCCTTTGAGCTTTTGCCACATTTTCTGTAGTCTGTATCAAGTTAAAAAAATATTAAAAAGTAATCCTTTTATTTCTTTGAGTTATAAACTCGAAGAAAGCTGTAAAATAAACAAAATGTTGTCGTAGGAGCATCAGAAAAATAAACAATGTGACCTAATAACAAAAATGGCTGCTACTACAATGGACAAACATAGAGGTGCGAAGATTATTTTTCTGTGCCAAGGGCAAAACACGAGAGATATTAATTGTGAATGTGTTCTCTGTACGGCGAACATTTAATGAAAAACGAGCAGATATCGGTCTGAAGTTGCGTGTTCAGACGGGTGTATGAATCTGCATGGCAAGCCTTACGTACAGACGACAAAATTGCGCGCATTGAAGCTTTGATTCACGATAAGAGACGGTGCAAACTTTAGATCATTGCGTATCGAGATCATCCGAAATCGTCCACAAAACTGAATACCGGAAAGTATTATTTTGTTAAGTCCCAAATTATTGACTGGAGAAGACAAATACTAGCGCAAAGGTATTTAGTCTTTCATTTTCATTTTTTTTATTGTATAGTAATAGTAATATTAGCCGTTTACTTATAAGGAAACATTCAGCATTCATTGACCTAACAGCCACTACTACTGTCGATTAAAATTTATAAAAATATTTCTCTTAAAACATATTTTCAAGAAATTAGGTCTCTCAAGTTCAGTAGCTGTTATCGCTCTTTCCAGTATTGATGAAGATTTCCTTGGTAATCTTTTATTTGAAGTGTTGTGGATTGTTTGTTTCATATCAACTCCTTATAGGTCATTTAATGCCAAAATTTAATTTTCTTTAATATTTTTTACAAAAAATGTAAACTGGTAAATTTTTTTTCAAAAATGCATTGCTGGTAATTTTTTTTTTAACTATGAAAATGTATTGCTGGTATGTTTACTATAAAAAGTATTTTTATACTTTCATAGTGTTTTGACTCCAGTTTGCGGGCTATTTTCCCATAGTTGGACCCCCCTCCCCTAACAGGTGCTACCACTCGGTCTCCTAGGAACAACAGAAATTAGGAGGTAGTTCCACGCTCCTCAAAACCTCAGAGGCCTTGCTGAAGGTTGTAGGTTATCGTTATAGCCAGGATGTAAGTGGTGTGAAATATCACTGTTTAATGTATAATTGGGGCATAGGAAAACAGCAAGTAAAGAGCATTTATAAATGGATGGCAGAACAGGGACTTGGAGAGATAGTAGGACAAACATTAATTAGAGGTACAAAGGACAGGAAGTTGTGGAGAGCCATGACTACCTACGTCTTGAAGGCTAGAAGAAACATTTTGGAGTAGTAAATGTTCGCCTGTTACTTTTCGGAGACTTCGTAATCAAAAATGTCTCACTAACATTTGCTTTATTTCTCTTTTTTAACTGTTACAATTTATGCCGACAAAAGAATGTCCCAGAAATAGTTGCTTGCAGTTAAATAACTCAATCCAAGAGCCATCGCCTTTCCAAAAACCCTAACAGTTTATTGACGTAAGACGACTAAGGTAGACATAAAAACGTCACTGATACGTGTCTGACAATGAACACCGAATGAATAAAAATAAAATAAATCCATTAAAAACATCTTTACATAGAATATACAACGTGGTTTTACGACCACAGCAGGTGTCTGCGAATTGATGTACGAAGACCGGCACAAGGTCAGTAGGTCCAGTGCAAAAAATAACATAGCCAGGAAATTAAATAATACACTCCAGTTAACCGAAAACATGATGGACAATGCATCTTTGGTACTGCAAATTTATATACTATACAGCGAGGTCTTTGTCTAAGACGGGAGACGTATGTTTCTCCTGCTGGTTCTAATTACACTGTTGGTATAGTTTTTTGTTGTTGTTGTTTTGTTTTTTTTTGTTTTTGTTTTTTTGTTTTTTTTTTTTTTTTTGGGGGGGGGGGGTATGTATTAGGTTGGTGCAAAAATAATGACGTAATAATGTCGTTTTTTGACGTTAAAAAATACCTCACAAAACGACATTATTACGTCATTATTTTTGCACCAACCTAATATTTTTTTCTTGCAGTGACGTACAGGTTCAGTGTCGAAAACGATTGGCTAAAACCGACACGTCCTTCACTGAGGGTAACAGAAAGATCAGTCAATGTTTGTTTTTTGTCTAATTTTTTTTTTAATTTTTGTACACGCGCGAACATTGCTTTCTGGGTGGCGTTATAATTAATCGTATACTTATGAATAAACGCAAAGTACCTGCCCTTGATGAACATCGGTTAACATGCCAATCTCGCAAGCCGTTCATTCCCAACCGAGAGTTCCATGAATCGGACCATGTTACAGAAAATGTTCACTTCCCTTTATACAATTGGTTTTCATGGTATTCGTCGATAGATTTACATCCCCATCGCTTCAAGTCATTTCCTCAGCTATGAGAAAAATGTTCAGCATTTACTTACATATAGTTAACTAGACTTTTTTGTTTCCAA
This sequence comes from Acanthosepion lycidas, assembly GCA_963932145.1. NCBI lineage: Eukaryota > Metazoa > Mollusca > Cephalopoda > Sepiida > Sepiidae > Acanthosepion > Acanthosepion lycidas. Next base: position 59,042,992 of record OZ010576.1, read on the forward strand.
AGACATTTTCTTTATCTTAATTCGTTTCTGAAAGATACCTTACGTCATTTGTTATGATATCGTATTTCAGTGTCTGCAATATTATTGGTCTTCACCACGCATCTCTATTTGAATCACTTTCACACCGCTGTAACGTAGTTTCGCTATGTTGTGGCCTTGTTAGGGCCAGAAATAAAGACACAAAGAAAGGAATTGAGTTAAAAAAATATATATATATTAACAGAAACAATAATACAAACATATACAAACGAGAGTGTTACAGCAAGAATGCTCGATCCGACTGTCAGAGTTGACTGCTGGAAAATTTCCCTCTCTAAAGGGCAGTACCTGCTCCTATTTATAACTGGGAGAGTCCATGCGTGCGTGGGTAAATTACCATAACACACCGTGACTTTTCTATAAATACTTTTATGGTAATTGTTCTGGTGAACTTTCCTCTATGGTGTCTAAAAGTTATGAATGAACGCAGTTCTAGATTGGTGGCAAATTTTCACATTGCCACAAATGTACATGTGAAATGGCTAAATGCAACCGTAAGTTCTATGCTAACAGTTTCTTCTTTCGCAATTCTCGCTTGTTGGACTTCATTCCGGCTTCTTGCTTCCCAGTTAACAGATGAAGAAAAAAAACTAGAGGTAGCAGAAATGTGGTTCTACAGAAGAATACTACATATTCTACGTACAGGACGAGTAACCACCAAGGAAGTCTCAAAGGAAATGAAAACAGAAAAGAACACTCAAAGACTGCTAAAATTGCTTGGACATATAATGAGGAAGGAGGGCGTGGAAAAACTTACCCCCTTACCTGAGAAGCTTGTGAGAATGGATGGTGGAACGGTGAAGGGCGTTGGCCTAAGCAAAGAGAGAAAAACCGCTAAGAGTCAAACAAGATAGGAAGTTGTGAAGAGCCATGATTGTCGACATCGAAAACTGGATTTTAGTATCATTTGAATTTTTTTACCAAGCAAGAAAAGATTTACAGAGGAACTGACATGTAAAATAGAGAATTGGCTTTGCTTCACAACGTACTGTGAAGATTGTCACAATGCCCTATCAATGTATATACCAACATTCATCATCATCATCATCATCATCATTCCCATGACCAGGTATGGTCGTAGGGTCACAGCGCAATTCCCTACATATATCTGAGCTGAAAACCAAAGATATATTCGTTCATAGCTTGTCTCGGGGGCATTTCGACGTGGTGTCATGGTTAGCAAGCTTGCCTCGCTACATTAGTTACGACTGAAAAATGAATTCGATCCTCACTGGGTGCCACATACTTTCGGCTTTGTTCCACATCTAAGATACGCTTAGAAAACCACTTGGGCACTTCGACGTGGCATAATGATTAGCAAGCTTGTCTCGCTACATCAATTACGACTGAATAGTGGGTTCGATCCTCACTGGGTGCACCATAATTTCGGTTTTGTGCCACATCTAAGCTACGCTTAGAAAATCACCATACATGGCGAAGCCCATCCCTCTCCTGCCGATGTCTGCCATTTCAGTCTCGTCTTAATCACAGATATCATCGCACTGGCTCCATCCATAGCTATAGAGCCCCCAGTCTACCCTATCATCTTAGATGGCCATTGACCCTACAAGTAAGTTCATACGCCCTTTGACAGATATTTTTTTTCACCCTGTTGGGTGTCTAGCCGCTTTCCTCTCCAGAAACTGATTTAGTAGTCGATGACACGACGATCATGCGACAGCTAATACTGGTTTGCGTGATAACGGCAAGGAGAGGAAAATAACGACTCTTTTCAAAATGATTCCACGGCAGGGAAAGAATGACAGAATAGATTTTTAGTGTCATATATTTAATAAGCTTTTGAAACGATCCTAAGTTTTTTCAAGAATACTGGACCTAAAATATTAGGTTGTCACACATGAAATGACGCATTTTATAGGAAATGAATAAAATGCTTCTGGAATGTTAAATAACTAATTTATTTAGTTGAAATAGGCACCATGCTGATGAGTGTTTGTTCTCCAACGTACCGCTAAATTCTTGATCCCATCTTTAAAATAATTCTCATCCTTTCATGTGATAGACACTAAACAGTTCAAGTGCTTCGATTACCTCTTCCTATTCGGAGAATGTTTTATTGCGTATGAAAAGCTCAAAATGCTTAAATAAGTGATAATCAGTAGGTGAGATATCAAGTAATGGAGGACAAGGCAAAATTTCATAATTCAGGCTATGCAGCTATTGATCAGTTGATTGAGAAGCGCGTGGTCGTGTGTTGTCGTGCAGCAAAATTGGGTCATCCCTATTCACATGTCTAGGATGTTTCTTTTTCAGTTTTTCGTACATACGTTCAATTTTTCTACAATACGTGGTTGCTGTTATTGTTTTCCCTTGAGGCAAGAATGAATAATGAACAACCCTTTTGAAAGACCACCATACAGTAACCTTTAACTTTTTATGGCGCAGTGGAGGTTTTGGGTATTGTTTTTGGTGATTCACTTGCATCTAACCACTGGCCTACTCTCTTACTGTTGTCAAAGAGTATCCATTTCTCATCGCATGTAATGATTCAATGCAAAAATGGTTCTTTTACCCAGTGTGTACCCATACAATAAAATTAGTCGACATTGTTTTATTGTAATCATTTTCATTGGCTTATGAGTAACAATATATTGAAAGAAAAATTATCTGGAAAGAAAAAGAGTGAAAAAATTTTATATATACTGAGGAGATTACTTCGTTAGACGACCGGATCAACAACCAACACATAAATGCGTCATTCCATGTGTGACAGCATAATACATAGTGAAGAAAATGTTGAAGAGGGAACTGTTTTCATTCGCATTGGTTGACTACCTTCAATCGCATGAAAAGTCAGAGCAAAAGGAGGCTGAATACTCACTGGATGTTTTTATATGCTTCCACGGCAAAGACACTACCTAGAACAAAAGGTTATTTGTTTGTTTTTTGTTTTTTTATTTTATTCTTTTTATTTTAAGCGAGTTCACCTCAAGCAAGGCAGTAAAGCCTCTAAGACTCAAGGGGTTTACTGTATGTGGAAGAATTAGAAAACAGAAACATTATTAAGGAGAAAAGAACAAAGGAAGAGTAATCAGAACAATGGATCTTCACTGCACATTTAAATTTTTGAAGATTAAATTTGACTGGAAATCATGGTGTTGGAAGGGAGTTCCACAAGTGAAAGAAAAGAAATTGTTAGCATAGAACTTATGAACATCTACAAACTTATTTTCCTGAAAATTGTATTTTTTTTTTTATATATATATATATAATTGAACCGACAGTGACGGAAACGCTTCAGTCAATGAATGCCGAATGTTTCCTGTGTGGAAACGGCTAATCTTACCACTAAAATTTTGAGGCCAATGAAAGAAATGTTTGTCTAGATTTAGGTCCTTGGCCCAGTGGATAAAAACGTTGGTTGAAGTAATCCAGTGACTTGATCCAAAGAGTTGTGTGCTCAACACCTGGCTATATCAGAGGTGAACAGAAACTCGGAGTTCAGTTAAAAGTGAGATAACTGAAACTGAAATATCCGGAACAATCTACCCTGGCAGGCGAAATAAAGGATTCAGTTCGAAATTCGTATAACCTGAAGATGACCGCAGCGTACAGCGGCCGAAACGTCGTCGATAGAACGACAATGGATGAGGACAACAGTCCGAATAATGTAGATGAGAAAAAATGCTTCTTCATTAGAGGCCTTTCTTGGAAAATGCTGCCTCCATTTAAAGAGCATTTATTGGGGCTGATTTATATTTAATACTTTTCAACACCAACATAATATTAACTCCATTTCAGAGAGTATTTTAATTTTTTTCTAACACTGATAAAGAGGATCTGTTTTGTTTTGTTTTTATTTTTTGTTGTTCTCAAATAGTCAATTCTTAAATTTTATTTTCTTAGACATTTCCGAGTTGATTTTTGTGCTTCCTCATTGCAGATTTTCCTTGACAAATGTTGCCTCCATTTGGACTTATTTTGTTCATTGTTCTTTTCTAGTATCAAATGAACCCGGAAACTTAATTAAGGAGGCAGTTTTGTGCCCAAGTAAAAAATATCCCCAGGAATGGTAAAGAAGTGGAAATATTCTCTTGGAAAGAAAATTTGCCTATCACTCTAAAACAAAATGTGTTTAAAGAAAACCTGTTAGATATATTAGTGCTGTCATTGTACTTATTGGAGACACTATATCAAATCTGAATTAGACACTATTTTGGTAATGGAAGTTATTCTCTCTCAACTAATTGACCTTAATTATATCTTAGTGTTGTATTAATTGGTCTTTTGAGATTCAACAAAGTCACTTCTGATTACTTCTTAAGAACAACAGCAATAATAATAACGAAGAGAACAACAGTGACGACAATTAATAGACTAGTATTTAGAGTAGTTATTATTCTGCAAGTAATACTAACAATGATAACAATATTACATCTATTTCTATAAAGTAATGTAAATAAGATAGAATTGGCAAAACAGAATATTGTTTCTGTTCTCTAAAGATTTCTGTATGAAGAAAGGATAACTTTTCTGTATGACGTCCCACCCCCAGTCATTCTGATGTAATATTGAATGAAAGTATACAGAAAGAGGGAATTGACAAAATATACTTAATTGCTGGTTGCTGATCATTTATGCTGAAATTTTCTGGATGATGCAGAGGATTATTGGGTAGTTCTTTTGCTGACAATCATACTTTCTATCTTATTGTAATTGATGCTTAGTCCTTTCTTCTCGCTTTCCTTCACTACGTTGTATCAGAGTTCTTGTGGCTTCCTTTCTGTGTCTGCTATCAAAACTGTGCCAGCTGCATATCTTATGTTGTCAAGATTGTGGATGGCAATGATGAATTCTGGTAGGACTTCTAATTCTCTCAGAATCGACTCACTGTATAAGCTGAATAAGTCCAGTGATTAAGGCAATTAATAGACTATTATTTAGAACCTTTATTATTCTGTCACTAATATTAACGATGATAACAATATAACTTCTATCACTTTTCTTCCTATTTTTCAGTGTACAAGATACAGACTAAATGCTGAAATGAAGACAAGTTTTAAGTAACTTAAAAACTGCAAAATACATTGGTTAAATCATTAAATTACAAATGGTGGTGTAATGGTTAACGGCTCGGAAGGGGAAATTGGTGAGCCGAGTTCGAATTCCGGTCTGGAACGATATATTTAGTTTCGCACAAATAACCTTGGGAAAGGTGTGGATCTATTCTCCCCTCAGATATGAATTAAATAGTAGTACAGGCTTGACTCTCTTGCCGTGGCATATCAGTATATAAGAAAGACAAATCTGAATCCAAAACCGTATATCTCTAGTGAACTGTAACTAAGGTCCGTTCAACATAGTGTAAACCACAGAGTGGCTCCGTGGGTGCTAAAGAAACACAAAGTGTCCTGATGATATGAGCATGTTTGGAAACGAGCAGTCAGGTTGAAGATGATAAATCACACTGATTTGCAATGTGCCTTCGAGTCAAAACAGCTCTGACGATGGATTGTTAATGTTCCTATGTAGATTTTTCATTCTTTGAAAGTCACGTGAACAACCTTCCTGCCCTTGCACCAAAAGAGTAGATAGATTCGCCTAGTATGCGGTTCACTCTCCTCCCCGATTTTTTGAACAGGAATAGAGGTTTATACCTTGTTTAGCATTGCATTTCCAGTCCCTCCTAAATCTCTTCTCGCTCTCTTTCATTCATAGGAGACCCTTGCATCTTCGTGGGATTATCGATTTGCTTGAGGTGATTTTTTTAAAGGCCAAGCCTCGCAAAAGAATGTGCTACTGACATTACGTTCTGCTCCTGAAGCTAATATTTAGTATATGCTTTCTAGTAAAACATAGATCACTATTGAATGATCGGCTTTTTGGGATTCGTATTGCATTCGCTGCATACGGTAAATGTACTATGAACATGTTAGCATTTGCTTATATGCATTATATGTACGTTTTATATTTGCCTTATCATCGCATATATGGTTTGAGGTGCGAAGTGACGTGAGAAGTCTCGCTAAGAAAAATTCGGCAAAGTGTATTCGAATACCGGTTGAAGTGTTGCAAGTTCTCTTGACGATAATGTGCTTGGGAAAGTTAAAACACTTCTTGTCCCTGGCATGCCAAGACAGTGCACAAAAAATTAAATAGCTCAGTAAGCAAACTCCTTCGACATAAGTATTCTTCACACAGTAATGACTGTAAATACCAGCGCATATATATATATATATATATATATATATATATATATATATATATATGATAAAGACCTTTTTAGGCAGATATTTTACTGTCTTCACACACACACACACTCTCTCCCTTTCTCTTTTTCTCTCCTTTTCTCTCTCTCTTTCTCTCTTTCCCTTTCTCTCTCTCTCCCTCTCTCTCGCTTAAAGCAGTTTCAGTCATGAAGTATGGATATTTATATCCACAAACACACTTTCACCGATATTTCACCGTAATTATATTGCATAAGTATATATCTATATAGTCATCCACAGACAGACTGTTTCGCTGTATCACAGCTCTTCAGTGTGGCTAGACGTCTGATTGCTTCAAGTCGGGATCGAAACTCGACAGATTTGGTATCAGATCCTACCCCTAAGCTGTCGGTGCACGGTAGAGAAAAAAGGAAATTTTAACGTTTTCTATAGGAAATACTCCAGTAGCCATGAGAGCTCACTTCGTAATTGAAGAGCAATGTATTAATAGCAACAGCAGCCACTGTTATATATATATATTTATATATATATATATATATATATGTATGTATGTATGTATGTGTATGTATGTGTGTGTGTGTGTGTGTGTGTGTGTGTGTGTGTGTGTGTGTGTGTGTGTGTGTGTGTGTGTGTCCTGGTATAGGTATTTGGAATATTATAGGTTAAAACAACAGGGTAAACTGGGTTCTAGCCTTGTAAGGTAACCGGTGTATGAGGACAATTTTGAATTCATAACCAACTTAAAGAGGAATTGTCTTCGTCAAGCTATCTTTTCATAGACACACCCACGGCTGATGCGGCTGCAGATTATGTGGTACCGCTACAATCCTAATTGGTTTCCAGTCTCAGGACTCGGGATATTTATAGGGAAAAGCGCTCAATATCGGTGAATGGGTGTTTGAGAGAGAGAGAGAGGGAAAGAGAGAGAGAGAGGGGGAAAGAGAAAGAGAGAGGGAGCATGAAGACAGTAAAGCATCTGCCTAAAAAGGTGTTTATCATTCTTGTACATGTACCTGATTGAGACCGACTACGACAAGGAAAGGCTAGCCATTGTGGCATGATTTCATTTGAATTTATTACGTGAGTTTCTAATCCTCTCCTCTGTGAAGTTTTCGGCAAATTCCGTGGTGTCAAATTTGCTGGTTCTTTTTCCGTAGTTTACTGATGGAAAAGCATTTTAGGCAGGCAGGTTTTTGTCATAAAGTGCTCGATATCAAAAGGTAATGATAGAGTGTTAATAGAATTAATGTGGAGAAACTAATCACTTAACTGAGTACTGCTAGTTCAGTAATGTGACTTCGAAGTTTCGTGAGCGCATTGCAGTAATGCTTTCACTCTTTATGGCTGTTGACCTCGAAGCCAACATGAAACCAATGTGCTCACGAAACTTCGAAATCTTCATGACTGAACCAACACCACTCAGTTAAGTGATAAGTTTTGTCCACATTAATGCTAAATGTAGAAATGGATCTCTTGTGAATATATTTCTCCAATTTTGGATTACCGTATTTCCCGTATGCTAAGACGCATGTATTTCCTCAAAAATCACATTGCGTCTTAGCACTGAAAGGTCAAGTTGTAGAGAGGAGTTTGACAAACCCTCAAGAAACGAAAGTCAGTAGATACAAGCAATGACATATAATATAAGCCTACAATTATCATCTAGTTGTAATAAATGCCGTATATCCCGTTAGCACTATACCATATATATTGTTTGTTTATTTTTTTTTAGTATTAATGATAACCAGTAGGCAGCTTCCTAGCGGTACTGTAAGTCTTTCGTTCATCTAGGCATACCGTATCTTCAAAAGCCCCAATCTCAGCAGCGTAATACAGGCTAACAGTAAGATTTCATATGTACACAAAGAATGACAGCCTTATTACCGCAATTAGTGTGTAGTGATAGTGTTGTGGTAGGATCCACCTAATTTGCATAGTGGAGTACCGACCATATAAATATGGTTGGTACCGGGAAGAGAGGGAAGGAATCAAGAGATTCTGAGACCGAGAGACAGACTCTCGGCGACTGTCGAACTCTCTGCATTAGCAGAGGGGAACCCGGACGAGGCTTTGCCGAAGGGCAAGGTTTCGTCCGGGGAGGTTGACAGGGCCTGAACCCGTCTAGGCGGGTTCAGAAAGGCCATATTTTTGGCCGAGCCTACGGGCTCGGGGATACCCACATTAAAACGGCCTTGTACCACATTCGATCCTCGTGGGTGGATTGATAAATACAGGAATCAAGAGATTCAACCAGAGACTCTGCCCGACTGCGACTCAGTCAACACATTCTCCAGGAACGGTCTTCCCAGGAATATACAAAAGACTATATGTAAATATTGTGTACACTTTCTTGTTTCAATACATTTTGTTCTAAGTACATTTTGTGTTGCATTATTATTCCATGCATTAGTCAAGTTTCAACAGATAGAAAAATAAAAAATTGACTATTTCAAAAATAAAAAATAGAAAAATAAAAGTTGACAAACCATTTTGATTTGACATAAAAAAATAAAAACAGAAAGATAAAAAAAAAGAAAGAAATAAAAGAGACCAAAAGGTTATCATTCCAAAATTTTGGTGAAGAAAAAGGGGCTAGCAATGAATCATGAGTCACATGTGTGAAGCAATCAAAAATCAAGCTCACAGACGTGCCGTCGCCTCTCTCTGTCTTTTTTACAAATAATTTCATGGCAATTGCTCTGATGAGCTGATTTCGCTGGTTCCCAGATTTCCCGAATTCAAGCGTCTTACGAGGCTGGCATCTCGCTCTCACCCTTTCACTGTTGAAACTGTTAAATGTAGCCGCCACTTCTACTCCAATATGCTTCATGTCTCGCACCTCTCGCCTGTGGAACTCCCTTCTCTACTCCTGTAACCCTGATAGCTATAATCTCCAACTATTCAAATGTAATGTCAATCGACATCTTCAGTTGCCTTGATCTATCCACTATCCTTCTCCTCATCCTCTCCTCTATCATTCCTATCTGCTCTCGCTCCAAATCATCTGCAACCCCCTGTGTGCTAGTGGCTTCCCGTCTTGCTAGGGGTGAAATGCTTTAAAAAAAAATTCTGGAATGAATTCCATTGTCTCGAAAAAAGTGAAAAAGACAGACAGTGACGACCAGGTAAAGGAACCAGACGGTGAATTAATTTCACCTGTATTCCCATGCCCTAAGTATTCGGACACCTAAGAATCCCACAGAGAGTAGAAAGTATTACTACTATCAAGAAATACTTACATACATACATACACATTTACAATGACTCACTCACTCACTCACTCACTCACACTCACACTCACACTCACTCTCACTCTCATATGCTAAAGGACTTAGACGTTCAACACGAGAACATTTTGATAGGAATTTATGAACTCTTTGAATATTGTATATTTTATTTTCAGAGATATAAATTTTTTGTCACTACATACAATATATATCTTGATATTAATTTTCTTTGCATGCATTTTTAAAAGGCCATAAATTGGTGTATATTTGAATTAAGGAAGTTATCCGAAGATAACCACCTGTAAACCCCCACAAGTGTGCTATTGAAACAAGCCAGTTAGCTCGGAATGCGGCCCTGATACATCAACTGAGAGTTGAGACTTATAACAAAATAATGTCGTTTTCTCACATATGTTACTATGTGAGAAAACGACACTTTTTTTGCACCAACCTAATAGTTAAAGAGAATGTAAATCATAATTTTTTTTTTTTTTTTTTTTTTTGTAAAATAGTTCACCAAGTTACCGAAAATCTGCTTTGAATTGTAAAATAAAAAATGCAATAAAATTATGACATTATTTAATTAGAAAAGCTTTTAATTGAATTTTATAAATAAGATTTATTAAGAACAATATTGTCTTATCATCTTGTTATTGTCTTATTATTATTATTATTGACAAAACGTTTTTCGATAATTTTAATCATAATAATTTATAATATTATAAATCGTTTAAAATTATGCATTACTTTAATCCAGTCAGGTGGTATTGTTATTAAGTGAAAACTATATTTACGAATCAAAATTTGAAAAGCTCATTAAAAGTCGTTTACACCCAATATATTTTGAAAGTATGGTCGACCATACACGACATAATCAGAAAATAAGAGCGATGACTATATTAAATTTAAATTCAACATTCCTAAAATTAGATTACGGAGAACATTTTCGAACATTTTTCAAAAAAAGTACTTAAAAATTATATAAGAAAGCGTTCACCCGTCATTTTCATAATTATATTTAACAGATAGGGTCTCCTTAGATCAATAATAAAATTGTTAGCACTTGTTTGCTCTACTGTTTGCGTTAAAAATCCATTTTTCTGTTATTTTAAACTTAAAGTAAATAACATTTTTTCAAATCCGATTAATTATACTTTAAATCAGCTAATATTCATCAAATCAAATTTCAGAAAAGTATATTTCATTTTTGGAAGTTTTTTAAAACTGGGAAATAAATTTTGTCTACAAATGTGTCAAAAATGGCTGACTTTAAAGGATTTCTGAAAGCGAGCAAAAAGTTGAAATTCTAATTAACATCAATATTCAAATATTGTCCCCAAAGAATACATAGCTAATTCTAGGGCGCGTCTTAACATTTGTAACGTCTTAGCATATGGGAATTACGGTAGGTTAATATAGAGATTGTTTTTTTCAGGAATTTTCGTCATGTTTAAAATTTTCTGTCCATCATAAAACGGAGAAAACAATGGAAATAAAATGCCAATCCCCAGAGTAACACGAAACTTTACGAGTCATTAATTTAAATAACTTTAAATCATAAATAAATAGTGACAATTATGCGGTTACTGTTTTCATGAATGAACAGTTGTTGCAGATAGATAGATAGATAGATAGATAGATAGATAGATAGATAGATATGAACAGATTGAGATAGATAGATAGATAGATAGATAGATAGATAGATATGAACAGATTGAGATAGATAGATAGATAGATAGATAGATAGATAGATAGATATATAGATATGAACAGATTGAGATATTAGGTTGGTGCAAAAATAATGTCGGTTTTTGACGTATTTTTAACGTCAAAAACCGACATTATTTTTGCACCTACCTAATAGATAGATAGATTAAGATAGATAGATAGATAGATAGATAGATAGATAGATAGATAGATAGATAGATAGATAGATAATGAACAGACTGATAGATATAAACAGACTGAGGTAGATAGAAACAGACTGAGATAGATAAATTTTCATGGGCAATCACCTTTTAACAGTTGTTGAAATTTTTGTATATTGTACAAATCTCAGCCAACTTATTCCGGATTATTGAACTCTTTCTGGATATAGAAAAACAACGGTGTAATCCTTCTAACGGTCTTCGTAAAAATCTTCTTTCTTTTACTTCCATCTCTCATTGAAGTCTTATCTTCCCCATTCTAGACTATTAATGAGCCATCAAACTCCAAACAAATACGTCTACCAATCAGCCTTCCAGCACCCTAGTGTCCGTCTGTTAAGAGCCTCACGGCATCAGCCAACTTTAAAGAGGAAAAAAACCCATAACTTTAGAGTCAAGTGTCCATGTTTATTTTTCTTCACACCTGCTCATGTTTTAGTCTATTTTTCCTCCGACAAAAGCTGCTGGTTTGTTTGCCTTGCTTTGGTCTTGAGCATACATTAAGAGATTGTTATTGGTTTGCTTAAAGTAAAGATGCATAATAGGGATTTTTTCTCTTATCTTTTTTTTTTACACTTTTTTTTCGCTTATTGCTTTTTTTCTTTTTTAATTTTGTGGCTGATATGAAAACATGCCGTTTTTTTCTATCTCTTTGTGATACAAAGAACACCATGACTTATGAACTGTTAAAATGTATCCCTGTTTAAAGCTACTCTTTTTTACCAAATACTAATGCTGCCTAGAATAGTAACACCGGTGGGAATTTTTCAATAAGCACGCCGTTTCAAATAAACGTTCCGCCGGGAATTATTATATAAGTTTAATAAAAATGGAAAAAAAACAATCCTTCCGCGGAGAAATTTTTTTTTCACTAATTTTTCACCGAATACACGGCCCAAGAGCCACACAAAGTAGAGATTTACTGAATTAGGTTGTTTTATGAACGTAAGTGGAGGAGGTTAGAAGCACGGATTAGGAGAATATGTTGGAACGACAACGATTGCCCCAAGACTTGAAGATGTTTAAATTGTCGTGATCGAGAAGCTTCTTCTCTGGATTCTGTTCCACAGTAGCAGTTCTTGGGAAAAAGTAATAGGAATGGAATTTTCTTCTTACTAATGGAATACGAATGTAATTGGGGTGATTCGTTCCGTGCCGCCTAGGGCTTCGCTATGAAGGTTTGATTTTTTAAAATAATGCAATGTCAATCGTTATCTTCTATCTACATATTTCCTGTTCTTTTGTTGTTCTCGCTCCTTAACTCTGCATTATTAATATGACTTCCCTTTTCACTTCATTCTTTATCAAGGCCTCTCAATTGCAATAACCTTATTGTTAATTTCACTCAAAGGTGTTTTCTGTTGTCATATCCTGCTATGGTAACACATCATAGATCAGAGTCACTTTCAGTGGTAGGATAAACTTTTTGTACAGAAAATGAAGTCACATACAGCGTGATAAAGGTTAATAATGTTTTTCTTTTTCTTATATTTTTTTCACGCTCAGTAACTCTCTGCGTCTTAGTGGCGTTATTGCCCTACTTGGGGTGAAATGATAAAAAAAAATCTTTCTGTGCCAAATAAGTCACGCACAGAATAAATAGACAGAATTAAAAGAAATAAATGGATTGTGCCGGTACATATATTCGGTACAGAACAGTACCCACTCCATTCCTCTGTTTTAGTCATTTTCTATACTAATAATATAAAAAAAAAAAACATTAATTTGAGGCAGCAAGAAACAATGCGAGAATGAAATATCCGATTTTGCAACATTTTAGATTGACCCGGTTCATTTAAAATAAGGAGAAAGATCATCATACTTATTATAAAACCCAGGTTGTGTGTGTGTGTATGTTCGTTTATATATTGGATCGGATTTCCTACATTTTTCAACTGATTTCAACAAAACTTCACAGGACTGCGTAAAATTACCTTGCGGTGGTTCTGACAGCGTCAAAAATTGGAAAAACACAATTGTTTTTGCACGAAATCAATTTGAAAACACGATTAAGAGGCATCGCTATCGCGAGAATGAAAACTCATCTCAAGTTATACTTATAATAAACCCAGGTTTTTTTTGTGTGTGTGTGTGTGTGTGTGTGTGTGTGTGTGTGTGTGTGTGTGTGTTCGTTTATATATGGGATCGGATTTCCTACATTTTTCAACTGATTTCAACAAAACTTCACTTTTTTTTTTTTGGCAGGTAGTGTTTCTTATTGTTTTGCACGCTTTTTTCTTTATTTTTACATTCAGAATGCTTTAAAAATTCCATTTACAAGACAATTGTTTATAATAAAATTCTATTCCATCGGTAGACTCATAACGATTGAAAACAATGTTTTTGTTTGAGTTTGGGTTTGACCACTTCGTAAAAAAAAAAAAAAATGATAATTAAGACATGCGTGTCCGTCAACCTTAAACAATAATCTTTGTCAATTTTATTTTTCAGTCTTTATGATGGTCGATACTTGATCTATCTCTTACTGTTACATCCCCGGGCAACGCCGGGCTCTACTGCTAGTTGTTAATAATCAGCTGTTAGTACACAGGTTACTAACAGAAAACGAATATTATATACTTTGTTATTTATATAAGTTCCTCCATCTAAACATAATATTTAAATAAGCGCCTCGACCCATAAGTTGTGTGTTTGGGAAGGCGTAATTTCAAATAAGCACCTCCTTTTAAATTTGTATCAGGTTTTATGATATAAGCTTACAAAGGCGGGACAAATTAAAACTAAACTGTTTCATTTTGAACTGACAATTTAAAGAATAAAAGAAAAGAATATATTCTGCTATATTTCTTTATTTGATGTTATTCACAAAGTCATCTTTGTTTGGATTTATGACTTTTCAAAAGTACACAGTTTTATTGTTGTTTGGGGAAGTTTTCTTTTTTTTTAACTTTATTTATTTTAATTTATTTTATTTTATTTTTGGGGTGTCAAGCGGTTGTATTTATTTTGTTTTTTAAATATCAGGGAATGTTCCCGTATCGGTTTTGGACGGCAATCTACCATTCTATTGTCCCCTTGCATCGTAACGTATTTTGAAGGTCTTATACGCCTTCGTTAAAAAATATTTTGCAACTCTTGTTTGAAAAATGTGTTTTGATTTTATGATTTGTAAAACAGAAATAAAATCGTTGCAGGTTTAGAAAAAAAAAATGTTTAAGTGTTCCGATTGAGTCCTACCCGAATAAAACACTTTATCAAATAAAGGCCTCTCTTAAAAAAGATCAACTTCTAAATAAGCACCACAGGAAACGTTTTTGGTTGTAATGTTGATTTTTTTAAATACATTTTAAATATATGATGCTTTATATCTATCTATCTATATCTATATCTATATATATATATATATATATATATATATATATATATATATATATGAAGAAATATAGTCTTAAAATGTGCGATATTTATGGGATAAAGTGCTCAATATCAGAGATAGAGTGTGTGTAAATATAAAAGTGGACATAGAAGTCAACACTTAGAGGCGACAGTCTGTTTCATGCTAGATGCAATCGTCAGGCCTCGAGTGCTGTTATTTTTCTCGGCTATTTATATATATACGGGTCAGTCTGACACGTATATATATATATATATATATGACAGGTATATATATATATATATATATATATATATATATATATATATATATATATAACCGAGAAAAATAAAAAAAATATATAAATAAATA
>OZ010576.1:59065582-59073082 GCA_963932145.1 Acanthosepion lycidas
CAGAATAAGTATGTATACAGGATAGATAGATAGATAGATAGATAGATAGATAGATAGATAGATAGATAGAATTCAGAGTTTTTCTTCTCCTGGGATGGTTGCCAAACACGGTTAAACTGCCCAGTATGTTTTATTTAATATAGAAGAAGAAACGGATTACTTTATTTTCCCATGACCTTTGCACGATAATGAACTTAGTGACCTCAACTGGATTTAGAACTCAGCATTCCGATACCATGTTTTACACCGAGATCTGTGGTACGCATACACCCATATATATATATATATATATATATATATATATATTACTTTAAACATTATTTTTAGTGGATACCTATATTGCGTCGACTGGCCTGAACATTAGAGAATCTTCAAAGGCGCATTTTTATTTAATAAGAAAAAATAAACGGAACGTCTACTCAAATATGTGTATCCGTTAAAAACAATGTTTAAAGTAAATAAAATTAATCCGATTAATAAATTTTTAAAATCCTTTATTTTTATATACAAGGTATCGATACGTTGTCTTTATCGTAATATTTCAGCTGAAAGTCATTTGTTTTACAGATATCATAAGCTTTTTTACTTTGAATGTATTTAATTCATGGGTTATTATTAATTTTTTTATTGTTTTATATTAACGTTTTTATTGTTTTATAGATTACGGTAATAAAAAATGTGGGCCACCTAATATAATAAAAAATAAATATATATTTATATCAAACCATATGTAACTCAGAGAAAATAATGACATAATCAAGATGTAGACTTTCCACTCTGCTTCAAACAAAAGGTTAGGAAGGAAACCACTATAATACTGGAAAGAGCGATAGCAGATTGAGAAACCTATTTCCCTGAAAATTGTTTCTTTCAGCCGGAAATTACATTGTCTATGAATACTACCGAAAAGTTTCTACATAAGGAAATGGTTAATATTACTCTCTCTCTCTCTCTCTCTCTCTCTCTCTCTATATATATATATATATATATATATATATATATATATATATATGTAATATTATAATATTTTTTTTTGTTTAAAAATATGATTCCTTCGCTACAAAATAGTTCTCATGTTTCAAAAACGAGAGCCGAAACCAACCAAATAATTTTTAAAATTAAGTTGAATTAAGGTGTTTAGTCCCGTTTCATCTTCAAGCGAAATTTTTAGGAATTTTTGGCTCTCGTTTTTGAAACATGAGAACTCTTATGTAGCGAAAGAATCATATTTTGAAACAAAAAAATATAATATAAGCCCTACTTCTGTATGGAGCACTGTCTTCTTAAAAATTCGGATTATGCACTCAACGTGTTTTCTATTTTCTGCATACCTGCGCACTTATACACACACACACACACACACACATACACACACACACACATACATATATATATATATATATATATATATGCAAGTTTCATTGAATACGACTAACAAGGTATTTTGATTTAGTTTTTTTTACACAATTTCTCACGTGATCTTATAATTCTTTTTCTTTTCGGAGGATAAATTATATAAAAACCTGAAAATTGTTCTTTCTTTCCGAGAGCTTTCGGCTATACATTTAGCTATTTTTCAAGATTGAGATATATTAACTTTTCACATGAAATAGATTGTTGCATGTATCTATTTATTTTCATTTTCAAAACACGGTCTACATATTTTGTCCATGTTCATAGTTAATATTATTGAGTGTTGTTTTTTTATTTTGTATTAATAAGGCTTCCATTATGTTTATACTTTTTTACATGTAGTCGATGCTATTGTGTTGTCATATATATATATATATATATATATATATATATATAGGATTAAAAAAATTAACAATTTATTTTACGCAACAAATATTTATTTTTAAATATGATCTACATCTTTCTCAATGTACTTAATTTAGAATTGAGTATTAATCACGTAGTTTGTGTATTACGGAGTTAAAATTTAAGAACAATATTGATAACTATGTGTCAGGCTACCCACTTATTGACACACCTTTGCATTTATATTCATATACGTATTATCTATATGTATATTTATATTATACGCATACACATACACACACACATATATATATATTATTTATAAATATATATATATATATATATAAATTATATATGTATATTTATATTTTATGTATATTTATATTATACACATACGCATACACACACATACACATATATATATTATTTATAAATATATATATAATATTTTATTTATATATATATATTATTTATATATATATATAATATTATTTATATATATATAATATATATATATTTATATATATATTATATATTAATATATTTATATTATATATATATTTATATTATATTATATTAGGTTGGTGCAAAAATAATGGCGTAATAATGTCGTTTTTTGACGTTATTACGTCATTATTTTTGCACCAACCTAATATATATTGTATTATATTTATATTATATATATATATGTATATATACGTATATTATATTTGCGTAACCACATTATATTAATTATATTAATGTTATATTTATATATATATGTAATCTTTATATTTATATTAATAATTATCATTTACTAAACCTTACTGGATAACGATATATAAAATTTGTGTAATTTTTTTATGCATCAAGAACAGTTTTGAATGAAAAGATGTATGGTAATTTGGAAAAAGTTTTGTGACGCTTTTCTTCCGATGAAATCTTAAGTGATGTCACTAAACGTTATGTATACATATATATTTACTTCCGGTTTTTAACGATGTATTTAGTTTCTAGTTTTCAAATGACAAGCCTGAGAAATTTGTCAAAAGCATTTCGATATATTTAAAATATATCTAAATATATTCATCTAAAAAATTCATTATTAATATTAATGTTTATTATTTCTATTTATTGATATTTTATTTAAAGCATACCTAAAAAGTACATATTTTAGGCGTTCAATAAATGTTTGCTTTATTTTCCTTAAGCAATAATATATATATATATATATATATATATATATATATATATATATATATATATATATATATATATATATATATACAGAGAGAGAGAGAGAGAGATAGAGCATTTACTTAAATAAATTATGTTTATAAAAATAATAGAAAATACATTAAAATAAATAGTCGGAATTAATCCATTACACAATAATATGTTGTTATTGTTTACGTTTTAAGATATATTCCGTGAGCAGATATGATCGATTAAGAAAAATCCTCGAAGATGTGTGTTTCTAAACAGAATTTCGGACTTTGCTAACCAGACACTTCCTTGTAGTTGAATGCTTAACAGCACATCAGATCAAATGAGTTAAGGGTTACAGGTTCGATTTTTGTCGAAGAAGCACATATTTTCTACGAAATTTCTTGAACATTCAGGCCGGTAAATGAACTTAATACTGTTTAATTAAGAAACAGAGTATTTGCTTCAATAAATTATATCTATAAAAATAATGTATGACTGCCGAAATTAATCCATTTTATAATTTTATTATATATATATATGAAGAAAAATATACGGAAAAAACAAACAAAAATCCTTATATGCAATAATGCTGTTTTAATGTTAATATGTCGACGTCGGACGTTTCGGTCAATAAACCATCTTCAGGACATATTCAATATAATTAACATTATCAAATTTAACATGACAAAGACGATGGACACAAGAACAAGACTTATCCAAACAGATAACTGAAAGTTTTATATATATATATATATATATATATATATATATATATATATATATATATATATATATATATATATATATATATATATATATATATATATATATATATATATATATATATATATATATATATATAAGGATATTAAAACAAAAACATGTTAAAAATCGCGACACAATTACGTCTCATTTTACATGGTACATAGTAAAACTAGATATATATCGATTTTTTAAACCTTATTTAGCTTTTACATATTATTCACAGCCAGAGAATATCTTTAGATGAAAGAATGTTTGTAAGAAATTAATGATTTACTGGTATAAGCCCTACTATTTAATCCATAGCTGGGGGAGAAGAGGTTGATTCATGCCTTTCCCAATGGAAATTTGTGCGTAAGTGAATATAAAGAACCCGACTGGAATTGGAACTCTGTTTTCCGATTTCCAGTTCATATCCCTTACATCACGCGCACATACAAGCTTACAGCATCTGGCATTTCCAAGCGGTCACCCATACAGGTACTGACCTGGTTCAACGTTGCTTAACTTCGGTGACCGTACGGGAACCGGGTTTTCAACATGAAGTCCACTAGATATAGAGTTTGTAATTAAATTAAGAATATTCGCAAAAGAAGGCGTACATCTTGGTGATATGTTCTTATATAAACCAATATCATTCTTTGAAATCTACTGTTGGTATTTACAATGCTTAAGTTAATTTGGCACAAATCCACACATATGGAATAGCGAGAGGTGCTCGAATTTCATTAATAAATATATAAATCCTCAACTTGCAGTCGATTACATCACAGTGAGGGACCAATATGAACACTGATGTTAATCTAATTAAATGATAAAAACTCGGAATACAAATTTAGCGCAAATTTAAATTGCATATTTTCTTATTTCCAAACCAATACGTACATACGTATATGTATAAAGATACACAGAGTAGAAGAACGTTTTCGGAAGTGATATTTATTGTGTGCTTCTAAAACGTACGATCGCGAATATTATGGCCTTTTACCAGACAAGAAATTTAATAAACACTTACATGCAATAGATAGATAGATAGATAGATAGATAGATAGATAGATAGATAGATATGAAAAGCTTTTGAAAAATAAATATGAACGAAAATTCACAGATAGATAGATAGATAGATAGATAGATAGATAGATAGATAGATAGATAGATAGATGGGAAAAACATTACAAAAATATTCTCGTTCAAATAAACATATGAAGCTATACTCTGCCTTTGTCATAAAAAGGCTTTGTCTCTAACAAGTGACTATAATTCATGGACATTTTGTTTTATGTGTATAGTGTTGTACACCTACATAGATAGATAGATAGATAGATAGATAGATAGATAGATAGATAGATATAATATTGCACAGTGGGTGTTGGTAATAAAACAGTGTTCGATGCAAAATAATATAGCTTAAATTTAACCTAATATATCCTCATCGAAATTTTTATTAGTATATATATATATATATAGATAGATAGATAGATAGAGATACACACACACATAATATATATATAGATAGATAGATATATTGATATATAGATATAGACACACACACACATATGTATATATATATATGTGTGTGTGTGTTTGTGTGTATGTATGCATGTATGTACGTTTTTGAATAAAATTGATGTTGTACATCAACTATTCACTGAATAATTTTATGAATCCATAATTTATTAAAAATAACCGTGTTGCTTTAACTGCCTACTTCAAACGCGTGCGTATGCTCATCATCGGGTTCTCTTACAAGCATTTCTCGGTAATTTCTTTCTATACACACACACACACGCACACACAACACACATACACACACACACACACATATATATATATATATATATATATATATATATATATATATATATATATATATATATATATATATGAATGTGTGATTATATATAAGAATATCTATGTTCCTGTAAAATAAGCCGTTCAACTTGTTTGTTTCGGAGTTTCTCAGTTATTGAGTCTTTTGTTGATAGGAGAGAGAAAATGACAATCCCTGTTTATGTAAATAGATGTTTTTTTAACAATTTGCTTTTGTTGATATGATCACCTACTAGATAGATAAATAGATAATGCTAATAAACTGCGATAGATAGATAGATAGATAGATAGATAGATAGATAGATAGATAGATAGTGAACATTTACTTATAATCCATATTTGATAAATATATCACATAGACTTTTTAATATATTTAAAAAAAAAAACAACCAAATCTTTTTGCAAAATTAATATCCGTCATCTATAGTTTGATATTCAAAATTACGTCCGTACCTTGCATATGAAAATGTTTCTCTGTCATTTATTTTTTAATAATCCGATATTTGATGTATTCGTATTTTATGCATAATATCTATAAATATGTATAAAGTTATGCCTGTGACTAATAGTATATGCCTACACATTAACATATAGAATGATTTTTCATATATATATATATATATATATATATATATATATATATATATATATATATATATATATATCAGGTAGTATTTACATTTGGAGGTTGCACTCATATGTGTACGTAAGTACGTACGTGGATGTCGGTGAGTATGTGTAAATCTGTGCATAGTAATTGTTCAGTACAATTGCTTATATCATCTAACATGAAAACTATGTATGTATGCAAGTGTGTGTGGGAGGTGGTTTTAGGATTTACAGGGTGTTTATAAAATCTCTTTACAGTTTAAAAAATATATTACAAAGGTAATTGATGAGATACCTTAATCAGATTTTTTTCCGATGTACTTAATAGTTATCAAAGTTTTTTTAATCGCATTGCAATTGTGCTTTTCAGTTATCCTGTTGATGAAGGGGGTACTCTAACCTCTAAAAATGGCTGCTCCTCAAGAAATGGCACAATGTGTGTCATGCTTTATTGAAACAAAATCGGATACGCAGACTCAGCGTAAGAACTAAGTATGGAAGAGATCCACTGTCACGTCCAAGAACATCCGAGGAAAACATAGATCGTGTAAATCGAGTACCGTCTTGATGTGCTTCGTGCAACTAACAGTGGCCATACAGAGGTGTATTAAACTGGGCACCTCGAGGCGGTGTAATGGCTAGCAAGCTTGTCTTGCTAGAAAATTTTCGACTGGGTAGTGAGTTCGATCCTCACTGGGTGCCCCGTACATTCGACCTTGTGCCACATCTAAGCTACGCTTGGAAAATCAGTAGTGTGTAAATCCCTCTCTTGACAGGTTCATAACACATCTATTAATTATCTCTCAGTTACAATCTCTGTCTTTGGACAGAGTGCACTCAAAGGCGACTCCGTCAGAGTCGCAACTGAAGAAAATTATACCGAGAGGTGCCCAAGCCCTGGAGAGCAGCTGCCCGAGGCCGCACCCTTTCATTGCACCAGAGAGAGGGATCGGTGTTCTCAACGGGGCCAGCGCAACCGGCGGTTGCAGGGGCTGCGAGCAATTTTTGTTCCTGGCCCGGGTGTACGCGCTCGGGACCACACCTTAAAAAATGACCTTGTATTACAACCCGTGGAAAGACAGAGTAAATACCTAGAGATGTATTAAATTAGTTAAAAAAACATTCAATATCTCCTCATTTTGTAACAATTTCAACATTCATTTGCTTTTGTAATAATAATTTTTTTTTTTTCAAATTGTAAAAATACTTTATGGATACCCTGAATAATAATATGCAAAATAAATGTGGGGATGGTGAGACGAAGTGGTAAATTTATTAACGACGCGTTTCGCCGAGACATAATATAGATATAGATAAAATAAACAGGTGGAAAGATACTCTCTTAAGTCCAGA
>OZ010576.1:59078082-59083082 GCA_963932145.1 Acanthosepion lycidas
CAAAGTTTGTTCAATTTTTATCGATTTCTTTCAATTTTTGCATTGTATGTCGGGGTCAAAATTATGAATTATAGCACGGAAATTCATACAAAAAAGTTTCGTTAAATTAAACTAACAAGGTCTGTCTGGTTAAGTGGCACTAATAATTCATATTATTGTCGGGGAGGCCATTGATTGAGATGAAAAAAACGTTCGGTATCAAGAGGGACGAAAACAAGTATTAGGAAGAAACGAACACACACACACACAGACAGCTCTGGGCAAAAGTTCTCTCGTTTTGTTTCTTTTCAAAAGACGAATAGCCACTCGTTATTCGACTTAGTCCAGCCTAAAAGTGATGGCAGAAAAGAGGGGGTTGAAAGACCTGTTCAAAAATATATATATATATATATATATATATATATATATATATATATATATATATATATATATATATATATATATATATATATATATATATCATGGCCACACACACACATATATATGCACTCACATATATATATATATATATATATACTCCCGCACGCACACACACATATATATGTACAGTTGTACACATACATACAAAAAGGCGACTTGCTGTTTAATGCTCGATCAATGTGATCAACACCGAATTAAGTGCTTTGAAAAAGGAGATTACGTAAAAATAGATATGTTTTGGGTATATATTTATCCTCATTATGTAACTAAAAAATTGATCTACCTGCGTGTATATATATATATATATATATATATATATATATATATTAGGTTGGTGCAAACATAATGGCGTAATAATGTCGTTTTTGACGTATTTTTTAAGGTCAAAAAACGACATTATTACGTCATTATTTTTGCACCAACCTAATATATATATATATATATATATATATATATATATATATATATATATAGGGTTTCTACAGGTAAAAGTAATCCGTTGAGCAACATCTTTACCAGTCAGAATTCTCAGAGATTCGACCTTTTTATCAAATGACTCAACTTTCTTGGCTAATTGTAAATAATATATTTATTATTTGTATTGTATTTACTTATGTTCTTTTCCTTTTTTTTTTTTTTTACTGTAACTAATATTGGGTTCTAATTAACTGAAATCATGGTTTCACAGAAAAATAAATTAAAACCTGATTCTAAAAAAGTATAATTCTGTTTAAAACTTCATATTTTTTCCCAATAAAAATTTGCTTCATTCATTTTTTTTTTCAAAACAGCTAGCCGAAACAATTGACTATTTTCTTCCTTTTTATTTCAAAACTTGTATCAAATGTCGTTCAACGGAAAGTAAGTGACAGCATATCTCCTCAATATTTCGACGTCCTCTTTATTATTAATATTTCCAATTTCCGAGATTTTGTTGTTTGACACACTCTCTTGTCAAGTCTTTTACCTGAGATCTAAAAAACTTTTAAACATATTAGACCAAGAGAATTTTTCTGAGAATGCGATAGGTAGTCAATATTTTTTTTTTTTTAGTGAGATGTTTTCTGTAATATTCTAAATGTATTTATCAGTATTCTTTGTAATCATTCCTACTGCTCCTTTTATTATTAGAATAGAGAAAATGGAAACGAAAAGAACAATTATACTTAACATCAGAAAGAGACAATTGAAATTTCTCACATGTCATATTGAAGGCAAGAGTGACAGAGGAAAACAGCGCATAACCTACCTAACCAGCTTGTGCAAATCGATGGTAGAACAGGAGAAGATAACAAATAGACCAGATTTATAAGAGCTACAAAAGACGGGAAGTTGTGGAGAGTCATGATACTTGAAATTTCTATATCCTGATACTGATATTTTGAAAGTTTGACAGATTATTTTGCTAAGATTGTTTTTTAATCGGACGGGATGACCATGTCAATACAATAGAGATTATGTATTTTAAATGCCTTTTGTTTTTATAGTTGATCTATTGACCTTTATAGTGCGGTCCGTAGGTATGATGAAGTCGCAGATCACACTAAACTTTTCAACTTGTAGCCTCTATTCATATCAATTTTTCTGCAAGAAGATTCTCATATTGGTATATCTTTCAGTGCAATTATCTCCGTGCATTATCTTGTTTATTATTATTATTATTATTATTATTATTATTATTATTATTATTATTATTGCTTTGATTTTAGGTGTGTACACATTTCTTTCCGGGTCCTACCCAGAGACCTAAGGTCAGAAATGGCATCATGACATTTTCCACTGACCAATTAAAACACACACACACATATTTGACATAGATAAAGGTGTGGGCTGTACTCGTGAGAACAATTTTTTGTATTTCTTTAAGGCATGGGCTTCCAGGAATCCCTTCAATGAGTCTACTGGAATCTTTTCTAACTAATCCGAGGACTCCAACTACAACAGAGATTTTTTATGTTCCCATGTGCCACATTTTTGAGATTTCGATTTCAAGGTCCTTGTATTTTGATAGCTTTTTGAAGATCCTCAAAGATACATTGCAGTCTGCAGGGACTGACATATCAATAAGGAGGCACTTTTTGGTTTGCAATTTCTAATAACAATATCTGGGCGATTAGCTTTGAGTGTTCTGTCTGTGTGTATTGTGTAGTCCCATAAAATTGTTACAGGTCCTATCTCAGTAACCGGATTATTATTATTATTATTATTATTATTATTATTATTATTATTATTATTATTATTATTATTATTTGTGTATGGTATGTTTCAATATCAATCTCCATGTCCTTTGTATTTGAACAATTTCTCGATAATTTCCATAGAAGTGTTTCTCTTTATGTTGTATACACATTTTCTTACCGGGTTCCAACCAGAGACCTACGGTCAGAAATGGGTTCATGACATTTTCCACTGATCATTTTTTGTTAAAAAAAAAAGAAAGAAAAAACAAGACCACACACATTTTACGTAGATAAAGCTCTTTGTAATATGTACTTGTGGGTACACGTTTATTTTATTTCTTTAAGGTGTTGGGCTACCAGGAATCTCTACAATGAGTCTACTAGTCCATTTTCCAATCAAACCAAAGGCTTCAATCACAACTGGGATTATTGATGTTCTCGTGTACCACATTTTTATGATTTTCACTTGAAGATCCTTGTTTTTTGATTGTTTTTTGTAGATTTCCAAAGATACATTACAATCTGCAGGGGTTGCCATGTCAATAGGAAAGCACATTCTGTTTTAGTAGTAGTAGTAGTAGTAGTAGTAGTAGTACAACACTAAGAGAAGAAAGTCCTGGGTATGATAAACTACATTTGGCAGCAAGGCCTCTGATTCGTTGATTGGAGGTTTCGAAGAGCGTGCAACAACCTCTTAATTGTTACTGTTCCCAGATACATCCTAACCCTGTTCGGTTGCAGATGTTAGGGTCTCAGCTATGGGAAAATAGTGAAACCCCAAACAAAACACTATGGAAGTATAAAAATACATTTTGTATAATAAAAATACTAGCAGTACATTTTTATGTAAAAAAAAAGAGAAGAAAAACAATAGCAGAAATATCTACTAGTAAAAATTTTTTAGTAAAATTATCAGCAATACTTTTTTTTAGCAACATGACCAGCATTACATTTTATCTGTAGATGAAGGCATAAAATTGCGTTCAAAATGGATTTAGTTTAAGCTATAGAATTGTGTTCAAATTATTTACATTTCGGCAATAAATAACCTATAGAAGTTGATATGCCGCTAACACAAATAACCAAACTTAGAGAAGAGCCCGATCTAAGAAAAAAAAAAGACATGGTGTTTAATCATGTTTAAAATTATTCCGATAATATTTCGTTTTCCACTAACTTGATGTGTAACGATTTTATTGAATCAATTATTAGGTTTGCTTCAAGGAAAGTTGTTTCACTGTGCAGTGCTAGACAAATTGTTCTCGCCAGAATCGGTCTTATACATTTATAAGTCTACCATTCGTCCATGCATTCAATAATGCTGTCACATTTGAGCTGGTGCTCCTGCTATATATTTAGAAATCTTCGATAAAACATAAAGCCGTATCTGCAATGTTATTGATCCTGACCTGGTATCTCAGTTTCAGTCACATTCCCACCGCCGTAACAAGTTTTAAAATTAAGAATTCCCAAATTTATTATTTACATCATTTATTATTAAGTTGGTGCAAAAATAATGACGTAATAATGTCGTTTTTTGACGTTAGAAAATACGTCAAAAAACGACTTTATTACGTCATTATTTTTGCACCAACCTAATATAAAGTCTTCATATATACAGTCCTAAGAAGCCATTTCATAAAATATTATAATGGTTTAAAACTTCCTTTATCTAGACGGAGATAAATTTTCATAAGATACCCGAGTGTGTGATTTTTATTTTTGTAATTCACTTGTTTTGGGGACTGTCAAGAATTCTGGCTACATATTTATTTACATATTTCTAAATCATTCCCAGTGCTCCAATAACTACAGGTAGGATGGCTGTTTTGAGATACAACATTCTACTAATTTGTAGCTCAAGATCTTTGAATTTGCTTAGCTTTTCAAATGCTTTGAGAGAAACATTTTTGTCTGTTGGGTCTGAGATATCTGTCAACAAGCACGATTTTTCAAATACGATTAATTTTAACAATAATATCAAATTAGCTTGTATCTGCCTGTTTGTTTATTATTATTATTATTAAATGGATTTTCACACTGTCGGCTCGTTATAAGGTCAACTGGCTGTAATTCTCAAATTTTCTGCATATCCCTCAGTATTTAACATAATTGCCGATTGTTTAACATAAACCGAACTTTTCCGATTCTTCTAATATCTTTGCAATGTTCCTCTTTTATTATTATTTTCTACGCGTAGATTTTTCACCTTTATATCTCGTTGCTCTCATAGGCGATCAAGTAACAGCAATTCCTTTGACTACTCCCGTACTCTCCTCAGTATGCGTGCCGTATTCTATATTATTGTTGTTTGAATAATTTCAAATTTTCCTCAGATTTCAAAATAATAATAGTGACAACAGACACCTTCATTGTCCATATTTCTTTAATTTCCTTTTT
>OZ010576.1:59088082-59205582 GCA_963932145.1 Acanthosepion lycidas
AAAAATTACCTTTGTGCACGTTGAGTTTACACACCAATAATAAAACGTCGAGATCAAGTGACAACAAGACTCCTCAATACGCTGCCTTCGTATTCTAACTGGATTTTAATAATAGACGGTTTCGATTCTTTTTCGTTTTCTTTTTTTTTTTTTTTCAAATTATTGCTCTAGCCTCTTTGGGGATGTTTTTTAAACGCTTTCATAATGGTAGGTACAAAGCAGTAGTAGTATTAGTAGTAGTAGTAGTAGTAGTTATTGCAATTCTTCTAATTCACATTTCTATCAAAAAAACTTAGTGGCTATCGCAAGGGACCAAATGAAAAAAAAAAAAGGCAAAACATCTTACAGTAATTCAACCGGTTTATTTTTTGTGAATGCTATGTTTCTGGCTTTGTATCCTGTAAAAAAAGGCTGGTCCAAATCATGGTCCTTAGGCCCTATAGAAGAAATGTTATTTAATTGATAGCACTTTTCTTATGGGGTGTTTCTAGTAGTGCAATCTTCTGAGCAACCTGTATGTTGATGTTACCTGGGACACTTTAAGTAAAATTCTCCATTCCTTTTCTCACGAGGCCCAGAGCTCCGATTACTATTGGTAATTATTTATTATTATTATTATTAATATTAATATTAATATTATTATTTGTAAGTTTACGCCAGTCGGTGCTTTTCGCTTGAGTTCGAACCACCTTCTTATTATTAATATTATTTATTTATTTTAGGTATTTATTTATATTTATTTACTTTGAATTGCTGTTTACCACAATTATGTGTCAAATCATTCATCTGAGACCTTAGATAAATGAAGTTCTCTTTTTATTTTTCGTTCTTAGGAAGTTATTGATTTTTTAAAGCCTGTCAGCAGTACTCATTATAACACAATAATTCGAATTTCAGATAAAAATGGGTTTCCTGGGATTTTCTTAATATGTGTATCAGTTTCCTTTCAAATCATTCCTAACGCTCCTACAACCACTGGAATAATTTATATTTCCAGTGTTTTTTGTTTTATATATATATATATATATATATATATATATACATATTTACGCAAGATGTTCTGCGGTTATTACTAATGACTAAGTGACAACAAGTCTCCTTAAATGTTTACAGCGCTAATCTCGCAGTCCCTAACAGTTAATGCAACGAGTAGCGGTTCACAAAGAAAAATAAGGGAGCCGAGTTTCGAATTCCAGCCGAGTACGCTGCATTTACTTTCGCACCTCTCTTCTCCAGCCAGCTATGGCCTAAACAGCAGAACAGAGCGGGGCCCCATAGACTTGGGTAGCAACAAATCTAGGAGAATGAAAACTCTGAATTGAAACTAGTCTAGAGAGAACTGGGCGCCGACAGGCTATCTTGCCCAAGACATATCATTGCTTCCACGGCTGCAATAAATTTGGTGACCCTACGACCCTCAGGGGCTATGGGACTCGTGATCGGGATCGAGATAAACATTAACTCTCAGTCTGTTGCAGGTAGATTGAAATGGACTGTGGAGTAGACAATAGCAAACTTTTTTTATGATCCACTTTTCTCCTTCCATCTTTTTCTCTTTCTTCTTTTTCTTCTATATGCGTGTCCATTCGGGACGTGAGCGATCAAGGCTCTCCACAGTTTCATGTCTTTTTTTAGGTCTTAGTAAAGTTTGTTTTGTTGGAATTTATTCTAATATCTGTTCTACCAACCATTCAGATAGGTTACGCGATGTCATTCTTGCCTTCAATATGTACTTTTTGTCATTCTTGCCTTCAATGTGTACTTTTTGTCGTTGCTCACATGTTGTAGTCCATGGTATTCTCAACATCCTCCTTTACAACAACATTTCTATTGCCTCGAGTCTCCTTTCCATATGTTCAGCATTTGCTACCATATAAGATTAAATAAAAGTTCAATTCTCCTGTTTCTTAACACTTTGTTTAACTTTTGGAAGGCCTCCTGTCTAGCGTATTTTATTTTATTTCTAGAGCGCATAATAAGGAAAGACGGCTTGGAAAATATGATACTCACAGGACATATTGAAGGCAATAGGGACAGAGGAAAACAACGCATAACCGACCCAACAAACACGAGTAAATGGATGGCGGGACAAGGTGAGATGTGACAAATGGAGAAAATTTATTAAGAGCGCCAAATAACAAGAAATTGTGGAGAGACATGATTGTCTACGCCCAGAAGAAGAAGAACAACAACAAGAAGAAGAACAAGAAGAAGAACAAGAATATATTCTCTAGTTAGCGGAGAAATGTTCCACCTAGGGACATTGAGTGTGTTACCCTGGCAACGCGCATACTGTATAGCCATTGAAAAGATTATGGAGTTCATAATTAATTGCAGCGCGATGTTGTGAACTCCATGATCTTGACTCAGGTTCGGGTCAGTTCTCTTCCTCGGATCTCAAATTTTAATACTTTATCTGATTATTATTCATTTACCCAACTTTATTTTTTCCCGCTCGACTTCATTAAAGGGTGCATGTAGCTTAGTTGTTTTTTTTATTATAACAGAGACGCTGTTGTTAGCTTGACCTACTATTTATTTAATTTATTTAAATTTAAATGAACAGTAAACCTGAGGAAACGTGCTGTCGCTTAACTGGCAGTTTGGTATTTTATGCTGTCGTAAGAGGACGAAAAGAAAAACAAAACTTTAATAGTAATATTATTAACAGCAAAAAAATAACCAGTACATATCAATAAATGCGACAAAAAAAAGTGGCGACAATAAGATAAAAGACAAGAAAGCAAAAGTAGTGCTCATTATCACTGGAGCACACGGAACGATCACAGAAATTGGAAGAGTTGGAATTCAGAAAAAGCATGACGAAAATCTGGGAGAATACCTAATATCTGGTTATTCTTGGTTTGAATGGAGAGGAAGCTAAATAAGATGTTAGAAGTGAGGAGGGGGGCTAAATCATCTTTTAAAAATGGGGATGGGGCCACATTAAATCATATTTTAAATGAGGGGAGGAGGCTACATCAGATGTTAACAGTTGGGGAGAAGGCTAAATCATATTTTAAAAGTGGAAAGGAGGCTACATCAGATGTTAACAGTTGGGAGGGGGCTAAATCATTTTTCAAAGAGGGGAGGAGTTAAATTAGATGTTATAATTGGAGAGGGAGATAGACCAGATGTTATAAGTAGGGTGTGGGCTAAATAATATTTTTAAAGTGGGAAGGGGGCTACATCAGATGTTAAAAGTGAGGAGGGGGCTAAATCACATTTTAAAAGTAGGGAGGGGACTAAATTATGTTTTAAAAGAGGGGAGGGGTTAAATTAGATGTTATAATTGGAGAGGGAGATAGATCAGATGTTGTAAGTAGGGTGTGGGCTAAATAATATTTTTAAAGTGGGAAGGGGGCTACATCAGATGTTAAAAGTGAGGAGGGGGCTAAATCACATTTTAAAAGTAGGGAGGGGACTAAATTATGTTTTAAAAGAGGGAAGGGGTTAAATTAGATGTTATAATTGGGGAGGGAGATAGATCAGATGTTATAAGTGGGGAGGGGCTAAATAATATCTGAAAAGTAGAATGGGGGCTACATCAGATGTTAAAAGTGAGGAGGGGGCTAAATCACATTTTAAAAGTGAGGAGGGGTCTAAATGATATTTTAAAAGTAAAGATTTGGTTAAATCATTTTAAATGTGGGGAGGTTCAATCAGATGTTAAGTTTCTTAAGATTACTCATTCTATATTTTTCTGATTCTTTTATAACATGACCTTTTCTTGCGAGGTCACTTCGACGTGGTGTAATGGTTAGCAAGCTGGTCTCGCTAGATCAATTACGAGTGAATTCGATCCTTACTGAGTGCTCCATACTTTCGGACACATTTAAGCTCGCTTAGAAAATCATCTTTGGGCACTTCGACATGATGTAGTTTAGCTTGTCTCGCTAGATCAGTTACAACGAAATAGTGAGTTCGATCCTCGCTTTTTGCCGCATACTTTCGGCCTTGTGCCACAGCTAAGCTACGTTTGGAAAACCATCATAAAAATGAGACTTTTTATAGATATATTCTACGACGGAAAACATTTTCTTTTTAAATTTTAAATATTAGGTTGGTGCAAAAATAATGATGTAATAATGTCGTTTTTTGACGTTAAAAAATACGTCAAAAAACGACATTATTACGTCATTATTTTTGCACCAACCTAATACATGATTAACTGATATTCGTTGGTACTTATTTTCTGGAATGAGGCCTATGAACTTTTCCCGTATATATTACTTACGTAAATATGACTTAAGACTTGTTTTAGAAGCTTTTTATATATTACTGTTTACCAAGAGGCCCAAGAGCCACTCAATGTAGAGTGTTACTGTATGGTATCTTATGAACGTAAGAAAAGGCAAGAAGTGGTGTTCAGAGATAACAGTTAACCCTAGACTTGAAGAGGTCAAGACTGTAATGATTCTGAAAAAGTCGAATATGCAGTTGGGAAGAAGCTGGTTGTTCGGGTGGATGGAGATGATTCACTTATGCATACGTGGCATGGTGGGTTCAGTCGTAAAGGTCAGGCCTGGTGGGACTAAGGGATGCCGCTCGTCAGAACACATGCTATGGAAATAGCGAGAGAGCAGAGAGAGGGTCGCAACTTTTCGTCTGTGGAAAAGTGGTTGTAGTGTGGAAAATAATTCGTCACCGCATGGACGTTTTTGGACTCTATCTAGAGAAACTGGTTAGAAAAATAAAAGCGGGGACGTAACGTTAACTTTTCTGATTTATTTGAAAATGAATAGCCGTAATGATTTTCGATAAATGATAGAGCTCATCCCAGTTGTTATAGAGTGTGCCCAAGAAAACAAAGTCTCTCGTTTCATTCTCAATTCCAGCAGAAATTGAGGAAGGTGAAGCCTCCGAACACTGCCTATAACTTCTACTGAAGTGATTTCCTGAAAATTTGTGGAGATTTGTTGTCACTCAATCCCCAGTGTGTGTGTGTGTGTGTGTGTGAGAGAGAGAGAGACAGACAGAGGGACAGAGAGACAGAGAGAGAGACCAGACGTGTCTGGTGTGAATACTTAAATAATAATCATGAAAATAAATAAATAAATAAATAAGAATAAATTACCCTGGAACTTTGATATGACCGCCCCATCCAAGCGAAAAGTCGTAAACAAGGAAAAAGAACTGCCAGATGGTGGACGTAGTTGTTCTAATGAAACGTAGAAGACGAAAGAAGAAGAAGAAAAAAAATGAAAAATGAGTGGGAAAGGACTTTGTCCTGAAACTTAGAAATGTGTGAAACATGAAAAACAGGGTCGTACCTATAATAGATGGCGCACTCGGAATCGATCCTAAATACAAGATTAGATAAAGCAAAAATTCAAGAAAGAATACTCATATCACGTTGTATGTATGTATGTTTGTATATATATATATTACAATGACAATGAATCATTCATACAAAAAGTAGATTAGTAAAGTTAATGATATCAAATGGCGAAATCCCTTCGCTAACAAAATTTTAAAGATGCATTAACTTACTAATCACTCTACTATTGATAACGAATACAAACTCTTGGCGCGAGCAGTCAAAAAATGTGTATCCGTTATCAATAGCACATTTAAAAATAACATATTTCAATTCGCATTATATTTTTTCGTCTCAGATGCTACCAAAATTTTACCAAAAAACAAAATAATGTCCATGCCTGTCCATGCCTGAAGATGACTGAATGCACAGTCGAAAGTACTTGCGTATTTAAGAAAGACTTTATACAGCTTATAATTTGAAAAAAAAAACAAGGATCATAACATTCATCGTGTGATTAGTAGGTTAATGTATCTTTAAAATTTTATCAGCGAAGGGATTTCGCCATTTTATGTCATTAAATTTACTGATTTACTTTTTGTATGAATGATTCATTTTAATGTAATATAAATTGAACTACACCATATATTTGATGTATGTATATGCATATATGTATATATAGAGAGAGCCAACGTTTGTGAGGTTTTAATATGAAGAATGACGTGACAGATTACTGGTGGGAAAATTCTATAATTACAAAATAATAAAGTTTGATATTTATATATATGCATGTATTTGTTTGTGCGTGTGCATACATATATAGATAAATATATATATACATGCACACACACGCACACACATATATATATATACACACACATATATATATATATATATATATATATATATATATATATATATATATTAATATTATATATATATATATATATATATATATATATATATATATATATATAATATTAATTATCCATTTCGTTTATAATTTTTATTTCGTGAACATCGAGATGTTCATCTCATCAGAACGAAAACCTTCTCCGCGAATGAAGAAAGTACAACCGGCGGATCCTTTAGATTGCTAGTGGGGAGGGGGAAGATAGGACTGAGAGATTAATGGTCGGTAGTAGTCGGTTTCCTCAACCAAGAATTTACTCTACAATTTTTAGATTTTGATATAGGTTTGTATGTTACTTTGGCCGATAACGTTTGCTGTTTTTATGCAGGATAAATCAGGTCGATTCAAATTAATTTAATTAAAGGGATCTTAAACTAAATAAAATTCGGCATTAATATGGTAAAACTTAAGCATTTGTTTTTAGGTCGAACTCTGATTATCAGTGGAGACATTTATAAAAAGAGTTGAAGGTTTGGGGAAGAAGAGGGTGAGGAGGAGAAGTCGGGGTAGCGGTAGTTTTAGCAGCCTGACCTGCCTAGGTACTTCTTAATTTTTGGAACTATGTAAATGAGTTTATACAGTGGGTTGATTGTTATGAAGTGGTCACTTACTAGTGATCACCATAATATTGTCAGATACAGTAGGTGGATACAGTAAATGACTTTAAAGAATTAATAGACATTCAAAAACAGATATCAAACTTAAGGAAAAGCTATGGATTATGGAAAGTTTAATAGTCAGTGGAGACATTGAGTTGAGAGGAACATAAGAGCGGGGATATAGAAGGGATATCCTTATAATGCTCTGCAGTCTACATTGAGTTCTCCCTGGATTTATATCCTCCTCGGAATTATCCCTTCCAGTCACAAACTAGTAAAACGTATAATTATATATATATATATATATATATATATATATATATATATATATATAAAGTTAGATAGATAGATATAGATATGTGTGTGTGTGTGTGTGTGTGTGTGTGTGTGTGTGTGTGTGTGTGTGTGTGTGTGTGTGTGTGAAAAATATATAGAAAATAGGAAAGAACTCGTTAGGTAAATAATCCAGAGTTCTTTAGTATTTTTGTTATTATTTTTAAAAAACAGTGCTCGATACAAAAGTAGAGCATAAATATAATTATTTATTAAAAAATATGATTCCAACACGCTACATAAGTGTTCTCATGTTTCAAAACAAGAGCCGAAAACTACAATATAATTATTTGAATTAAACTGAATTAAAGTACTAAGCTCTGTTCATCTTCAAGCGAAATAAGTTATTCAAAAAGAATTTCGCTTGAAGATGGAACAGAGCTTAGTACTTTAATTCAATTTAATTCAAATAATTATATTGAAGTTTTCGGCTCTTGTTTTGAAACATGAGAACACTTATGTAGCGTGTTGAAATCATATTTTTAAACAAATAATTATATATATATATATATATATATATATATATATATATATATATATATATATAAAGCTAAACCGCGTTTATCTCCTTGGTTCTCACCTGCATGCTCGGCCGCTATAGCCCACTGGAATCACTTCTGATTGCAACATACGTCTCTTTGTCTCAGTTCGTAACGACTGCAAGCGTGTCTTCAAAGAAGCGAAGTTACTCTTTGCTGACAAATGAAACAGTGTATAGCATCTCGCAAGTTCGGTTCTAGAAATTATTAGCGGCACTTCAAGAATGTGCCGAACAACAGCAAATCGATTCGAAGTCCTGACATATTCAGCAGATAAAGTTGAATGCTTTGCTCGGAAATTATCTTTCAACTCAACACTAGACTCCTTTGACACACCAGATTTTCCCCCAAGAACAGACGTTCTACTGAGTGATATGCGCATAACACTGCCAGTGTTTTCGGAGATCATTTCTAAATTAGAATCCCATAAGGCAAGCGATAGTGACGAAATCTAAGTCATGGTCCTACAGAAATGTGCTACCGAGTTGGCTCCACTTCTCTCCAAACTCTACAACTATTACCTCGCTGCTTTCCAGCTTGTTGCAAGTCCTCCTTTGTAGTTCCCGAAGAACTTTCTGATCCCTCTACCTATCGCCATATTAGTCTCCTACCGCTTTTCAGCTATGTGTTCGAGGCTTTAATCACTGCTGAAGTGGTTAAGCATCTTACCTCTCACAACATACTCTCTGATAAACAATATGGATTCCGTTTTGCCCAGTTTACCGCTGGTGTGCTAACGGTTATCGCTGAATATGTATACAAGTTCTTGTTAATAACGGCGAAGCTCGAGCTGTGGCTCTAGATATCTCAAAACCATTTGACAGGATTTGGCACACTGGGCTTCTAGGTAAGCTCTAGGGTTACGGTATTACAGGATGATTGGATGATTTAATCCAATCGTTCCTAAATCATGAAATGAAGGTCGTTTTGGAAGGGCTCGCTTCTAGATCCTTTCACACGAATGCAGGTGGCCCCCAGGCTCTATCTTGGGTTCTGATCTTCATGAATGATCTTCCTGATGTCTGCAGTTCCCAAGTAAGCATTTATGCAGATGATACTACCATTTACTCCTCCCTCAATAGCAAATCTCTCAGGCTGACAAAGTTAACCTGGCCGCTGCTCTTGAAAAAGAACTCCGATCAGTGGTTAGCTGGCTTATAAATTTTAATGCCTCCAAAACGAAATTATTCTCATTTAACCACCATAGAGAATTTTTTCTGTCCGCCATCAGCATGGCTGATGCTACACTACTGAAAACGACACACTTCGCCTTCTTGACCTCACGTTTTCAACTGTCTTAAATTGGAACGACTACATTGAATTAATAGCTGCATCTACTGTAAGGAACGTTGGGTCATTGTGCCGTGCCAGAAGGTTTTTTTCCCGTCAGAGTTCATTTTGCACATTTATAAATCTACCATTTATCTGTGAATTGAATACTGTTGCTATATCTGGTCTGGTGCTTCTGCTATTCATCTCAAGGTTCTTGACAAAGTCCAAAGAAGGATCTTCAATGTAATCGAACTTGATTTGACATCTGGACTATAGTCACTTTCTCACAAACTGGATGCGGCTTCTCTCTGTCTTTTCTACAAATATTTTCCTGGCAACTGCTTTGATGATCTTTTTTTCCCTGGTGCTCCGACTATATGAATATAAGCGTCCTACTAGATTGACATCTAGGTCCCACCATTTTATTATCGAAATAATTAAATGTAACCACCATTTCTACTCCAACAGTTTCTTTTCTCGCACTTCCGGCCTGTGGAACTCACTTCGATTTACTTGCTTTACTGATAACTACAGTCTTTAAAAATTCCAATGCAATGCCAATCGACATCTTCTCTCTTCTTGAATCCCGTTCATCTTTTATCCTTTCCTCAATCCCTCCTATACCCAGTCTTTTCTTTCACTTTTACTTTCTGTAACCCCCTGTGTACTAGTGGTATTCACGCGTTAATTGGTGCGAATTGATTAAAAAAAGAAGATAGATAGATATGAACAGACTGCGATAGATAGGTACATAGATCCTCAATGCGAATAGTTATCAGAATGCCTCAAGTCAGGACCGAAATCCGATCAATTTGGTGTCAGAGTTCCTACCACTAAGATATCATCACTCGGCAGAAAGAAACAGCTAATTCTAGCGTATTGTTTTTACGAATGTAAACAAACGCTAATCAGTCAGAGTGCTCCAATTCATTTTACTGAAGATCTTTGCATTATATATATATATATATATATATATATATATATATATATATATATATATATATATATATAAATGAATGAAGAAACAGTTGCAAACGCAGGGTGAGTTTTCATTAGGATATCAATATTGCGCTCGGTGCCGAAGCTGGGATTTTATGTGATAAGTTCAGCCAGTTATGTGCCATGCGTGATACACGCCTGGGCGATCACGTATATTTCGATACATGACTGACGAGGCAGTTTTTACCCCGCAGTAGGTTGCCATTTTTTCTGGGTTCCGTAGACATCCAAGGCTATAGAACCCGGTCTACCCTGCTATTTACCCATAGCTGGGAGAGAAGAATAGCATTCATACCTTTCCCAAGTGAAAGTAAGTGAGCGTAATGGATTCGACTGGCATTCGAACTCGACTATACTGATTCCTCAATCCAATCACTCCACCGTGCCTTTAGTGTGAGAAATACTAACACCAAAAATTAGATTCATAGCTTTTACCAATTTTTGAGCATTTATGATTAAATATCGTCTGAACAAAATGTATAGCAATACCTAATTTCTTACTTCAAAATTTGACTATTTCAAGAATAAATCCAAATAAAGTTAATATTTTTTCTATTAGATAAATTGAATGGAAAATATATTCAGACCATAATTCTAATCACCACAAGCAAAATATACTACTTTTTATTGTATTCGATAAGTCAAAACTATAAAAGATTCCGAAAATGGTTAATCAATAAATAAGATCTCGCATTATTTTTAGACTATAATTAATAAAAACAAAAATAAAAGTGTATATAACCCCGTAATATTGCTGGGCACAAATTATAAAATGAAGTGTTTTAAATTTACATAGTTTATTGAAAATTGCAGTAAAATTAGCACACTCTATCATATATTACATCATAATATTGCGAAATTGGTCAATATAATTTCCTTTTGAAGTAAATGAAGGTCTTATTTGATGGCGCGATGATTTAGTAATAATGTTCTTGTGCCTTGCTTCTTGCCCATATAAAATTTGTGAAACT
The DNA here is from genome assembly GCA_963932145.1 of Acanthosepion lycidas. Lineage (NCBI taxonomy): Eukaryota > Metazoa > Mollusca > Cephalopoda > Sepiida > Sepiidae > Acanthosepion > Acanthosepion lycidas. The sequence goes on from OZ010576.1 coordinate 59,098,969, forward strand.
TCAGTATTTAATTTAGTTATATTTTCCACACATTACGGATGTGCAAGTAGTTATTTGAAAAACCTCCTACAAACAGAGGCTCACAAACTCCATTTTATGAGAGATTAATCAAATTTTACCAGTGTGCAGAGTTGAATGTAATTTTTTAACTCTCTTCTCTATTGCCTCGCTACTTCTGAAACAAAAAATTGTACTGTAATTTGTTTTTAATGCGTTATTCTGTATTTCACTCAATTGTTGATTTATTCTTTGGATCACGTTGAAGATATACAGTTGTTGGTAATGGAATTTATTAATTGAAATATGTACAGTTGGCTTAAAATTAAAATCATTTCAAACCAACTGGCTGCATACATTTTAGAAGGCTGTATAATTTATCATAGAGGTCTGATGGGTAGGCACCTCTGGTCCATAAACATTAACCTGATGGCTAACATTAGCAAACTTGCATGATTTAGAGACCCAATTTTCTAGACAGAAAATCTAAGGTTCATTTGAAAAATTCCTCCTGCATATTGTAAGAGCAACCTTTGATCACCACTTAAATCTTCCATTGCACCTGTAGTAAGTTATAAATTATCTAGAAGACCACTGATCGTGTCAAATTCTACCTGTGGCAAATCCTGGTAATCATTCTCATAATGTTTCCCTCGAGAACCAATAAGAGCAGTATGGCTTCTTGCAGTTCCATCAATTTACTTAAAAACAGCTCTAAGTGGAATTTCATTTCCATAAAGTGAGCAGCCATGCAACATTCTTTTAAGTTTTTTTTTTTTTTTCCAGAGCTGTAACAAGACCTGCATCACAACCAGTGTTTTGTCCACAAAAACTGCCTTAATGGATTTTTCGCTGTTGAATTATTCTAAAACAGGAGTAACATCTTCTGCTAGAACAACACCAGTTGCATCAATGTTAAAGATGACTCTGTGGTGAGATATCTACCTTCCGTGACCATCTCTGGCAAAATTCAAGTGCCGCTCTGGTATTTTTGACAGCATCTTTGTCAATAATTCTCTCTCTCTCTCTCTCTGAGACTTTAAATATTCTTTTTCTTCAATGAAAACCTGAAATTTCAAAATGTGCATATGTTTAAAAACAGATCTTTGATAAATATGAAAGAAAATATCACAATATTATTTACCAGAAAAGGGAAGATCATCAAAAGTAAATTTATATTTTTTAATTAATTTAAATTTTGAATATCAGGACATGAACTAGTTAAAATTGAACAAAAAAAAAGAAGCCCAGAATTAATATTAACTTCTTTTGAGGACCCCAAGTGCAAATATTACCCTATTTTAATAATTTTTCAAATGTAAGTTTGAAATAAGAAAAATAGAAATAAAGAAACTAAAAAGAGTTTTACTTACCTAAAGGGAAATATAGTTTCTTCCACGGAAATAAACAAACACAGCGTTTTAAATAAACACCGGTCACTTCGAAAATACAAAATGGTGTAGATGAAACAAAGTGTTTAATTTCTTAATTAAGTCTGATGCATAAAAATACAAAAGAACTAATTAATATTACAGTGACAAACGAACAGTAGTCGAGATTTCAACACCGAATGTAATAAAAATAACGGCAAATGTTTTTACCGGTGAGGACTTAGAAAATCCCAAACAAAACTAAGTCCCAGTATAAGATTTATAGACAAAATATTTATATTACTACTGTACTTAAAAATAAAATGAAGAAATTTCTTTTTTTATGAGGTTTTATAGCGGCTTTTCTTTTTTTTCTGTTTCTTTTTTTTTCTTTTCTTTTTTTCTTTTTTTTAGAATTAATCTTTTTTTTCCCACTGAATGATAATACAACCTAAATTCTATATGAGAAAAAATGAAATCGATTTTCATTGTTGGCCACACCCTAAATATATTATTGTATTTAATTTCCATTTTGCCTTTATAAAGTCAATAGTTTTATATAATTCATACTGTGAATAAATTTTCTTTGATGAGAACGATATAAATTTTGCAATTGGAAAACATTTTATTAAATGATATTTACACATTTGTTTTCCATAAGGATACGAAGGTTTTTGGCAGCATTAAATCTTGAAATCCTTGAATTGAAATTCCAACGCCCCAATTATAAGTCCAAAACCATGTCTTTTAACTCGGTTCCTCAAAAAACAGTAACGATTTTGAATAAGAATTATTCTGTGTCATTATTTATGATGTAAAACCCCAACTTTCGATTTGAGTGGATTACCACAGTTCCAAAATCGACATGCCCTAAGCGCGCGCACACACACAGACACACACATATATATATATATATATATATATATATATATATATATATATATATGCATACATACATATATATATATATGTGTGTGTCTGTGTGTGTCTGTGTATGTATATATTGTTTTGTTAAATAATCTTGACAAGGTCTATCAAAATTTTTTTAAATTTCCGAATAAATTTTTTATACAATCAGTAAACATTCTTCGCTTGTATTATTTATAAATTTGAAAAACTTAATAAAAACTGTACAGCGCGTGTCGATATTGTTCAACAAAACAAGTTTAAAAAAATTCTTGATGCCTAAATGTACCTTATATATATATATATATATATATATATATATATATATATATATATATATATATATATATCTGTATGTAATATTTATTTATCATCTTCAAACTAAGTATCAACCCTTACCAAGCTTTGCTTAATCTGGCACAATGTTATTGTAGTAGAGCATGTAATGAGGAGAAACTCACTACAGTAGTAATGATTTCATAGTTTTGGTCGCTAAAAAATGCACCACGGTGAACACCCCTGACTACAGAATTACTGATTCCACCTCGTATATGTATACTAGCAGCATGGCCCGGCGTTGCCCGTGCTTGATTCAAAAATCGTACGACTCATACAGCAATCGCTATCACGACTTAAAATATTTTTGCCCTTCCTTGCCTTTAAAGGAGTACCCTTTGTCGTGCTGATGTTGCTACATGCCTTACTTCTTGCCTATCTCACAATGCGAATTTTTTCTAAGCTCTATACTAAACATTAAATCTGTTACGAGAAAAGAACTAAACAAAATGAACACAAAACGATCAAACTTAAAAAAGGACTCGGAACTGGAAAAACCGAATGAAAAAAGAATGTTAACAACAAATACTTTTTCACACCCAACCGAGTTTTGCGGAATCAGAATCAACATTGAGTTTAAGCAAGCGAATGAGCCAATTGGAGTAAAGTGCCATGCAGATTTAAATTTTCCCACTTGTGACGAATGCAGCTATCGATTTTTTCTTTTTTTTTTTTTTTGCATGCTAGCATGCTAGTTAACATTCGTGTCAGCCAGCTGTTGGCTCTCACGCTGGCAAATAGAATCTTCCTGCCTATTCGTGGCAGCCAACTATAGGCTCTTACTCTGGCCAGTAGAAAATGGCCGCAAACTACATGAAAACTACCGTAGAAGCATGAAAAAATCGATTATTTCCACTATCGATGGGAGTTGGGAAATGCAAAGTCAGTCTTGGCCTTTTTACTAACTTGGATCATGTGCATGTAAATTTTGGTGCAAATCCGTCGAAAATTGCGACCGTGCATTCGTTGCACACACACACATCCTGCCTTTCATATATATATATATATATATATATATATATATATATATATATTCACGGGGGTTAGGGACAAGAACCGGCCGCGAATAGTTAGGATCCACGAATACTTGTAAACCCCCTCCCAAAAATAGTGCTTATAAATACCTATTTTGATTGTTAAAACCCATATGTCTTAAATATTAATCCTAAACACTTTAGAAACATTTCAGACCCTTTTGAAAACATTTTTGAAAAATAATATTAGTGACCATGCACTTAGCGTAAATTTTCTTTCATACATACAAACCGTTTTTAATTACGCATAGATCGATACAACCATTGAAAATACTGAAAGTAGGTGTAACAAGACATAAAATATAAAGTTTAAAACATTTTCTAAAAACAGAACTGGGATGATGCCCCCCAAACTTAGCATAAGCCACTTTTAAGATCCCAGCCGCAGCTCCTAATAAAGAACAAAGCCCAAGCACTACGCGTGTTTTACATTGATTTTTTACAATGAAGATGTAGAATTCTTTCAATTTTTATCATCAAAATAAACTGTTATATGTTTTAAGTCACTTAAATAACAGGAAAATAAGACAAGAATATTTTAAATCTGTTCTATCGAAAAAAGATAGGCAAATCGAGATAGTTCTCAGTGGACAATTTGTACATATGTTCGTCAGAAAAACACGCGACTATTTGAGGTTTGCGCGAATAACAAGTACATATGTTCTAAAGAAAAATACGGGGGCTCACTATATATATATATATATATATATATATATATATATATATAAAAACAAAAAAAACAAAAAAAACAAAAAAAAAAAAACAAACAAATATGAAATGACTACGAGAAACTCTTAATATGAATATTCTCTCCTATATATATGTGTGTGCGCGCGCTTGTTTGGAGTAATTATTTAAGCAATTAATGGATTTTTAATCCAACATAATTTCTTGTTAAGATCGGCGTTATATTTAGGGCTATATGTGTTTGAAATGACAATCCTGTTTCTTTTCTTTTCTTTTTTAAACAGTAAAATTCATTATAACCATCTGCGCACTCCGGCCGAATTCGAACCTGCAACCCCCTGGTCAGAGTGAAACCCTTGTTCGATCAGACTCGGCCACGAAGAAGTTTTGCAGAGCAAGTGAGGTCAGAATTCTGCTTTAAGTGAAATCCTTGTCACATATTCTTCGAGTCGGTTAAGTCACGTTGGATCGGAATGGGGGTGCCGGAGAGCAAATATTTTTCTTTAAGAAGATTTTCTTCTACCCAAAATGCACCATTGACCAGAATATATGAATAGTCAAGTAAAACCACAAAACATATCATGAAGAATGCGAGAATGCGTTTATATATATATATATATATATATATATATATATATATATATATATATATATATATATATATATATATATATATATATATATATATATATATATATATGCTATGAATCCTGAAGAGTTCTCGGTCCGATCCACTTTCAAAAAATTGTCCAAATAAGCAATCATAATTTTGTATGTATGTGTGTGTGCGTATTTGTGTGTGTGTGTGTTTGAGAGAGAGAGAGAGAGCGTCCTGAAGCGGAGACGGCTCCATTTCAGAATCGGGATTTTTCGGCACTCTCTTGTATATGTTTCCAAAAGTTCAGTGACTTAAGAAACGAAATACCTACCCGAAAAATTAGTTAATATATATATATATATATTCTTTTTTTAATAATTTCACCCCATGCAAGGGAGAAATGCCATTATTACGCAGAGGTTTACAGGGAGTGAAGGTGAGAGAAAAGACTGAATATAGGAAGAATTGAGGAAAGGACAAAAGATGAACGGTATTCAAGAAGACAGAATATGGCGATTGACTTTGCATTTATTTATTTATTTTATTTATTTATTTATTTATTTTTTTTTAAGATTGTAGTTATCAAGAAAGCAAGTAAACGGAAGGGAGATCCACAGGTGAGAAGTTTGAGAAAAGAAACTGTTGGAGTAGAAGGGGTGGTTGCCTTTAACTATTTCAACAGTAAAAGGGTGGAACATAGATGCCAATCAAAGAGCTCACCGAAATACATATAGTCAGGGCACCAGGGAAAAAAAACTCGTCACAGCAGTTGCCATGAAAATATTTGTAGAAAAGATAGAGGGAAGCCACATAACGTCTGTGAAAATATGACTGAAGTCGAGATATTGAGTCAGGATCGATTACATTGCAGATCCTTCTCGTGATTTTGTCAAGAACCTAGATATGAATAGCAGGACCGCCAGACAAGATATGGCAGCAGTATTCAATCACGAATGAATGGTAAATTTGTATATATATATATATATATATATATATATATTGAAGAAAAACAGACCACTTTAAGGTACCATTATAATAATTTATTCCACCAGAGCCCTTTTAAAGGACGTCGGATCATCAGATAGCACTTCCAAAAATGAAACGAAAAATGAAATTATAATTGCTGGGTAGTGTAAGTTTTTGTAATTTAACAGAGAGTGTAAAAAAGGTAGTTAAAGAGACATGGTAGAGTATAGGGAGGGATTAATTTCATATCTCTCTCAAGCATACTTTGTATTGGGGGAGGAGGAGTGACCAGACCTTGACCTATTTAGACGGCTAACTTAACGGAAGTGATATATTGAAATGGGATGGGAGAAGAGAGAAAAGAAAAAGAAATAGGAAAAAGAAAGAAGAGGGAGAGGGAAGTAAAGAGAAAGAGGCTGTAACTGGGTTTTAACAATTTATGTAAAGAATAGATTTTAATGCTTGATAGTAATTTAAATGTCTAAGAAAAAAACGAAGAAATTAATTTGATGCTTGCTAGCAATTTAAATATTTAACTTTTTTACAAATAGTTTAATATAAGTTAAATATAGTATTTAACTTATATTAAATCCCTAAACTATTTGCCAATTCAGACTGGCAGAAAAATAAAAGCCAACAGGCCTGATATTATCATAAAAGACAAGAAATTCAGGAAGTGTATGGTTATTGACATCTGAGAGGAACATTTCCATGAAAATGATCGAGAAATTGTCCAAAGACAAGGACCTGGAGATCGAGATTAGCAGGATATGGGGAATGAAGACTGAGACTGTACCAATAATAATCGGAGCACTGGACCTCGTGAGAAAAGAAATGGACAATTTTATTAACAGTGTCCCAGATAACATCAACATACAAGTTGACCAGAAGATCGCCCTAATAGGAACATCCCATATACTAACAGGAATATCCCATATAAGAAAAGTGCTATCAATGAAATGACGATTCTCTTATAGGGTCTAAGGACCATAGTTTGGACCCGGTTCTATAGAATACAAAGCAGGAAACATAACATACACAGATGGCAATAATAATAATATTAGGTTGGTGAAAAATAATGCCGGTTTTTGACGTATTTTTAACATCAAAAACCGACATTATTTTTGCACCAACCTAATAATAATAATAATACCTTGAAATAGAAATCTCGAAAATGTGGCATATGGCAACATCAACAATCCCTGTTGTAGTTGGAGCCCTCGGATTGGTTGGAAAAGATTCCAGTAGACTAATTGAAGGGATTCCTGGAAGTCCATGCTTCAAGGAGACACAAAAAATTGTTCTGACAAGTACAGCCCACACTTTACGAAGGGCTTTATTTTTTTTTTTTTTTTGTCAGTGGAAAGTGTCATGATGCCATTTCTAACCTTAGGTCCCTGGGTGGGACCCGGAAAGAAATGTGTAAACGCCAGAAATCAAAGAAAATAAAAATAATAATAATAATTTAACTAGGGAGCTGAAGAATATATGGAACATGAATGTAGAACTCGTTCCTGTAGCAATAGGTGGCTTGGAACACCAGCTAAAAAACTGAAAAAGCGCTTAGGGAGAACTGGAATTGAGACTAAGATAGACCTCCAGAAAGCTACCATGATTTACTCTGTGAAGATTCTTCTTGAGTTGTGAGGAGTCTTGTTGACAACATGCGCCAAGAGATAAAATGACGAAAATATAGAGAGCAATAACATTAACACAATCCCTATCAGCTCTGTTTACAAGAGATTTAAAATATTGCACTGTGCTCATCTATTCAGAAAATTATCAATGAAAATAAAATATTAACAGTGGACATGTTAAGTATCACTTAACAGCAAGATTTGTGCAAACAAAATTCATATATTTATTACTTTGCCTTACTCTAGGTTTTCATGAATGATCTGGTAAGGGGCTCCGTTATAAAGAAAACAAAAGAAAGAAAAAGATAATATAAAAGCCAATGTTATGACAATTTTTTCTACTTTTATCTCAACTACGTATGACAACAAAAACAAGAGGAGACTATGATTATTCCAGAGGTTATTTAATTCTTACATTAGAGAGATGTCATAATCTCTACACCGTTAAATATATGTTTATCTTACTCAGAAAAGCAAACATGAACACAAATGTGATATCCATCTGACGTTTCCAAATGAGCTTGGCCATTTCTAACGCCTCCTGCTACAATTTCAAATGCATTATGAAGCAAGTTTAGTACGCACACAAGCTCAATTACTTCAATACATATATGTAATCGTCTTTGCGTATGGGCTGCGTCTAATTGTTAGGTTTACTGATTTTACAAGTCAACCCCAGCTGGATTATTAAATGTCGAAAATTTATATGAGCATCGAACTCACTACTTAACAATAACGCTTAACTAAACGAATCTCGTTACCTATTCACATATGAGCTTTGCATGCATATATATATATATATATAATATATGCAAAACGAATCTCGTTAACTAAACGAACTTGTTACCTATTCACATATGAGCTTTGCATGCATATATATATATATATAAGAGACTTTAATTATCCAGTCTATAATTCTGAGATGAGGCATTATGTACACTATTTACATTATTCGGACTGTTGTTCTCATCTTTATCACCATATTTATTACGGCCTTCTTCAGGTGGTTGGAATGTCGAAGCTTTATTTTGCTCTAGTTCCACGTGCCATGTCTAATAGATGTCAGTTATCTCCTTGTGGCCTAGCATATGTGCTGATTCCCGCTTAACCAGGTATTGAACTCACACTCTTTGGGTCCTGTCATTGGATGTAACTAACGCCATTATCCACTGTGCCATGTATCCTTGAGTATATATCTGTATGAATTTCTGGGTATTATAAACCTAATGTCTTCAGCAAACATTTTTTACCAGTGCTCATATTGCAATTTTTTTCTGTTATCATTTATGTTTTTACCAGAGCTCATATTACAATTTTTGTTGTTATTATTGCTTTTCTCTGGAACTCCCTATTACTGGTTCCCATATTGTATTCATTTCTATGCTGGGTCGACTAAGAAGATTTTTGCGGCCTAGCATATGTGCTGATTCCTTAAGTTTACGAATTTTCCAATGATGTTCTTCGTTTATGATCTCACTCTGATCCCACAGAGGGCGGTGATCTCCCTTTTCTCTCCATATGTGGCCAGCCACGCCTGATTTTTCCACTTCTTCTCGTGTTACAGCTTTCTGGTGTTCTTGAAGCCTTACCTTAATGGGGCGGCCTGTCTCTCCTTTATATTCCTTTCCGCAGCTGCATGGGATAGGTACACACAGTCTTTACTCATGTTCTCCTCTATGGGGGGTCTTACTCGGGAGAGATATCTGCGAAGTGTCGTCCAGCTTTTGAAGGTTGTCCTGATGTTATATGGACCGCAGATCCTTTGTATTTTCTCTGATAACCCCTTCACATAAGACAGACATACTCTTTTCTGAGTGTTGTTGTCCTCCTCTTCTTGTACCCGCCTATCCAGGTTGTGGGGGTTGCTGTCATGTACCCAGGGTATGACGCTTGCGTTGTATCGTAACAGCCCGGGTTCGGTTTTCGTTGGTGAATGCGCTCTGATGATGAGTCCCAAAATAAGACGAAACGGCCGTCCAGTGCTTTCCTCATTCTGTTAAAGATTCTACTAGACTCGATGAATTACTTATATATATATTCATTTTGGTTATAGGATTCTCGATGTTGTAGAGTTTTAATAAATAAAACCTAATGTCAGTTTTGTTTGTTAAACTAGAAATAATAAAACCCGCTATGTTCGATTTAGAACAGTGGTAACCTTTTATTATTGATAGTATATGTACCACTCTTGCAAATATATATGCATACGGCAACTGATTCCTACACACATGCGCACACGCGCAATTACACACACATATAACATAAAATTTTAGCCACTAATACTAACAAACAATATTGTCAAATTATACAATTGAACGTATTTATTAAAGGCATTTTTATGTTTAACGTTCTTTTTATAGATACAAGTATTTAAGTAAATGCTCTGTTTATAATAAACAGTATTAAATAACCTTTACCGGTCTGAATGTCCGAGAAATTTTTATAGAAAATATTCGTCATTTGACAGGATTCGAACCTGCATCCTATACGGAACCGTCATTTATGCTGACGTGCCTTAACCGACTCGGCCACAAAGGAGCGTTCGGTAGGCAAGGTCTATAAAAAGAACGTTAAACATAAAAATGTCTTTAATAAATAAATTGTCGGACTTTGTCCATTTCTTAATGTAATTGAACGTATGTAAATTTGACAGAACTTCTGCGAACAAAGTGCTCAATATATAATTAGAAAGATGATTATTATTAAAATATACGTAAAAACGTTTAATACTTATCTGATCCCATCAGTGTTTCGTAATACTTAAATCATTCATGGGACCTTTATATATATATATATATATATATATATATATATATATATATATATATATATATATATATATATATATATATATATATATATATAGATAGAGAGAGAGAGAGAGAGAGAGAAATTACTTAATGTAAATATCAATTTTTGATGTTACCTCGACTTCGAAGATTTTTGGAATTATCCATTCTTCAAGAGGTCAGTTGTTTGAAAAATGGATAATTCCAAGAAACTTCGAAGTCGGGTAAACAATATCAAACATTTATATTTACAGTTAAGTAATTTCTATATATAATTTTATCAATGCTCTATTTTTAATATTATTTCAATATTTTTAATATTGATCACTGGATGAAAATATCTATTTTGCTTTTGAACTATTGTATTCTTAAATCTTCTAACGCACACAGACACACACATACACACACGTATATATATATATATATATATATATATATATATATATATATATATATATATATATATTATACACTGTTACTTAAGAACATGTAAGTAATTACGGCGTTTCTTCAGGAAATTGGCAATGAAAAGAACTTTTTACCTTGTATGGCAAATTTTTCAAAAACGGAAAATGAAGTGATGTTTCATAAATTGCAATTTCAAATAAGATGATTTATTACCATCATTGTTAATTACCTGAAGAGACGTTTTATTTAAACGTCGAAACAAAATGTACAATTTTGTAGTAATTACTTACATGATCTAATATAACAGTGTATAATAAAAAAATTATTGCTATACTCTTGTATATTTTAATGTTTTGAGCGTTGTAATTTTATTCTTCGTTCTTTTACATTTGGATATATATATATATATATATATGTGTGTGTGTGTGTGTGTGTGTGTGTGTGTGTAAGGTTCCTATGAATTTAAATAGTGCCCTGCAGACACACTTGAAAACAAGTAATCATTTATATTCTTATTTTGTTTTGTTTGCCTTTCTGATAAATAATTCTTTCATATGATTCCTTTCAACGAAGCTGCGTTGTCTAATATTCATTTAGATTATGAATAATCAAATGCAATTATTTTTATTCTTTATTAAAGAGAAAACTGGCAGGAGGACTAATTGAATTTGTATAAGGTGTATTCTTTATGTTTTAATTACCATGTTTATGCCTTTCTATATATTTAGCTAGAGTGAAGTGGATGCAAGATGCGGTTTGTGAGAACGAATCAACCTTCACGCGTGAGATCCATTTTTTTTTTTTTTTTTAAAGTTGCTTTCAATATTTGCGTCCGCCAAAGTCTGCAGTGTCTACATGCGTGTTTGGATATGACTATATACGTATATGTAAAGAGATATAAGTTCACGTGCGCACACGCAGTTTTACACGTGCAGGGTTTATAGTGATTTTCCAAGCGTAGCTTAGATGTGGCACAAGGCCGAAATTAGGGGGCACCCAATGAGGATCGAACTCACTTCTCAGTCTTAATTGTTCTAGCGAGCCAAGCTTGCTAACCATTACACCGCCTCGAGGTGCCCCACGTGCAGGGTTTATATACGGTCCGTTCAGTCAGTTATGTGCCATACGGGATACACGCTTAGGGGATAAAGTATCGAAAGATACATGACTGACGAGGCAGATTTTTTCCCGTAGTAGGTTGCCATTTCTTTCTGCGGTAAACCATTTACCCATAGCTGGGGGAAGAAGAGGATTCATACCTTTCCTAAGGGTATTAGCACGTAATTGAATGTAATGGATTCGACATGAATTCGAACTCGGTTCTCCGATTCTTCAGTCCCAGCCGCTATACAGTCCGTTACAAAACTTGAAAACAGGGATCATCAAATCGGGTCCGAGCAACCCCTAGGGTCGGTGAGGAGTTCCAGCAGGTCGATGAATATCAAGGGTTCGAGTTGGGGCCTGTGTGCGAACAACTTGTGCAACAATAGCAGGATCACCCCATTTGTCTTTGTTAAAAATTCGGTCTTGGTATTTTTCTTATATTTAATTTTATCTATTGTAACTTTGTTTTTTTATTTAATTTTTTTTTTTTAATTTTTTTTTTTTTTTTTTCTGTATCCAAGGCATTTTTTATGCTGTATATCGTCTTAACCATTACTCTAATACTATCTTTTAAAGAAGTGCCAAACCCATCCAAAAACACCCCGTTCTGATATTGCTATATTTTTATATGAAGTACGCGGCGCTCTTTTCATACATCTCCAAGCATATCCATCTTTATGCCTTTTATAGGGCACTAATTTCAGAGCTTCTTTGCATTTGAGACAATTCACTCCCGCTTTTAACCATCTTCTTTGCAAACAATACCTTATTAATTGGTTATCAGTAGCGGCTATGCATTTCTGTTCAAAAGCATCGGCTGTATTTAGGCTTGGTGTAAATATATTATCATTGGGGTTAAATATATTTTCTTAAATATACTTCGGAGGAATTCTGAACCTGATGATGCGGAGGAGGATTTTGAATCAGATCCAAATTTCTTAACTTTTCATACGTTTTAGTTAACATTTTAATTGCCAACATCAGTGCTAGTTTAATGTTCAAATATATTTTAATTAGAGTCGCTGGGGAGGGAGATAAACAAAAGGTGGTCTCTCGTCGAAACGTCTGACGACCCCTGCTTTAAACCGACTTCTAAATATCTAATAAATTCTCTCAAAATCTATTTTGTTTGTTTTTTTGTTTTGTTTTGTTTTTTTGTTTTTTGTTTTTGTTTTGTTTTGTTTTGTTTTGTTTTTTGTTTTTGTTTTGTTTTGTTTTGTTTTGTTTTTGTTTTTCTGGATTATTTTCAAAGCTGGACACTGCTATATCTTTATGCATAAATCCTAAGTTCAAAATATTAACCTGGTGAACTTGAAACCCTAGTTTCTCTTTTCGGACCAACTATGTATGGACTGACTGAGGTTTTATGTGGTGTTTTCAAAACTGCCTTCTCATCCTCATCAGACAATTTTCTTGAGTCTACAACCTCTGTTTTTGCTACCCCCTTAAAATTCTGGAACTTGAAGCAATCAAAAAATTGTGTTCTCCAGAATGATACTAAGAATACCGTGAACAGACGATGTTAAAACATATAGCTAAACCTTTTTTTATCTATTAATATTATTTTTAATTTTTGTTTTATTTCTCACTAATTATCTCACATGTAAGTATCCCCTTATACACAGACAGACGCACATACACACACAGAAGCACAGGCACGCGCACGCACGCGCACGCACAAACACACTCACGCACGCATATATATATATATATATATATATATATATATATATATATATATTTATGTGTGTGTGCGTGTATATGTATGTATATATATATATATATATATATATATATATATATATATATATATATATATATATATATATATATATATATTCATGCAGATAAGAAATATATGCAGATGAATAGACATTTATAGTAAATACAGTAGAACTAATGCCCCCGTTAGTCCGAATGTAAATAAAGTAAATAATAAGTAGTCCCGCGCTACATCCGAGAAATTCAGACAGAAATGATAGATAGATAGATAGATAGATAGATAGATAGATAGATAGATAGATAGATATAAATTTAGGTTTAAACATATTGAGAGCGATCGTTGTTGGGACAGCTCAATGACCGAAGGTCTAGAGAGAAACATGCCCCAAATATATGATATTTGTTATATGGAATTTAAAATTGTTGCCAAAATATATTTCCTACACGGAGGTTACCGAAGTTTGGAGATAAGATCTAAATTACGTATTGTTTCCTTGATTTGGTTCCTTTATCTAGTTGGGGTTTCTTTTTGATACACCTTCTTTCCTTCTTTCTATCTCTTTTACTGTATTCGTTAAATCTCTTTCGTCTTCCTCTTTTCTTATATTACTTCTTCATCTTTTTTTTCTGTTTCTCTCTTTCGTTCTTTTCTTATATCCGGTCGCTGAAACTCCTAATCTGTTTGGCTAATGGACGCAGCAATAAATAAATTATTAGACAGTCCAAAGTTCAGTTACGTGGAAGAAATGGAAAGTTGGATGCATAAGAATCGGGGGCGAAAATACGTGCCAATTCCGAGAGAAGGAGGAGATGAAAGAGGAAAAAGAATTGAGTGAAAGAGAGAAAGGGGGCTAAACAAGAAAAATGAACAATCATTAGAAGAGCAGTGAGAACTAAACAATAAAATCTGGCGAAAAAAAGAGCGACTTTATTTAGGAGAGAAGGAAAGAGACCTGAGCGAAAATGGCGGAAGAGGTTCAAGATGGCGCATCTAAAAGAAAAGTACAACTAATGCAAGTGTCAAAGGCTATATGAAGTGATGTTGTTTAAAGATCTCGGAGAAAGCTCCTGCGCCAAAGTCACAACTCGTTACTAATATGTTTCAGACGTGTGCAGATTCATTCCCACGTATCCCGCGAGACATTTACTGCCTAACAAACTAAATGTCAAAAGAAGACCGTTCATAATAGCTCAAATGGTTAAGGCATCGTTTCTTTATTCATTTGGCGGTGGGGAACTTTGTTATATAAATGTTCTTGTATTCTACATTGTTGAAAATAAACAAATTATTCCACACCTAGTGATCTTTTGACATCGTGGTCGTGGTAGGAAAATACAATTCGCACTTCTATGGTTCGGAGGGCCGAGTTCGAATTCCAGTCGAATTCATTACATTCACTTACGTGCTAATACCCTTGGGAAAGGTATGAGTCGTCTTCTTCTCCCCCCCCACCCCAGCTATGGATAAATAGGACAGACAGACTGGGTTCTATAGCTTTGGATCGCAGCTATTCTACCGCAGAAAGAAAGAAATGGCAATCTACTGGGAGAAAAAATCTGCCCCGTCAGTCATGTATCGAAAAATACATGATGGCCTAAGCAAGTATCACGCATGGCACATAACTGATTGATGATTGATAGCAAATCTTGTTTTATTACGGTAGATAGAAAAAAAGAAGAACAATAAAAATAATAAAAAAATAAAATAAAAAAAAATTAAATAAAAAAAAATTCACATTTCAAATTGTCTGATCACATTTGATCGCAAGAAAAGACAAAGAAGGACATATGTAAACTCATTGCACCTTCTCGGTCGAACTTCCAATGACAAGAATGGAAACGATTATATCGAATCAATTGCTAAGTCTGATGATAAGGAAGTTAGTTCACTGTGTCGTGTTTGACAATGTGATATAATGGAATATGCATACACTTGTGTTCCCCCACACTGGTGTGTGATTGGCTGGTGTCCGTCATAAATATCAACGGACGTATAGGAGAAAGAGAAGAGCCTTAGTCTGAGAGTTAAGTCTATAACGACGCCCATTGGACTACGCCATTGATCTACACTTCTTGCCTGCGACTACGACGCGTACGAGTCGATTACTGCTACCGTATTCTATTTGGTTATAGTAGCCAAGACCACTTAGCTACTTCGTTCAAATAGATCCCTTTCCGGGACATAACAACAATGTTTCTCGCCATTAATCTATCTTACAACTTTATAAGTCTAAAATTCATTCGTGCATTGAAAATTCTTACAACTGGTCTTGTGCTTTTGTCATGTATCTAGATTGGTTGATTTGCTCTTTTTTTTTTCTCTTTTTTTTACGGTTTACCAACATTTTCGTTACTTAAAGCCAGGAAATATGTTCAGATTGTAAGAATATTTTTAAATAATGATGATTTAGTGATACTAAGTCTTACCACTGTGTCGTGTCACGTGCCAAAGACTATAAGAGATGGATTCATGCCTTTCCCAAAGGGTTTTTGCGCGTAAGTGAATATAATAAAGCCAACAAGAAGTAGAATTCGGCTCTCCGATTAACAATTCTTAGTCCTTATCTATTACACCATTAACCCATTCAAGATTACAGCAAATAGTATTCCCAAGCGATCTCGTTCTGGGTCTGACGATAAACTACATCTACCTCCTGGGTAAGAATATTAAACTACGTTCAACAGCAAGGCCTCTGATAAGGAGGTTTTGGGGAGCGTGGAACCACCTCTTAATTGCTGGTGTTCCCAGGTCCATCTTGACCCGGGGTGGTAGCACCTGTTAGGGTTTAAAACCCAAACTGGGGTCAAAACACTATGAAACATTAAAAATAGGTTTAATACCAAAAATACTTTGTAAATAAAATTATCACTAGCAATACATTTTTGGAAGAAAAAAAAAGATATTACCAGCTATACATTTTTGAAGAAAAAATATTACCAGAAATACATTTTTGAAAAAAGTATTACCAGCAATAAAAATTTTGTCGACATTAAATACCCCTTTCAGGTTGATATGCCGTGAAACAAACCAAACCCAAGCGGTCACCCACAATGATATTTATCAGATCCGATGTTGCTTAACTTCGGTGATCATACGGGAACTGGGGTTTAAACGTGATGCGGCCGTGATGTTGATATGAATCTAGAAATGTTGACAAAATCCAAAGATGTATCTGCAATGTCACCGGTCCTGACGTAGCATTTTGGTTTTAATCATTATTCTATCACCTTAATGTAACTTCCCTCTGCCTTTTCTATAAATATTTTATGGTAATTGTTCTGATAAACTCTTTTTGGTAAAAAGAAAATGTTATCATTGTAAATATTCTTTGGAATTTCATTTTTAAAAGTTGTTATTTTGATCTCCCCCTTTCAACCTTTTTCAATAGCTTTTTTCAATTTCAGTCCAGCTTTCATCACAGTCATGCATCTCGTCGCTATCTTATTGCAGATGTGTCTCGTTGTCATCCTTTCCTCTTATTCCCATCATCTTTTGCACCAATACAAGCCATCAGGATGAAATAAGCATAAGCCATTATCCAAAAAATCAGAAATTACGGCTACATGTAGGTTATTTCAACAGGTACAAGGCCAAAAGGGGGATAGAGGAAAGCCGGTCTTCAATCTGTCTTAAACTTAGCTAGCCATGATTACTGATCCAAACATATCACAGTATTTCTTACACCAAAGCAACACATTCTTACTACAGCCACTATAATACCTCAAAGTCTAGTCCTAACCAGTTCCCATACGGACCATTTGTCTAAATAAAAATACAATAGAATCCCTCATATCCGGAATCCTTCATATCCGGAATTCCTCATATCCGTAGTGCCTCATATCCGGAATCCCGCATATCCGGACATGATCTTGATGTGTATGTTGGAACTATTTGGTTGATATGTAACTGATTTGAAATTTATGTTTTTCAGGATAATTGCTTATGCTTATTTCACCCTAATGGCTGGTATTGGTGCAAAGGATGATGGGAATAAGAGGAAAGGATGACAACCAGACACATCTGAAACAAGATAGCGACGAGATGCAGGATTGTGATGAAACCTGGACTGAAATTGGAAAAGCTATTGAAAAGGTTGTCAGTTTTATGGAAAGAAAGCCTGCATTCAGTTATGACGAATGCAATAACGCGCGTGTATTTTGTTTAAAAAATTTCAAGAACAAAAGCAAAACGAAATGCGGAAAAAGTTAAGAATGACATTAGAAGAGAAATAATCATCATCCAATAGCGATTAAAAAAATCTTCGTTACATTATTTGTTTTGCATACGTGGCATACTTAATTTAATGAATTTTCATTAACATTACATAACTTCTTTCTTTTTCCTTAAAATCAATTCCGTTATATTTCACTCATCATTAGCTTATTTTGTTTACTATAAAACATTGAAAATAAATGCTAAACCTGATTTCATTTCTTTTATTTTAATCTAAATATAACCGTTCATATCCGGATTTTGTAACCAATTCCTCGTATCCGGAAGGCTTTCTTAATACGGTTGTCAGAGATTCTACTGTAACAACATTTAAAAATGAAACCCCAATGAGAGAAGAGTTCATCAGAACAATTACCATGAAAGTATTTATACAAAAGACACAGAGAAGCTACCTTACGGCGGTGGGAAAGGCACTGTAGCCGAGATGCCAGGTCAGGGCCCAGACATTGGCTTGATACGCAGTGATCGATGGTGGATGGTAAGCGACATAGGATCAATCAATTCCAGTTAGCTGAATACTGTAAAGTTCGAGCGGGTCAAAAAGGAACGCGTCCCTCAGAGAGAAGTCAAGCTGGCGAAAAAAAAAAAGATAGACTGACTACACTTTTCAAAAGATAATGATATTAAAGTGTAGAAAGAAATGATTCTTCTTCTATATGGCATGTCCCTTCAAAATGAAGGTGATGATGTCTCTCCACAATTTCCTGTGTTTTTGTAGCTCTTAATAAATTTTGTCTTTTTGTTATTTTTCATAAACTTTGTTCCGCCATCCATTTACTCAAGCTCACTAAGATTTTGACGCGTTGTTTCCCACTGTCCTTCTTACCTTCAATCTGTCCTGTGAGTATCAGGTGCCTTAGAAATTCCAACTATTTCTTCCTTTATAAGTGCTCTGTTTCTTTTCATTTTCTCTAAAATCTCGATGTTGCTCATGTCTTCAGTCCATGGAATCCTCAGCAGCATCCTGTAGAACCTCATTTCTGCTGCCTCAAGTCTCTTTTTCTGTGACGAGATTGTCCAGTATTCAGTGCTATACAGGAGGACTGATATTACGTAACAGTTCAGTACTCTTTTTTGTTGTTGTTTCTAACAAATTTTTTCTGTTTCATAATAATTTGCTTAGCTTTTGGAAAGCATCTTTTGTTATCCCAATGCGCCTTCGAATCTTAGTGTCACACTTTCCGTTCTCTGTTGTCATATATTTAATTTTATTGTACTTGTTTTTGGTATCTACAATTTGTAATCTGCATCTTGGGCCGTTCCTTTTGCTAACAACCATACATTCTGTCTTCCTACAATTGATGCTTAGTCCTTTCTTCTCGCTTTCCTTCACTATCTTCTGTAGGAGTTACTGTAGTTTCCTTTCCGTATTTGAAATGTGAAAAACTAACGAAGATCATGAGAGACAAAAAGAATGAAAGTAAATCCTTAATGTTCAAGTTCTCTAGAAACAATTGACCAATCGAGTATCGAATCCTACCAGATTTCTTTATTTACAACCAGCGATGGTTATTATTATTATTAGAATGGTTATCTGGGAGTTGCTTTTTAGCAACAGAAATTAAGTTGAAATAGATACTAGCCGAAAAAATAGTAATTAATAGTAATGCTTCACCCTAGAAACTGGAATTTTTTTTCTTCTTTCTTTATATGCGCCCTGGGTATGACGATAAACTACATCCAACAGCAAGGCTTCTGATCAGGAGGTTTTGAGGAGCGTGGAACCACCTCTTAATTGCTGGTGTTCCCAGGTCCACCCTGACCCGGAGTGGTAGCACCTGTTAGGATCCCAGCTATGGGCAAATCGTTGACCCCACAACCTGACTCAAAACACTATGAAAGTGTAAAAATAGATTTTAATACCAGAAATACTTTTAAAATATTAATATCAGCAATAAATATTTGAAAAAAGAAAATATTACCAGAAATAAAAATCTTGTCAGCATCAAATAACCCAGTGAGGTTGATATGCAACAAGACAAAACAAAACAAAACAAACTTTCTTTATATGCAGTGTCTCTTCATGGCGTGTGCGGTCATGGCTCTCCACAACTTTCTCACAATTACAGCTCTTAGCAATTTTTGTCACTACCTCTTCCGCACCCTGTTCTGCCATCCATTTACTCAATCCTGTTAGATATGTTACTCGCTGAATCCCGCTGTTCCTCTTGCCATCAATATATCCTGTGAGTGCCAAATTCTCCAATCCTTCTTTCTTCATAATTTTCCCCAAAAATTTAGCTCCCTACTTCTGATGTTAATTATAAGTGTACCTTTTTATTTCCATTCCTCGTTACTCACATAAACCGTCCATGGTATTATTTTGTAAAACCAGATATCTATTGCCTCAAATCTCTTCTCAATCTGGAAAGAATTTATCCAGGATTCACTGCCATATCTGAGGATTGATATTAGCCAATCAGCACTCTTTTCTTTGTTTTTAACGAAACCTTCCTGTGTCTTCATAGTTTTAGCTTCTAGGAGGCATCTTCTGCTATGACAATGCACCTTCGGATTTCATAATCAAGTTCAAAAATTTCTGAACTTGATTTTAAATTCGGGGTTCGCATGTTGGGCTGTTCTTCTTGATGACAACCATACATTCTGTGTTCTGTTCAATTTATGGTTAGTTACTACTAATACTATCAGTTACCATTTCCACACTACCAAAGAGAAGTAAATAAGTAATAAAAGTGTCTGTGGACAGACCAATTCAAAACACTGTTAAAATTTTGGTCGCGTCTCTTTTTCATGGTTTCACAGTCTGCTGGCTTGTTACTTTCGGCAAAGTCAGTGCTTTGAAAGTAATGAGAGCAAAGGCGAGCAAAAGCTTTTTATTGTGACTTCATGTCCGCCAAACGCATAACCTAGCAACCATTGGAAATTTTGCAGCCATTTCACTGCGGATCGATGCTCTTTTACGGTCTTCATGACAAATAAGATAGAATACTCTTAGGCTCCATTCAACTCATTCCAAGATAGATAGATAGATAGATAGATAGATAGATAGATAGATAGATAGATAGATAGATGACAGATAAAATCAGATTTAGATAGATAGATAGATAAAATCAGATTTAGATAGATAGATAGATAGAGAGAGAGAGAGAGTATAGAATGAGAAAGCGAGATATAAGCAAAATGATATATATATGTGTGTGTGTGTGTGTGTGTGTGTGCGTGTGTGTGTGTGTATGTGGAGAGAGAGAGACAGAGATAAAGCATGAGAGATAAAAGCAGACCGAGATAGATAGATAGATAGGTAGATAGATAGATAGGTAGGTAGGTAGGTAGGGCAAACTTGAACCTTCGTACCCACAAAAGAACGGAGTGTCAAAATTATAATGCTATTATTTTAACTACCTTCACTCCTCGGCAATGTTTATTGTTTTAAAAGCCCATGATTCGAATTGCAATAAAAATTTGCATATATGATGAAAGTGAATTTATACATAAATAAATAGTGTTTATTATTTTTGTTGTCAAATCTCAAAAACGAAGAAAATGTATAAATTCACTCTCATCATGTTTAGATTTTATTACAATTCTAATCATCGCTTTTTAAAAACAATGAACATCACCGGGGAGTGGAGGCATTTAAAATAATATCGGTGCCAATGAAACGTCCTCTAAACGCACCGTATTTTTTGCGGGCACCAAATTCCAAGTCTGCCATAGATAGATAGATAGATAGATAGATAGATAGATAGATAGATAGAGTAAAATTATTCAGCTTTCGAGGCGAAGAAATTTTAATATCAATTTTAATATTTTATCAATTTTAATATCTAATTAATTAACTGATTTCCTTCTAAAAATATAAGATCTGAAAATATTATAGTCAGATGGAACAAGGTTAGGTGATTACGAAGTTTGTGAGAAAATTTCTATATTTAGTACCATAATACTTCCCTGGATAACTAGGGTAATATGCAGCCTTGCATTATCTTGTAAAAGCAATACACCTTTAGGATTATTCAATGGTGGCCGCTTTTTTCTGCAAATATTTTGTGCTATGCTTCCATTAATTTTTTTCGTTTCGCACTTTATGATAGACGCACTTCATACAACACTAAACATAAAGCTTAACATTTTCGGGAGTAATCGAAGTTTGAGGATGAATTTTTCTTTTGCAGTGGGTGCAAACCATTGTCATTTTCGTTAGATATGACTATATTAGTACAGTGTAACCCGGATATAAGAGAAACCCGGATATAAGAGATATTTTATCTGGTCCCAAATTAGAGCCATGCTTACCTAAACAAAATAGACCAAACCCGGATATAAGATAAACCCGGATATAAGAGACTTATTATCCAGTCCCGACAACTCACTTATATCCGGGTTGCACTGTAGTAGTATAGTACAGCTGGCCACTCGTATTCGAGGATACCCGTCTACTAGGGCGGCTAGCCAATCCCTGTTGCTGACGCTTGCTGAGGAGCATTTGTGTTTATTCAACACCCACAGAGTGGTTTATACTGCAACTATGCTGAACAGACCTTACATTTTCTGGGAAAGAGCGTGTTATCTAGCGTGATCAACAATTTGGACAAGGCCAGCACGCTCAAGCCCTCGGCCACGATGACTCGTGACTTCGTACTAGCACAGCTATCGACGGCACCCAAGGGTTCCTTCTACCCAATTTCGTAAAACATGCCTTAAAACAAACCAAACCAAACCAAACCAGCTACACTATCAATGGTACTATGCCAATTTGCCTTTACGAAAGGCTAACTAGACCAAACACCAATGAAAACTAACGAAAGGGATCGTGTTTCATCTTGACAATGCTCCAGCACACAAGTCCTTACTCTCAATGGCTACTGTGCGTGACTGTGACACCCTGTTCTCCTAATTTGGCTTCATCTCACTACCATCTGTTCCCCAACATGAATAACACTTTGCTGGAAACGTCATATCTGCTTTTGATACATTTTTACCAACAGAATGAAAGCTTCTTCACCAATGGGGTTCAAACACTGCAACATCGATGGAAGAAGTGTTAGGAGGGGGGAAGCTATGTTGAAAAATAAACCTCATTTGTTCATATTCCATGAAAGTATATTGGTCAGTCTATGAATTTTTCAGTCCATCCTCGTATATCGAAGTTTCACTTGTATTGAACAATTGTCCTAATGTTTGCTTGGGATTTACCTCAACTACGGTTTACAGAAGCTTTGTTATTGACAGAACTTGATCGTCCAGATTGAGATGAATTTAGAGAATATTTTTTCCCAGTCGAAACTGACCAGATCATCGTTAACATATCTGGATACTTCAGTCTGATTTCCAGAGACGAACATTTCTTGCTGCTTTCGTTACTGAAGGGCCGTTTTTGAATTCATGCTGTATGATCTGGATACTTCTGTCTAATTTCCAGAGACTAACATTTCTTGCCGCCCCCGTTACTGAAGAGCCCTTGTGAAATTCATGCTGTATGAATTCAAAAAGGTCTCTCATGCAGTCTAAGCTGGGTTTGACCTAAACTCGTTTTAAATGGGTTAAATTGTAGCAAAATAAGAGTTTATTCTTTCTTTGTCACCGCTTGTTATAATCAGTTTTGACACGGACACTTGATAGGGTTCAAAACAGATTTATTTTTTTCCACAACAGCCCAAAGGGGTGTAACTTATTGCGAATGAATATTTCTTGCGGAAGAATCTTTTTTTGCATTAATACAGTGTCTACTATGGATCTAATCTAAAGTCATTTTAAAAGGGTAAAATCGATACAAATTTCACTCATTTTGATATGAAGTACCAAATCTAAAGAAGAATATGCTATGTTATTGATCCTGACCTGGTTTTTTTTCTGCTTCAGTCGCTTTCCCATCGCCGTAATGTAACTTTCTTGTGCCTTTTCTATAAAGACTTTCATGGTAATTATTCTATTCAGATTTGAAAATCTGAAAAATCTTTTGAATGGATATTTTTATCCGATGTTATTTCTTTATTGCCATAAACAGTTCCATTGGTGCATGTTCGAATTCAACTAATGTCAGCATTTCAAATGATGATTTTCAAGGAAGGAAAACGAGTTAATACATAGAATAAAACGTATTTAAACAGGCAGAACTTGTCTGTTGAAAAAAAACTTCTGTGAATGAATTCGTATGCCTAAATAAACCCGTAGCAGTCGCTCAGTGGTTCGGTCTTTGTCTGAAGTCGGATGACCGGCTGACCGGTTGAACCCTCTACCTTCGGGCGGGGAGGAACCCGAAAAAGGCTACGCGAAGGGCGGATTCTCTTTCGAGGAGGTAAACCGACACTGAACCCGTTTATACGGGTTCAATGGGCTTATTTTTGGCCGATCCCACGGGCTCGGAGATCCCACGTTAAACCGGCCTTGTGCCACATGATGCCCTCGTGGGGGGGTGAGTAAATATAGAGGCATATATATATATATATATATTTAATATTAGTGGTAAATATACACGTATATATGCAATATATATCTAAAATATATAAATATATATACATACATACATACATACACATACATATTTGTATAAAAAAATTCCAAGAGGATAGAATCCAGGTAGAACTCAATATCCAGGACAGAGTAAGGATATAATAAAAAGGCTTAAACACTAATATTCCATGGTCATAATTTATTCCATTGGAATTGTAAATACGATCCAATTCATCAGACCTACAAATTCAAAAAGAAAACAGAAAAAACAACTCCGGGAATAAAAAATAAAATTTAGTGAGAGTGTATGTATGAGAGTGGGGGACGAATTTTAGAGTAAATGAAAGCTATAGGGAGGGGTAACAGACGAGAGAAGAACATATATATATATATATATATATATATGTGTGTGTGTGTGTGTGTGTGTGTGTGTGTGTGTGTGTGTACAGGGTGTATCGAAAATAATTTTACAAACATTGTAAGCGGGTTCCTCACCACAAAACAAGGACAGAAGTTCATATAAACACATGTCCGCAAATCCTCCGTTTTGTGGTGAGGGACCCGGTTACAATGCATGCGTACAATGTTTGTAAAATTATTTTCGATACACCCTGTATACACACACACACACACACATAACACTGCTCAAGGCGATTTTTGATGCCAAGAAATAAAACATTTTTTAGCTAATTTGATGATTCTGATTCCGAAAATGATCTTAGTTTTTCATGGTTAGCTACTGTTTTTGCTGTACTGAAATTGCTCATTTTTGGAAAAAAGATCAATTTATGATCTTGGCTGATCGAAAAATTTAGTCAATAAAGACCGTAGAAACCCATCAATTTTCAGGTAGAACGAGCAATTTATGCGAGCCACCTGAAATAAACTATTTTTATAAGAAAAACCTGTTTTGAGTCCAAAATTTTAAAATTGAAATATCGATTTTTTTCCAATTTATCACCAAAATCCAAATTAACTTATAAACTTTATCAGTAATACTCTTTAGTAAAACTGATAATTAAGGTGACATGAAAAAAATGAAACCCTAAAATCTTGCTATTCATGAATTTATCTCATCACTACGGAAGGAAACCAAACACATTGAGAGCATTTTGTTTTCACAAATGGAAAGAAACTCCAACTGAAGACATCCCAGTTGAATTCACCTATTCAATTGTACATGATACTGTTGGAGTATCAAAAGAGATTTAAATAACTCCGAATATGACAGACAATCAAGAAAGAGAAAATTTCCTACCATAGTTCTTATGTTCACGAAGGTTTTATTTCTGCTGTTAGTTTATTAAATGATTTGATGAAAAATACTTGTTGGTCTTGGTATATTCAATCGTGTTATTTTTAAAGACTTGTGATTGTTATTGCAAAAATACTATTTCCCAAGAAGTCAACGAATATTTGTAAGTTTAAATACGAATTGAGAGGATTCTACGATTTTATTGTGAGAAATATTGGAATCGGTCAATATCATATATACAGAAAACAAATGAAAAAAAATGTTTTTTTATAAAAAAACATTTTTTTCATTTGCCTCATTAAAAAAAAAATGCCTCATTTATAATGAGGCATTTTTTTTTTTAATGAGGCACTTCTGTACAACAAAAAACGGAAGCTAACTAAAAAAAAAAAAGTAACGTCATTTTCAGATTCAGCGCCCTCAAATTAAGTAAAATGAATGTTTGCTGTCTCGACACCATTTCAAATTTTTTGTTGCTGACCATGCGTAATACTCACTCTGGTAATACTTGTTCAATAGTAACCCGAAGAGTGATCCGTATAAAGAAATAGTATTAACAATCACAATCGCTTAGACGTTACGCTAATTCCCATATATACCTTTCCTTTACGATCACGTTATTAGAAATGGAATCACCTGTGTTTGCTCACTGGTGATCCGTGTTCAAACTTCAGTGTCGGCAACGACACTTTACCCTATACAACATAATAATAATAATAATAATAATAATAATAATAATAATAATAATAATAATAACAGCTTTATATAAAATATGTGTAGTCTTTGTTTGATTTTATAAAAATCGTCAGTGGAATTGTCATGAAGTCATTTCTGACCTTGGGTTTCTGGTTGGTACTCAGGAAAAAATGTGTAGATCAAAGAAAATCCAAGGAAATTATAGTAATAATAATATTAATAATAATAATTATTATTATGAGGTCCACCCTTTTCTGATATAAATGGACTCGTCCTGCTGCCATAAAATAGCCACAGTCAGTCAGTCATGATGGCTGAAGGTGGTGGAACAGAGTGGAAAGTACATAGACACTGTGATTGAGTTGACGTTAGAAGTCAGTTACAAGTACGCCCGTCTCTAACGAAGTTTACTTCGAGACTGTATATAGCGATCTTTTATTAATACTAACCGGCGTTCCTGGGTTTTACTAACAGCATTACCTTTTGTATTTTGTGTAAATACATTTAATTTCTTAGCTTAAATACTTGCGTTTGTCATTTATTGGAGACCGATTTTTCACGCGGAATCCACAACAATAATAATAATTTATCGCTCTAAAACAACATGAATACCCACGAGCCAGTTGAACAGACTTTACAAAAACAAGCCAGGCCCTGTAAAGAACAAATTAGAATTAAAACCTTGCAAGTTACTTGTTAGCTTTAAGAGCCATTGCCGTCCTCAATTGTCTTTGGGTCTTCTACAAATCGATATTATCTAGTTTCAGAAACGTAAAGTAATTTTTGAAGGGATTTTTTTACCCGACATTATCTCTTTATTGTAATAAACGTTATTTTTAGTGGAGACACATATTTGAGTTGATATCCCTGTTGTTTAACGTAAACTTAATAACAAGCGGCCTAAAAGATATCTTTCTAATAAAACTTCTCTTTCTCAGTTCGAGGGCTGGACAAGGGCAATTTCAAACAAGATCGCATTTTACCTACACAATCTTACACGTATAAAAAAAAAAATTATTTTTTCTAACTCCAAAACGTAAGCCGAACACTTCGATCTTATAAAAATGGTTACAATATATTGTCCATTAATTCACCAAAACTGCAGGCAAAATTTCTGTCCTTCTCAAACCGACCGGTCACCTCTTTTGTAGTTTGTGTTTTTGAACGTAAAACGGCCTGCCACAAAGAAGACATTAGGGTTACATGGTTAGATAAGACAGTCACTGAAGCGTCTAGCACGAGGCGACGAACAATTGTATCAGGTCTCAGCGCAAAAGCATTAGCCGATTTGGTAGGGTAGCTACCGGTATGAGCCCCGGTCATTGAAGATCTCCACAGGCAAAGTTGTGACTTAAAAACTATACCAGATATACGAGCATTTAACGCATAAGAGTATATAGATAAATAACTATACATTTCCTAAGAGGAATATAGGTAACACATAGCCCCGCATTGCTTATAGATTGTGTCATTAATTCAGATACACGCACATACACGTATACAAGCGTACACAAAGATAGATAGATAGATAGATAGATAGATAGATAGATAGATAGATAGATAATGAACAAATTGAGACAGATAGATAAATAGATAGATATGAACAGACTGAGATAGATAGATAGATAGATAGATAGATAATGAACAAATTGAGATAGATAGATAAATAGATAGATATGAACAGACTGAGATAGATAGATAGATAGATAGATAGATAGATAGATAGATAGATAGATAATGAACAAATTGAGATAGATAGATAAATAGATAGATATGAACAGACTGAGATAGATAGATAGATAGATAGATAGATAGATAGATAGATAGATAGATAGATAATGAACAAATTGAGATAGATAAATAGATAGATATGAACAGACTGAGATAGATAGATAGATAGATAGATAGATAGATAGATAGATAGATAGATAGATAGATAGATAGATATGGACAAATTGAGATAGATAAACAAATAGATAGATATGAACAGACTGAGATAGATAGAGAATGAACAGCGAAATACGTTTATACAAGGGCGGGGCTGAAATGCGCTTGGCCCCGCCCGGCCCGACCCACTTACAAAAAGTTAAGGAAATGACAGCTTTTTTTTCTTGGTTGAGCAGAGCACTTTTCAGTACCGCCTCATATTTACATCACGCATACATAAGTGGTGGTATCTCTATTTATCAGTTGTATTATATATACATACATGATGGCTGTCGACTTGTTAAACGAATATTAACATCAGTGACAAGTTCGATCACTGTTTTTGGTACTCATGTATACACACATACACACACACACATATATATATAATTTAGCTCTTGAAAATTTATTTCAATTGAGCACTGTTGAATGACCAGCTAATTCTACAAACAACAGCCACCTGCGTTAATGCGAAGCTCTTCGGTAAAATGAATGGAGCACTCCGGCTGATTGACATTTGTTTACATTTGTAAAAACAAATTGCTAGATTCAGCTGCCATATTCTTTCGAATGGTGATAGCTCAGTGGTAGAAAATCCTGACTTGAGGCATTCGGATGTCGAGTCGCATTGAAGAGCTGTGATGCAGTGAAACAGTACTGTCTGCGAATGACACACACACACACACATATATATATATGTGTGTGTGTGTGTGTGTGTGTGTGTGTAAAAAGTAAACAATACATTTGGCATTTAATGTTGTTTAAAATAGTTCTCTTCTGAAGCCACAGACTTTAGCCAGCGTCCTTTCCATTGTTAAAAAAAATTCCTAGAACACCATTTTTAGGATACCGAGCACGCCTTGTCGCATTCTTTTGTATTCCATCGACCTCTTTAAATCTCCTTCTTCCCAAGTGGAATTTCATTTTTGAAGAATACAAAGTTGTTAGGGGCGTGATCTGTGGAATATGGTGTTTGTCGAACTTAGAGAATGTTGTCTTCGACAAAAATTGCTGGAACCTCTGTCTTATGGTGAGATGCTCACACTCTACACACTTTCCTTCGAAGCACTGCTATAAACAACAGCCCGATACTTTTTGATCATATCTCATAAATGTACATACATATATACATACCTGCATATGTGTGTGTGTGTGTGTGTGTGTGTAACAGGAGAGATATATGGAAAAAATATTTATTCGCCCATTTGTATTTTCCCGTTATAAGTATTATTACATTCGTGACATAATAACACCGAAGATCACGGACGGAACGGAATCGCTGGAGGGAAAAAAAATGACAAACATGCTTTGTTCTCAGAGAGACACTTATACTACTAAGACATATACAAAACTATATATACATGTATTCCACGCAGAGAAAAATAGATCATATATATCAACACAGCAAAGAAGAGCGTAAGGAGAAACGAAAAGGAAGAGTCTTACATATAATCTGGAGATACTCCTGTGTCTGGAGAAGCCACGTTTAGTACTCCATATTCAAACGGGCCGTATTCATCTACAATTTGCCAGGCGATGACATATGGCGAGGACATATTCCACGAACGAGAAACAGCGATTCCCAAACTGAGGACTGTGAGCTGCAGTGTTGACCTCAATGTCCACTTTTGTATATATATTTTATTTTGTTATTTACAGACAAGAGTATAAATGTTGTTAGTTTTTCTCAGTTTTCTAAATTAAGAAACGCTCATAAATATTCATCAGGTTAGCTGAAACGTACAGTTAAGTTATGGGGGTCTCTAAGTGACATAATTTAATGACTAATAAACGAAAGTGAATAAAAGATGTTCTTGACATTTTTATGCAAATTAATATTCTATCTGAAATTTTACAGACACATACACAGACACATACACACACACACACACACACACACACACATATATATATATATATATATATATATATATATATATATATATATATTGAAATCGTCAGATAAAATTTCATCTAATAACTGTACCAGATCAGATTATTAACTTATTGATCTACTCTTGCATACATATATATAGCTGTGCTAGCACGAAGTCACAAGTCATCGTGACCGGTGTTTGAGTGTGCTGGCAGGGTTCAAATTGTTGACTACCCTAGAAACCACGCTCTCTACCAGACACTGTAACTAAGGCCTGCGGTACAAACAATAGTTGCAGTACAAACAGCATGTAAGCTCTGTGGGTGTTGAACAAACACAAATGTGCCTAAGCGGGAGTCGGCAGTAGGGATTGGCTAGCCGCCCTAGTAGATAGGTATCCTCGAATACGAGTGGCCATCTATTATATATATATATATATATATATATATATATATATATATATAATGTGTGTAAATGTAGGTAGCGCTATAGGTATCTATCAGTGCATTTTTACATTTGTTTACGCATCTGGATAGATAGATAGATAGATAGATAGATAGATAGATAGATAGATAGATCATACATATGAATGACTATTTTAGTATTCAGCCACATTCCGGAAACTCCATACACTAGCGATGATCAGAGGCGAAAGTTACTAAATAGTGCCAGCGAATAGCATCCTAAATGGCATGTAGCCGAGATGAAAAGCCCGCAAAATAGCCATGACTAAGCGGCTTGTGGCGCGCGAATCTTGGGTTGCAGGAGAGAAGGAGAGAATGAGCGAAGGTGCGGTCACCGGATATGGAGGTGATTTGAAGGATCCGTTTTCGCATGGCTGACGACGTCCACTCAAGCGTCTTATTCTCTTTCTGCTTAATGCTCGACCTTACGAACTGGCATTCATTCACTCTTGATTACTGATTAGGCCGGCCGATTGAAATTGGAAATCTTCGCCATTCGTTAAAATCGGACCGTCAACCTGATTCCTCAACACCCACCCGTCTTCGTGCTATTCCACTGCTTTCGCCACTCCGCTTCGCCTTTTACCTTCAACCCAAAATGGCGTAACGGTTTAATGATATTGTAAGTCATAGTGAGGAGAAAGGAGATTTTGCTTTTGAAATTGCACGAAAGAGACATTGGATGATAACAATTTTTGCATGTAAAATCAAAACACAAAATATGGAATACGAAAAATGCTTACATGTCGTCTTTGTAATCAACTCTCTTATGTATATTCGTTCTGTCGATTATACTATCTACGAATCTGTAACGTTATAGTTCCTAACATGGCATCTCGACTTTAGTCCTTTTCCGACAGCCGTAACATAGCTTCCTTCTTTCTTTCTTTCTTTCTTTCTTTCTTTCTTTCTTTCTTTCTTACTTATCGCTTGTGGAATTCTCTTCCGGCTTCGTGCTTTTTTGTCAATTACGATCTTCAAAAATTTAAATGCAATGTCAATCATAATCTTTTGCCTCATTGAATCTTGTTCGTTTCTTGTTCCTTCTGCTTCTCTCTTTCAATAATCTGGCTTGTTTGGCGAAAAATGACTTAACATATATATCTTCAAATGTAAAAGAACGAAGAGGAAGATTTCAGCGTACAAAATATTAATTTAAAACAGGGCTCAATACAAAAGTAGAGCAATAAATATTTATTTATTATGCAGTGTTACATTAGAACATGTACATACCCACTACAAAACTGTACATCTTGTTTCAACGTTGAAAATTTTTATAACGTTTCATCAGGTGGGAAAACACGATGCAACTCAAATAGCATCGTGATTTCCCACCTGATGAAACGTGAGAAAAATTTTTTAATGTTGAAACAAGATGTACAGTTTTGTAGTGTGTATGTGCATGTTCTAATATATGTTCTAATATAATAATGCTAATGCATAATATATATATATATATATATATATATATATATATATTGGGGAAATTGTATGACAAAGTGCAGATGTTTAATTGGACTTCATCGGTCTAAATTTGTTATATTGGTAAGACTACGCATGCGCACAACAGAAAAGTGCTGAAAAATTTAGAATTTTTTTTTATCAGTCGAATTCATGTAGTGTCTTTTTCTTTGCCTTTCGATCACTTTTGTAAGTAGGTATTCTATATAATAATTTTTTTTAAATTCCCAGAAACTTTGTGTCATGCGCTTGTGTAGTCCTACCAACATAACAAATTTAGACCATTATCGCATATATATATATATATATATATATATTGCATATATATATATATATCGCATATATATATATATATCACATATATATATATATATATATATATATATATATATATATATATATATATATATATAATTTGACCAATTATCAATGGACATCCTTGAATCCTGTTCATTTATTGAACTCTCTGTTTCTTTCACTCTCAGTAACTTCTTGCATCTTAGTGGCTTTCACAGACTCCTTGGGGTGAAATGATTAAAAAGATGTATTTATCTTCGAGATGAGTGTTGTAACCTTCTCGATCCAAACAAGAAGCCCTTAAAAAATTAATCTTCGGTAATTTCTGCAAATATTTTTACTTTTCGAATCTCAACATGGTCGATTTTCCTGATGTTATCGGTTTGGAGAAAGTGCCTGAAAACCATACTACGGCTTGACCTAAGTTTTGTGAGTGAAATTGGGTAGACGGAACACTTGATAGCTGTGCTAGGGTTTGACTGAGGGTTTGAACTTGACCAAGGGTTTGAATGAGCTGGTGTTGTTCTGATTTTTGATCAATCTAAATAACACGCTCTTCCCTCAGAAACTGTAACTAAAGTCTGCTCAGCACAGTTGCCGTATAAACCACAGGTTGGCTCTGTGGTTTATACTGACCTGACAAATGTGCCTGAGCCAGTGTCTGCAGTAGGGATTGGCTAGCCGCCTTAGTAGACAAGTATCCTCGAATACGATTGGCCAGCTATTATTATTATCTATGTATCTATCTGTCTATCTATCTATCTATATATATATATATACATGTGTGTGTGTGTGTGTGTGTGTGTGTGTGTGTGTGTGTGTGTGTGTGTGTATCCATCATCTTGGTTTATTATCTATGTACATACTTCTACCTTTTCCTAACTTTAAATCTATAAATCTAAAATAAACTGGACACTGAGGTTAACGCCAGGTAGCGACAGTCTGTTTCATGCTTAAACGCAATTTTCACATTAGATAGATAGATTTATTTAGATGTATCTATTTCTTTTCTTACCTATGTTTGTTTATTATCTATCTTTTTCTGGCTCTCTTATATTCGTTTGCAACATTTGTCTTATATATATATATATATATATATATATATATATATATATATATATATATATATATATATATATATATATATATATATATATATATATATGCTCGTTTCATATCTATCATTTTTTCTCGTCTTTATTCATATGTCTATCCATCTGCGAGTGTGCATCAAGAAGTTCGTGAATTTTGATCTTAAATCTACACTGTATAATGTTCGATATATGGTATATGTGATTAATATTCAGGAATTAAGTGCTTTAACTAAGAAGTTGAAAAATAAATAGTCGTTGTATAAAATGTATGACTTATTCCTCATTCGACTACGAATTTATTGATGTGACCTTTTATCTCCGACTTTTCATAATTTAATGACATTTATTTCTACCTATGATTATCATTCTTTTAATCATACTTATCAATCTATCTGCTTGTATATTTATATATATAGAGAGAGAGAGAGAAAGAGTTCAGTCTGTTCATATTTCTATGTCTTTATTTATCCATCGATCAATCACACTTTGTTCCTATTTATTGCAATCTATTAATATATATTTACAAATTTATCTATCTATATCGAGCTGGTGAGTAAATTACTCTATTCATAACTATCTATCAGTCTATCTATCTATCTATTTCAGTCTGTTCATATAGCTGTCTATCTATCTATCAATCTATCTATTTCAGTCTGTTCATATAGCTGTCTATCTATCTATCTATCTGTTTATATCTTTCTGCGAATCTATCTTTCACTTTCTGTTCATATCTATGTATTTAGCAATAGTTCTGTTTATTGCAATCCGTTCATATCTATATATCTCAGTTTTCATGTCTTCTGTCTATCTTCATATCAATCTATATGTTTTATATGGGCACATATCTTCTGACCATGAGACCCGGGTTCGAATCTCACCATGGTTGATTTGTCAGGAAGGTGACATCCTGATGTTATCGAACTGGAGAGATCGATCCCTTTGGAAAGTGCAATTGGGTATACGGAACACTTGGGCCCGTCGATAGCTGCGCTAGCACGAAGTCATAAGTCATCGTGTCCGAGGCCTTGTTCAATTGTTGATCATGCTAGATAACAGCTTTCCCAGCTTTCTCAGAAACTGTAACTAGGGTCTGCTCAGCATAGTTGTAGTATAAGCTACAGTTCAATAATCACAAATGAGCCTGAGCAAGCGTCCGCAACAGGGATTGGCTAGCGGCACTAGTATCCTCGAATACGAGTGGCCATCTATACATGCATACATACTATATTTTTTTATTTATCTAGCTAGCTAGCTCAACCTGTTCATATCTATCTATCTATCTATATATATATTATTATTATTATTATTATTATTATTATTATTATTATTATAAACAGAGCATTTACTTAAATATTTGTATCTATAAAAAGAATGTACAAACATAAAATGTCTTCAAATAATTGTCGGCCTTTTGTCCATTTCATTATATATATATATATATATATATATATATATATATATAGGGTGGCCACTGGATAGTGATTTTCCAAGCGTAGATCAGATGTGGCAAAAGGCCGAAAGTATGGGCACCGAGTGAGGATCGAACTCACTATTTAGTCGTAATTGTTCTAAAGAGATAAGCTTGATAACCATAGCACCACTACGAAGTGCCCCTGGAAGACTGAATGATATGAAACAAAAATAGCATTTGCAAACGCATGAGTATCTTGGAATAGTAAAGTTTGAACCATTTGAATCTTGTATAGAAACATTTTTAAATCCAGTTTCAGAATCTTCTGAAGCGATGTTTTGGCGATGCCTAGTTGAGCAGAGCGACGACCGGTAGAAGCTTAGGCTATCTTCCCGGAAGCTCGCCGACTGATTCACTTTGGACGATTAGGTTACAATTCATATTAACGCTAGGAGATACTCTGACATTAAAATGTTGCCGGTAATTTCTCTTTGTTTGAATAAGTGAACCTTCACTGAAACAGTAAAACTCAATAAGTTTTACTCGTTGCTGGACATCATACGTAACCATTTTAATCTCCAAGGGATGCTCTATAAACCTGCAAAAAAGTAAGGAAGATTAAAAAGAACAAGACTTTTTCAAATCCTTCAGTTTTACTAGCAGCATGGCCCGGCGTTGCCCGTGCTTGATTCAAAAATCGTACAACTCATACAGCAATCGTTATCACTTGACTTAAAATACTTTTGCCCATCCTTGCCATTAAAGCATTGCCCATGCCGTGCTAATGTTGCTACATGCCTTATTTCTTGCCTATCTCACACTGCGAATTTTTTCTAAGCTCTATACTAAACATTAAATCTTTTACGAAAAAAGAACTAAACAAAATGAACACAAAAAGATCAGCTTTAAAAAAGGACTCGTAACTGGAAAAACTGAATGAAAAAAGAATGTTAACAACAAATACTTTTTACACCCAACCCAGTTCTGCGGAATCAGAATCAACATTGAGTTTAAGCAAGCGAATGAGCCAATTAGAGTTAAGTGCCATGCAGATTTAAATTTTTCCCACTTGTGACGAATGCAGCTATCGATTTTTTTTGAATGCTAGTTAACATTCGTGTCAGTCAGCTGTTGGTTTTCACGCTGACCAATAGAATCTTGCTGCCTATTCGTGGCAGCCAACTATAGGCTCTCACTCTGGCCAGTAGAAAATGACCGCAAACTACATGAAAACTGCCGTAGAAGCATGAAAAAATCGATTATTTCCACTATCGATGGGAGTTTGGAAATGCAAAGTCAGTCTTGGCCTTCCGATAACTTGGAGCATGTGCTTGTAAATTTTGGTGCAAATCCGTCGAAAATCCTGCCTTTTATAGATATATATATATGTGTGTGTGTGTGAGTGTGTATGTGTGTGTGTCCTTTCATATATCTTTGTCTATTTTCTTATATACCTAACGATTTTATCTAAATTCTAGTTACCCATCTCAGTTTATTTGTGTGTATATATCAATCTGTTTTCGTCAGTTTGCCTACGTATTTATCTGATACGATCACTTTGCATTTACTTATCTTAAGCTGATAATACCTGTTTAAATCTAAGTCGATCAGTCTCATGAGACTAAGTTGAACCATTCTTATCAATGTCAATCACTACGCCTATGTATATCCATCTTAGTTTGTTCGCATCTCTAGCTTCAAAGCTGTCCATACATTTACGAATCTCAGTCATTTCGCGTTTATCTTATCAGTTCCTTGTTCATATCTATTTATCTATCTCAGTCAATCTGTATCCTTCCGTCCAATTATCTCATTGTTAATGTCTGGCTTTCCATCTGTCTTGATTCGTACACATCTATTGTTAATTACAAATTTAATAACCTTATTTTCTCTGTAATGCTTGCATTAATTCTTGATCACTGACAATCTCTTTTCTACTTGTCTTCAATGTCTTCCTAAAATAAAATTCTATAGGAAAATCATTAGCAGTGCATTTACATCATATATATAATCGCCATATTCTGTCAGGAACGTTTGCATTAATATCTGACCACTGACAATCCCTTCCTTCCTAATTTACAATCAACTGCTTTGATAAAATATTTATCCACGTATAACTATAGTGAAACACTGTTATTTAAATAATTCTATAAACCGTAGCCATCTTATTTCAGTAATGCTTTTTTTAATTCCTGATAAACATTTTCTCCTCTATTACAATGGGTCTCTATTGTAAATATACACCCACAGCGCCCGATCAGTTTTTCATCGACTGCACAGCTCGACTAGACTAGGCAAGGCAATGATGTGTATCTCGGAGTTTATTCTCTAGAATTGTTACCCTGTGGAACAGTCTCAAAAATGCTTCTCTGGCCATTACAATTTCGAACTCTTGAAATCTAGTCAATCGTTATCTATCCTATATATTTTCATTATACGCACCTCTTTCTCCTCCTTTTACAACGATTTCATTCAGTAACCCTCTATCTTGAGTGGCTCTTGCGCCTTGTGTATAATCGATACACTAAGATATTTTAAGTGTTTAGTATTTACTAAATTTTATTCTGTAGGATGGGTACGTGCCATTATTGCTTTCATTCCAATTCCAGATTATAGTTTTTGCTTTGGAAAACTTTATCTTGACTCCTACTGTTGCATAGCTTTGTGGTGGGAATGGTCTTGGCAACGACGTCGATTCTTTAACAAATTTGCATTCTTCTTTCACGGCCGGTGATCGCTAGATGTTTTTCCCTTCAACACAGGGAATTTTAACTTCTCTATTTTATTAACGTTCATGACGACATGTCTTATCTATCCAGTGCGGTCGCGCATTCACTCCATTGGGGAGCAATTCCAGACACGAAAGAAAACTCGTCTACATTGTTCGACGGTTAAGAAACAACTCACCGAAAACCCTTTTTCTGTCTATTGTTCTCACGCTGGCTCAGCCAATCAAAATCGACTTCCTTGTTTTGTCTTCTTCTGACCTCACAGGTCAACATCAGGAAGTCGGGGCAGGGATACACTTCCTCTAAAAATAATAGACTGCTAAATTATTATTTAACACTACTTCTATTGTGAAGCTATATATGACAAAAGTGGAAAAAGTTTACTTGTGACGTGTTTCGTCCTTTAGGATTTCATCGAACTGAATTTGTTATGTTGGTAGGATTACACATGCACACGAACAAGACAAGCTGAGAAATTTAAATTTCATTTTTTTATGATCTCATTTCATTCAGATTCTTTTTTATTGCCATCACTTTTGCTAGTAGATATCCCAAACTGTAATGGGAGTTCTGCTAGGAATAGTGAAATGTAAGAGCCAGGGCGCAAATTTACGATCAAGGCATTCTCTGGACATTTTCGTTATAGTGAATTGTTTCCTCCTTTGATCAGAGTAGCATTTTTTATGTCAAAATTGTAGTC
Organism: Acanthosepion lycidas; assembly: GCA_963932145.1. Lineage (NCBI taxonomy): Eukaryota > Metazoa > Mollusca > Cephalopoda > Sepiida > Sepiidae > Acanthosepion > Acanthosepion lycidas. Next base: position 59,137,080 of record OZ010576.1, read on the forward strand.
AGTCTTGTTACGGTAAGAAACCAATGCATTTGAAGTATTGTTTTGTAACGAAACGCGTCACCAGAAAACTTATTCCACTTTGTCATATATTTGTCCTTAATATTGTTCCTGATATATAAAAATATGTATCGTTATCTCGCGCTATATACATATATATATATATATATATATATATATATAGAGAGAGAGAGAGAGAGAGAGAAAGAGAGGTCGAGATAACGATGAATATATTAGGTACCTCCACAGAAACACAATATCTAAGGTTTTTAAAATAAACAAACTTTTTCTGAAAAGCTTTTATTTTAGTTTTAATTTCAAGCTAACAGATCAAATTTAATATTTCCATTGGCCAAAATACTTTGCGGTATTTCAAAACTAATTTAAATTAATTAGAAGTACTTTTTGTTAAAAATCGCTGATTTTAACGCCATTTTTCGCCATTGATTTTACAATGTAATTCTATTTATTAAAAATGGACTTTTAGGGAGTGGGACACCATTTAGGTTGCTAGGAAGAAAGAAAAAAAAAGAAAAGACGAGAATTAAATTTAGGTGATAAGAAGCCATCACGAAAAGGACACTAAGCTTGTCATCTTCTTTCTAAAGTGCTAAAGGTTTTTATTCTCATTAGCGAGGAAAGTAGGGTCGTGGATGTGTCGGATTTAAATTAATTTATGACAACGATTAGGAACATTTCAAGTTGGACAAGCGACCTTCCGCAGAATTCTAAAAAGATAAAAATTAAATAGGTCATCCGCTGACCGAAAAACAAAAATGTCCGCTGACCACCATGAACGAAAGATTAAGCCTTTGTCTATATGTAGAATATCATTGAGAGGAGCATCTGGTTATTGTCAGGGCTGGCTATGATAGCGAAATTATTTTATCAGAACAGTTAATTAGCAACAGAATGCAAATACGTCCAATTGACCACCCACTTAATGCTGGCGAAAAGTCTCGATTGATAAAGTCCAGGTGATTCGGTTAAGATAAGAGTCTAAAGTTTGTTGTCGGGCAGAAGAAAGGGAAGAAAGGAAAAAAAAAAGGAAGATAATTTTTTTTTCTTTGAGCAAGATTTTTAAACCGAGGCTAGTGGTGGCCACACCCACGCCGCTGAGCGCCTATTGGCTGGATGGTGGCATGAGCGTTTGGCAGGGGTTCATGTGAAGAAGGAGGGAAGGCCGGTTGCGCCTCCCTGAAGGGATAGGTGTGAGATGCCACTGTGAGAGAGAGGGGAAACCCGTTGACACCCTCTCAGGGTATGGTGAGATACCAATATGAGAACAGAAGAAGGTGGGAGGACGAAAAGACTTCCAAAAATGGAAAATAATAAAATTTTACTGACCGAAAACAAAGAAGTAGATTGTGGATTTAGAATTATCAAGGAACTTCAAACCCCGACAAGCTCACCCTGGTTTTGGTCGGCGTCCATATAAGCAGAGTCGCAGCGAGTGAAAAGCAGTACCAGTTCGAGTTCCATTTGAGAGGCAGTTGAGTGAAATTCGAAGTTCGAGTTGCACCCGCCTCGCAGAAACCTGACTGAAAGATTCCAGGTATCACGACCTCAACTTCTAGCCAAGAACAATTTATTTTTGACGAACGACTTAGACTCACACCACCAAAACAAGTTTTACGAATATCGCCTGAAGATACACCTAGAACCAGTTTCTTAAAGAACAAACAACTTAAGATGTTAAGACTCGCCTAACAAACACAAAGTGTCACGAATCCATATAGCGGGTTGGGAAGAAGACGCAGTCCTGTATTCAGCAACCAGATATAAAATATTGTTATCCTTTTTTAACACATTTGAACTTTACGAGTTATTATTTTATTTTATTTTACATATACTTGTGCGGCCCGGTGACTGATTGATTTCGTCTGCCTAAGATCAAATCACAACGTGGGTAGGTTAGACTGGAAATCAAAACAGTTACTTCGGTAACCAGACGTTGGAGGCGAGCTGGGAACGACAAGGCTGATACCGAATCGAACCAGATTCGCATCCGAATCACCAAAAGGTTAGAACGTCACATTTGGTGCCGAGACCAATACCAAGCTAGATGGTCGTCACAGGACAGGATAGCACGACAGACGCAGCCAGGCGGACTTCACATTTGGCGCAGCGACACCGGGGGGAGACGTCACAATTGGTGCCGTGACAGCAGGATAAGACCCTAGGATCAGCCGCTGCCACAGGAGTTGCAGAAAAAGTTCGACCAGGACAACACACGGAGTCTCAAGGACTCAAATTGAAACAGACTAGAGTGGGAACCAAAGGACTTTGGTTAACTATAACCATACAGTTCCAGATACTCTAGTACGACAACCCGGAACCTGAGAAAAACGAGCTGGAAATCGTCTGTCAGGTAGGACACTTTATTTTCGGTTGATCTCCCAATTTCGATTGTTGCTGCTCTGATTGTTTTTCTTTTGTTGTGTTAAATATGTCTGACTACGATTCAGATAGGGTAGACATAGAGAAAGATGGGGCTGTGCGGGGATTGCCAGCAGACCTGAGAAAATTATTGGGTGGACCGAGGGTCCCGCCGTTTGACGGTAGTAAAAGGGATTTTAGGGACTGGCTGGCAGTCCTGGATAAGAGCCGCGTAATATATAGACTCTCAGACCAAGAGGCCCTATATCTGGCGTATGATGCCACCAGAGGGAAAGCGTCTGAGTTTATAAAATGACTCTTAGCCAGTGAACCCTACTTGACATGGGAAAGGTTGGAAGAATTATTAACTCGGGAGTTCGCTGACGAGGGGACGGCGATAGAGGCCATGAGAGCCCTCCTGAAGTTGACGCAGCTGAGGGACGAAACCCCTGAAGAATTGGCGACCCGAGCGGAGAAACCGTCGTCATTAGCTTTCCCAGAGGTAGTGAGAAATAATGCGGTCATGCAGGCCCAGTTGGCTGATCTGTATGTGGAGGCGCTCAGTGACGAGCGTGTTCGTCACGATGTTTTGAAGGAAGAACCGCTAAGGTTATCGGCAGCAGTGGCGCTGGCCAAAGAGAGCCATGGAGTTTGGGAGAAGGTAAAAAGAGGTGGAAAGAAGCAAGAGCTAAGTCGGGAGGTCGGAAGAAAGGGGGAAGGAGGAAGACCCCCACACCGCGTGGAATCGGAAGGTCAAGCTAGGGGTGGATGAGCCTGATGTATGGGAGGGATATCCCAATAGAAAGGCTTGGTCAACAAGGCATGGGTTCTATAGGCCCACGCCGGGTCGATACGGACTCGTCTGCTGGACATGTGGACATGAGGACCACAGGGCAGCGGAATGTCCGACGAAGTGGGGTTTGCCCCCAGACTTCGACCGGGATAAATGTACTAGGTGTGGGAAGAAGGGACACATAGCCAAGTGGTGCGGGTTGAGAAAAGGTGCCCCACTGATATTGATAAACCAGGAAAAAGCCAGCGGGCCACCCCAGAATTAAAAGGGAGGGTGGCCCAGTTAAAAGGAAGATAAGTAAAACGTTGGACATGTGGTCAGGAGAGCCACTTAGGTAGAGGGCATGTCCCCCAGGAGTAAGACGGAGGGTGGCCCAGTTGAAGAGAGGAAGAGTAAAATGTTGGATATGTGGTCAGGTGGGCCATTTTGCGGTAAACTGTTCAACAAGAAGGTGCTGGTTTTGTAGGAGACCAGGGCACCTGAAGAGGAATTGTATTCTTAGGAACAGCCGCAAGAGACTGGGAGAGGTCCAGCCGGGACCGCCCAGATGCAAAAAACGCAGAACTCCCCCATATGAGAAGAATGAAAGGAATTTGTTGCTATCGGCGCCTATGGCTGGGATGACCCAAAGGTGGGAACCCAGGAAAAGGAAAGCCCAAGTATTCTCTTCGCTGACGCAGGAGAGGGAGCTGTTTTGTAGGGCAGAGATAGGAGGTAGGGCAATGAAAGCCCTGATAGATACAGGAGCGTCCGTTTCATTGCTGAGAGAGGAAGCATACAGGCGGATGAAACAGAAGAATGGGTTGCAGGAAACGGACATAGAGGTCACGCAGGCAGAGGGAGCCCCCCTGGAGATAAAAGGGATGGCGAGGCTCCCTGTGAGGATTGGGAAATTAATAAGTACCCAGAACTTCTACGTAATCCCCGACCTGTGTACGGAAGCAACCTTGGGAGAAGATTGGCTTCAGAGCCAGAGGGTTCAGATAGAGTTCAACCCCACTGTGCTAGTAGTGAATGGCGAGAGAACGCCATTGGGATGCCCACCGGAAGAAGATATAACAATAGTGGTGGAGGAAGATGTAAAGCTGCCCCCCGAACGGCGGTGTCGGGAAAGGGTAGGCTTATATAAGGGAAGAATATAGGAAAAGGAACCCTGCAATTGGTCCCTGTAGAAGGGATGGGCCTAGAAGAAAATGATGTAACTCTGTGTGAGGCAGTAGTGGAGGCAGCTGAATTAGTACCCATTATGATGGTGAACCAGGCCCAAAAGACGATGAAGGTTAAGAGATGGGAAGAGATAGGAAAAGCATTACCCCTACGAACTCTGAATCGGGTGAGATTCGAGGAGAAACAGGGAAAACTCATAGAAAAGCCAGAAGGAATAGTAGACGAAGATATATTGGCGCCTGATCGATTTGGGGCCGGGGTGGGGGGTCTGCTGGGGGATGGTCGGGATGTGTTGACCCAATCGGATGGGGAGTCCATGCTAATGATCTGAAGAAGGCTAAAATAGCTAACCTGGAAATGAGCGAACCGAGGCCTAAGAAGACAAGGACAAGGAAGGTAACTCTGGTTGAGCCGGAAGAAATGGAGGGAGGAAGATTCCGAGGAAAATGAAGAGATAGATCGACTTAGCCAGATAGGCGAAGCGATCCGAGTGACGGAGTTGGAACCCTCGGCGGGGATCAGTGGCGTTCAGTCGTCGCTTGAATCGGTGCAGAGAAGATCCTGTGATGTCACCATCGCACCCCATGCCCAAAGAAAAGGAAGAGAAAAATGAAGAGATCCAATCAAGCAGTCAAGGGCTCTAAAAAGAGGCACCCTAAACAAGACGAAGAGTTCAACGAGTGGGAGGAGGAGGATCAAATACCCCTTTCCCAGCTCAAAGACTAAGAAACAGGAGAGATTTAGACATCGAGTCAAGAAGTAATGAAGACGTCCAGGACGAGGACTAAACAGAAGGAAGAATCAGGAGGGGAGGAAGAGGACAAAACACCTCCTGAACGGGAATTGAACATCGAGGGAAGGTTAGAGGTCGAGCAAGAACTACCTCTGAAGATGAGATGGAGAAGGGTGGAGAAGGGTGGAGAACCCCAAGTCTCAGTAGAACAAAGAAGGCGGTGCAGAATAGAAGCACTCGCTATCGACAGATAACGACACTGGCTCATCCAAAAACCTACTGGTTGACTGTGGTGGATGTGTATAGAGGGGATGGAGTCGCGAGCTGCACCTCACGAAGGACGGAAGAAGATTATTGGCATTGCTGACTGGCCATCAGTGGTGTCATGAAGTACGACCTTTGAAGTGGGAGCGCCACGCACCTGCCCGGACCATTCTGTCTGCTAGGAGTTAGTTAGGGGAGGGAAAAGTTGAAAGGTTACAAAATTAGAAAGAAATTATGGAATAATTGAGTGAAGAATTGAACAAGACCGAATGGTTATGAAGAATAAAAACAAGAGAATTTAAGAGAAATGAAAGGGTTGATGAGAATGATGATGGTAGCCACACTGATGGTGACGATGGCGGAAGCTTGGAAGCACAGCCGAAATACCATTTTTAAAAAGACGAGTGATGTAATAATAACCAGGTCTAAATTGTTGATCACATTCGTGATAGATTTAAAACCATACGAGTCGCTACTAAATAAACTAAGAAATGTGCTAACGCAGCTGGATGCAGCCCGGTTGAAGGTAGGGCAAGATTATTCCAAGGAGAAAGGATATCTCAGATTATTACACTCCCTGGAATCGGAGGCCACTATGATAGAGGCTCAATGGAGGGACATGCAAAATTACCTGAAGGGAATAGAGTTACTGCAGACGCGGGAAAGGAGATCGGTAGTTCCGAATGTGGGAAAAGCGTTAAATGTCCTGTTTGGAACGGTGACTGAAGATGACTTTAATTTCATAAGAAGGAAACTGGGAGAAGTGGAAATAAACCAGAGGACGCTGGCTCAAGTGGCAAGGGAGAGTGAGGACAATATTAAATGTGACAAGGTTGGAAGTGGCCAAGAATAGAGCCAGAATTAATTGGTTAATAAATAACCTGGCAGGGTTGAGACAAGAGGTAATCAATGATACAGAAAATATAATGATAGAATTACAGGAAATGAGTGGATTCATGCAAAGATATTTCCAACTAATGGCAATTACGAATAAGGTACGACAAACTAGTCAGTCGTTGACGACCTTGCTGGAACATGTGAGAGCGCAATTAGATATGTTGTCATTGGAACACTTCTCCCCAAGCATAGTAAACCCGAGTCACCTAAGGGAAGTGCTACTCGGAATACAGGCCAAGCTACCCCACCATTTAAGACTGCCAGTGGATCCCACCAAAGAATTGTGGAAATATTATAATGCACTGGGATGTGTGACCTTGTTGGAAAATAGACGACTATTGGTTATGATGTCTGTTCAGTTGTTAGATAGAGAGAGTATATTCGAGATATACCAGGTTATAAATTTACCTATGCCCTACCCCAGAAAAGATCAAGGTTTGGGAATGGTAGCAAGGTACAAGATGGAAACAGAATACATAGCTTTAAATTCGGGTAGAACAAAATTCATGTTGCTAACAGCTGAAGAAGCTAGAAATTGTAGAAATGATGCCCTAGGGACTTGTACATCGTTAAGCCCTATCTATATAGCTGGTAACCACAAAATGTGCATACTAGAATTGTTTGAAGGGAAGAAAGAAGGAATTAAGAGAACTTGTCAAGTAGAGGTATTGGCAAACACGGCATTACCACAAGCTATCAGTGTTTCAGACGGGGTGTGGGCAGTGGCCACACAGAAACCCATCAGCTTGTCTAAAGTATGTGGGGGAGAGTCCACAAGGACATTAAGAGTAAAGCCACCATTATCCCTGTTAAAGTTACCCTTGGGATGTTCGGCATTTGGGATATCTATTTCCTTACCCCCCTATTACCAGGAAGAAGAAAGATATGAAGAGAAAGATTCAATCATAGAAATGATTGGCAGAAGCTTAATCAATTGTACAGAGTGGTGGGAGCCAATAGTGAAAGGATTCCCCAATGTTACCTTGAATAAAAAGCCAGTACTAATGAAGCCGATAGAAAAGATCGATATGGATCAATTGAGGGACAAGTTAAGTGCGTTGGGAAATGATGGTATGGCTTGGGAAGATGATGAGCAGATCGCGATAAGTTGATTGGCAATGATGGGTACATTCATAATTATAGCCATAGGGGGTATGGCAATATGGAAGATTAGAAGTAAGAGGAAATTAACTAGCGATAATCAAATGAGCATGCAGCAACTCGAGAGGGAGATGCCGAGCAGTGTTCTTTACTTATACAGGATCGGCGAAGAAATTGCAGAAAGACCGGCGGAAGAGGCTGGCGTGAAACCGACACGTGCGGCGGAAAAACCTCCTATAGCGGAGAGAAAAACATTGACCAAGAAAAACAAGCCATAATAACCACACATATGCACCCACAGGCACACGCACACTTTACATTTGCATGTAGAACAGAAGAAGATGAAAAGAACATTACATTTGCATGTAGAACAGAAGAAGATGAAAAGAACATTACATTTGCATGTAGAACAGAAGAAAATGAAAAGTACATCACCTTGCATGTAAAACCTTAAAAAAGAAAAGAAGAATAGAATTGCATGGGACAGATGCATGATGCATGATGCATGCTAAATGGTCTATTTGGGTTTAGGTGTCATTTACTAGTAAATGACAAATAGGTTAGGGGAGGATTGTGACACCATTTAGGTTGCTAGGAAGAAAGAAAAAAAGGCGAGAATTAAATTTAGGTGATAAGAAGCTATCACGAAAAGGACACTAAGCGATGTTATCTTCTTTCTAACAGAGAAAAGTGCTAAAGGTTTTTATTCTCATTAGCGAGGAAAGTAGGGTCGCAGATGTGTCGGATTTAAATTAATTTATGACAACGATAAGGAACATTTCAAGTTGGACAAGCGACCTCCCGTAGAATTCCAAAGAGATGAAAATTAAATAGGTCATCCACTGACCGAAAAACAAAAATGTCCGCTGACCACCATGAACGAAAGATTAAGCCTTTGTCTATATGCAGAATATCATTGAGATGAGCATCTAGTAATTGTCAGGGCTGGCTATGATAGCGAAATTATTTTATCAGAACAGTTAATTAGCAACAGAATGCAAATACGTCCAATTGACCACCCACTTGATGCTGGCGAAAAGTCTCGATTGATAAAGTCCAGGTGATTCGGTTAAGATAAGAGTCTAAAGTTTGTTGTAGGGCAGAAGAAAGGGAAGAAAGGAAAAAGAAAAGAAAAAGGAAGATAATTTTTTTTTCTTTGAGCAAGATTTTTAAACCGAGGCTAGTGTGGCCACACCCACGCCTCTGAGCGCCCATTGGTTGGATGGTGGCATGTGCGTTAGGCGGAGGTAATCATGTGAAGAAGGAGGGAAGGCCGGTTGCGCCCCCCTGAAGGGATAGGTGTGAGATGCCACTGTGAGAGAGGGGAAACCCGTTGACACCCTCTCAGGGTATGGTAAGATACCAATATGAGAACAGAAGAAGGTGGGAGGACGAAAAGACTCCCAAAAATGGAAAATAATAATTTTTCCTGACCGAAAACAAAGAAGTGGATTGTGGATTTAGAATTATGAAGGAACGTCACACCCCGACAAGCCCACCCCGGTTTTGGTCGGCCTCCATATAAGCAGAGTCGAAGCGAGTGAAAAGCAGTACCAGTTCGAGTTCCAGTTGAGAGGCAGTTGAGTGAAGTTCGCAGTTCGAGTTGCACCCGCCTCGCAGAAACCTGACTGAAAGATTCAAAGCATCACGACCTCAACTTCTAGCCAAGAACAATTTATTTTTGAAGAACGACTTAGACTCACACCACCAAAACAAGTTTTACGAATATCGCCTAAAGATACACCTAGAACCAGTTTCTTAAAGAACAAACAACTTAAGATGTTAAGACTCGCCTAACAAACACAAAGTGTCACGAATCCATATAGCGGGTTGGGAAGAAGACGCAGTCCTGTATTCAGCTACCAGATATAAAATATTGTTATACTTTTTTAACACATTTGAACTTTACGAGTTATTATTTTATTTTATTTTATATATACTTGTGCGGTGTTGCCCTTGATCGAACTCGGTTTGCGTTACGGCCCGGCGACTGATTGATTTCGTCTGCCTAAGATCAAATCACAACGTGGGTAGGTTAGACTGAAAATCAAAACAGTTACTTCGGTAACTAGACGTTGGAGGCGAGCTGGGAACGACAAGGCTGATACCGAATCGAACCAGATTCCCATCCGAATCACCAAAAGGTTAGAACGTCACATTTGGTGCCGCGACCAATACCAAGCTAGTTGGTCGTCACAGGACAGGATAGCACGACGGACTCAGCCAGGCAGATGTCACATTTGGCGCAACGACCCCGGGTGGGATGTCACAGATTTCTTTCAGGTCGTGCTGAAACATTAATTTCGATTGAGTTTATTTACTGTATTTTGAAAAATTAAAAATATACGAAAATTGTGATGTTACACAGTCTATCACCTTTTAGTAGAAATTATGGATCAAAAAGAAAAGAACACCAAGAAAAAAAGAATATATATATATATATATATATATATATATATATATATCTTTCACATTGATGTGGTTTTTTTTAATAACCGGAGTAGTAGGGCCGTGCCGTCATCTCAAATCAAAAACAAAAATAATACACAATTACACACGCACACGTCGATTTCGTTGCTTCCTCTTCCTTACCCCCACTCCCTTTCTCCTCTTTATCTCTTCTCCCCACCCTCTCATTCATGGACAATGGCTTCTTTTCTCATACCCTTTTATTCCTCTAACTACTCTCCAATAATGGAATCCACTTCGCTCTTTTACCGAATAAATTCCTCCTCCCCTTGTCTTCAGCTTTTCCCCTTTTCTCCCTCTACAGTGACCCGTTGACAGGAAAAAAGATAAATATACACAACGCGTTTTTTCCTTTTTATCTCCTCCCAACGTCTTTCGCATCGCATCCACTTTAAAAATTTATTTTTTTAGATCATTTATCTTGTAATAGATTCGATGATTCTGATATCAATAAAATATCGTCAGTATATAGTGAAGATTGTCGCAATATTTTTTGATTGTGTTTACTTGCATTACTTTCTAGTTCATTTTCCAAATGAAAGAAATGCTCTGTTTGAAATAGTTTAAAACAAACCGTGTTACTTTGTTTCATTTCTGTTCTAACCTTTATTTTTTCTGCATCTAAATGTAGTCGAATTAATACAGTACTACTATTGTATATATTCTCGATAAATGTCAAAATGGTTTGTTACTATGCCATACTCGCCTGGCAGTTTGTGCAATAAACCACAGGCAAAAGGTATCCCGTGGGGAATGATCAAAGGCGAAATACCCTGCACACGTTGCAATAAATACGGTTACAAAATCTGCTCTTGAATTACCCTCAATGTGGTACTATAAGATGTACGACATGTTAGAGCCATTTAACGTGTGCTGAGACCTGGATCGTCTTCGACATCCTGTAGGATGTGTTCTTTGTGATCAGGAGTACGAGCGGATCTCGATCTTCCTCGATCCATAGTTTGTGGTGCCACGGACCTTGTCTGAGCTACGCAACGATAAACAGCAGTAAAGGTTGAATGACTCGGCTGCCTTCGTTCTGGAAATGCAATCTGATACAGCCGTGTAGCCTCAGGTCAATTAAAACTCGCGCGGCCGTATGTAACATTCATATCTGCCTGCTCATGATATGAATATCCTCCCATAGCAAAACGGAACACTTCTCAGTTAACTCCCTACAGCACATGTTCAAAGTTGAAGATAGACGGGACAAAAATGTGCACCAATGTTAAATTTAACCTAGTCTACATGGCAACATACAGCCATCTACCGTAAACTTTCTTTGAACTTAATAAAAGATATTTGTGGATATATCTTTACATGGACTTTTGTCCTTATTTTTGTGTGAGGAACCCGGCACCAAAGTTTTTAAAACTATTTCTCATACACCATATATATATATAAAGGTTACTAATTACAGAGGAATTTTGAGGATATATGAAAAGGGTATTAGAACATACTACCCTAATCCATTGGCTTATGATTCTATCTCTGGCCTTTTCGTTGAAAATATACTGCGCCATTTAATATATGTATAAGGGATGATCCGCAGTACAATTTTTTTAGAAAAAACTACTAAGACATTTCTCGCCAAAACTGAAAAACTCTTACAAAAAAATTCGTGAATTTGCCACATTACTATATTCCAAAAAATGTTCTCACTTAAAATATTTAAAATACAACGACTTCGGCCTGCAATACATTTATTTTCGTCTTGAAATTTACCTGAAAGGAAAAAATATTAACGCCTCATGGTGAACATGAGATGATTTTTTGAAAGTACTAGCAGCGACGAAACATCTAATCCATCTATTTCTAAACATAAGGATCGCGTCATTCAACGAGTGGTTAATAAGTTAATGCTTTATTAAATCTGTTAGCGAAGTGATTTCGCCATAAATTACGTTAACTTCTTTATAATATTATATATATTGCACCATTTAATATCCAGACTTTTCGCATATCTTTGAAATTCACATTCCTGGTACCTAAAACTCAACTTAAGCTATCCCTTTTGCTAACGACCACGCATTTCTTTGCATGACCGGATAGCTTGATAAAAAATATATCCTCCTTGTATGTTGACATAGAACGATTTTGTGCTCTTACATATCTATCTTAACATCTACATATTAATAATCGATATTACAAGGCTGAATGACACAGTTATTAGTTGAATTATGATAAGACATTTTCAAGATGAACTACCCAAGATGTAAGCGACCAGTTAGATAGATCTGAACCAAGCAAGTGTAGAAATTCAACTGTCTGCGAAATATTTTAAGAGACGACATAAAAAAATGGTACCAAAATCTGAAAACGCATTGGAATAGTGAAATAAGTCTTAAAGTGCTAAAAACGGAAATTCTTTGATATTACATAGTTGAATTGCTATGTAATATCAACGCAGGAGGCACATAGAGTAATGGATAGCGGCTCGAATTGAGGGATCGGACAGCTGATTCCAGTCGAATCCATTACATTTACTTACGTGAAAGTTATGAATACTTTTCTTCTCGCACAGCAATGTATAAATAGGAAGACAGACCGGGTTCTATAGCCTTGGATGGCAACTGGTCTACCGCAGAAAGAAATGGCAGCCTACTGCGGGAAAGAATCTGCTTCGTCAGTCATGTATCGAAAGATGCATGATCGCCTAATCGTGTATCACGCATAGCACATAGCTGACTGAATATCAACTCTCCTATAAGGTTAGTGCTGGGCAAATTTCTCACAGTGGCGAGCCTACATTTCTGGGCCCCGAATCTTGAACAAATACGGCGGCTCCTTCGCAAACAATAGATTCGAGGATCCAACTGCCAAAATGCAGGTTATGAATAGATTTTGACGAGCACAATACAGCGAGCGAGATTTTGACGAGTCCATACAGCAGCGGGTTCGTGCGCTGCAAGCCCCTAAGAAAATTTTGAAATTTTACTAATTACAGAGAAATTTTGAGGATATATGAAAAGGGTATTAGAGCATATTCTAAGTCCAACATTAGCTACCCCAATCCATTGGCTTATGATTCTATCACTGGCCTTTTGTTGAAAAATACGCTCATTAAAATAAAAAAAAAAAAGTTGCTTCAGGAGCCTTCTGGTATTAGGGTCCCTGAAGCTTAAGCTTCATTATTTTCATTTTAGATCCGATACTGCATCGAACGAAAGACGGGAGGCAACAGAAATGTAGTTCTACAGAAGAATACCATGGACTAAACATGTGAGTGATGAGGAAGTTTTATGGAAAATGTAAACAGAAAACTTATACTTAATATCAGAAAAGACTGAGTTGAAAATTCTGTGACATTTAGTGAAAAAAGTAGGCTTGGAGAATTTGACACTCACAGGGCAATAGGAGCAGCAGAAAACACAATGAGTTTGCGTACATGGATGGCAGGACAGGGACTGAGAGGAATAGTAAGGCGACACACATCACTTAGAGCTAAAAATGATAGGAAGATGTGAAGTGCCATGATCACTCACGTCTTGGACAAGACGCATAAAAAAGAGGAAGAATAGCTCTCTCATTAATATTCACCACTAAATTAAGAAGGTTATGTTGAAAAATAAGAGACTTGAGACAACAGAAATGTAGTTCTACAGAAGGATGCTGAGAATGCCATGGATTGAACATGTGAGCAATGAGGAAAATTGTAGAGAAAATTGGAAGAAAAAGGTTACTCCTATTTAGAATCAGAAAGTGATAGTTAAAATTTTGGGGACACATAATGAGGAAAGAAGGATTAGAAAATTTGAGACAGGTCATGATGATCATGGCCCTCCACAATTTCCTGTCACTTGTAGCTCTTAATAAACTTTGTCTTTCTGTTGTTTCCCCTAAACTTTATTCCGCCATCCATTTAGTCAATCTCACTATGTATGTTATGCATCGTTTTCCTCTTGCCCTCTATCTGTCTTGTGCGTATCACATTCTCCAAACCCTCCCTCCCTATTGCTCCAGAAACCACAACTGTCTCTCAGCGATGTAAGTTTCATTTTGTTTCAATTTTCTCAAAAACTTCGTCTTTGCTCACATGTTCGATCCATGGAATCCTCAGCATCCTTCTATAAAACCATATTTCTGTTGTTTCAAGTCTCTTTTTCGTCTTTGAGAAAATCGTCCAGTACTCACTGACATACAGGAAGACAGATATCATGTAGCAGTTCAGCACTTTTTTCCTTGTTTCTAGCGAAAATTTTTCTATTTCTTAGTACTCTGCTTAGATTTTGGAATGCTTTCTTGTCTATTCGAATACACCTTCGGATTTCAGTGTAACACTTTTTGTCCTCTGTTAAAAAAAAACAAATTCTAGATATTTAAATGTCCGCACTTGTTTGATTGTAGCATCTCCGATTTACAATTCACATTTTGGACTCATCCTTTTGCTAACAAAGAAGGAATTCTGTTTTCTCACAATTGATGTTTAATCCTTTCTTCTCGTTTTTCTTCACTACCGGCAGGAGTGTTTGTGGCTTTCTTTCCATTTCTGCTATCAACGCCGTGTCATCTGCATGCCTTATGTTGTGAAGATTGTGGCCGCCGATAATGAATCCTGGTAGATCTAGTTCTCACAGAATCACCTCGCTATATTGGTTGAATAAGTCCGGTGAGAAGACACAGCCTTTCTATTTTTCTATATCTGCTGAACTCATTTTCTATCCTTACGCAGGCGGTTTGTTGCCAGTATAGGTTCTAACCTACTAAACACTCAGTGGTCCCTAATTTTTTTTTCTCAAGGCCGCCTTTTAGGAATTAAAATTTACACGCACCTCACCAAATTTTTGTGATTAAAAATAAAAAAACAGAGAGAAGGCTAAAGAGAGTTAACCACAGATTCGAAGTCAGAATATCATCATTGATAACTCTCTCTTCCAATTTGCGGTCCCTAGTTACTATATTCTTAATACTTGATATAATGCAAATATATCACAATGATAAAATCGGTCTATAATTATTTATAACTATTTATACTGGGACTCATGCATGAAATTACAAGTAATCCATAATAATATTTTAAATTTTGAAATCATATTTATTTTTAGCATATGAATTTTTTGAAACTGTTTCTAAATTTTTTTATTGTCTTTCAATTATTACGCCTCACCGGCTATCCTCCTTCATCGCACCTGTGAGGCGCGCCGCACTGCTTGGGAATCCCTGCACTAGATGAACTTTGCCTTAAGTAAAAGAACAAAGAGATTTGGATATTCTAGTTCCATGTGATTTATCCCAAAGATCATATGCTTCTAAAATCGTAAGAAAGGCTAATCAAACAATGGACATGATCAAATGTTGCTTTACAAATCTTACTCCAAAAACAGGTAAAAATCCTTTGCACTTATTCAATCAGTATTCGAATATGGAACTGTTATCTAGAGCCCAAACTACAAAAAAAAAAAAAAGATATCGATTTATTGCAATCAGCCCAGAACAGATTCCTCTGCCTAAATCAAGTTACCATCCCTTCAGTCAAGACGCCATTTCACCGAACTGTGTGATGTGTACAAAAAAAAAAACCCTGAACGGCTATTATAGAATGGTAGCAAACAATTTCTTCATCTTCTCAAAGAGAATGATGCCATGTCACTCACACAAACTGATGAAACCGCACTCTAAAACGGTTGCAACATCCAATTTCTTTGCGCTGAGGGTTATAGACAGGTAGAACCTAGTGATGTTGTGAAAGCATCAGCGCTGGCTATTTTCAAGAAGAACCCGAGGATTCTGTTCAAATGAGCTGAAGAACTATTAACTAATACTAATACATACATTCTTATACGTTGTGCTCATTAAAGACATCAGCCAACGCTGTTTCTAAGTAAACATGAAAACCGGTTGATGTGACGAGAACGAGGCAAATGAAAGAAAATCGTTTGTCAGATGAAGCGATTAGGTTTGCTCTGTTAGTCTTTGGCTCGTAATGCTGTCTTGCAGTCATTAAACACCTGGTAATGCTTCTATTTAATTACGGGTAAACTTGGCAAATATTTGCTTTCTGTACTTGTCATTTATTTTAAATTATCTTTGAATTTTGTACTTTCCTTTCTTCGTTATTGTTGCATATGTATTTATGCGTCTGTGTATACACGCTATTTTTTGGGAGATCAAGTCGTATGAACTTCTTCTTCTTCTTCTTCTTCTTCCACCCTTCATTCGGATAATCATCTATATGCGTCTTCTTCTTCTTCTTCTTCTTCTTCTTCTTTTCCCACCCTTCATTCTGATAATCATTTATATGCTTCTTCTTCTTCTTCTTCTTCTTCTTCTTCTTCTTCTTCTTCTTCTTCTTCTTCCACCTTTCATTCGGATAATCATCTATATGCTTCTTCTTCTTCTTCTTCTTCTTCCACCCTTCATTCGGATAATCATCTATATGCGTCTTCTTCTTCTTCTTCTTCTTCTTTTCCCACCCTTCATTCTGATAATCATCTATATGCTTCTTCTTCTTCTTCTTCTTCTTCTTCCACCTTTCATTCGGATAATCATCTATATGCTTCTTCTTCTTCCACCCTTCATTCGGATAATCATCTATATGCGTCTTCTTCTTCTTCTTTTCCTTCTTCTTCTTCTTCTTCCACCCTTCATTCGGATAATCATCTATATGCGTCTTCTTCTTCTTCTTCTTCTTCTCCTTCTTCTTCTTCTTCTTCCACCCTTCATTCAGATAATCATCTATATGCGTCTTCTTCTTCTTCTTTTTTAACCCACCCTTCATTCTGATAATCATCTATATGCTTCTTCTTCTTCTTCTTCTTCTTTTTTCTCCTCCCCTTTATCTACTCACACTTTTACTCACCCCCCCACCCAGTCTGTTTTTCTTTTACTTTTTCTCTTGTTATTTTCTCGTTCACGTTTAACTTTCTACTTCTAGTATTTCTCAATTTTTCTCCGCCTTAATTTCATTATCTGTGCATACGTGCTCGTGCTTTCTGAGCTGTTCATACCTATTTTCTTTCTTTCCTTCTTTCTTTCTTTCCTTCTTTCTTTCTTTCTTTCTTTCTTTCTTTCTTTATCCTTATTTTTCCTTTCTTATCTTGAGTTTCGCTTTCTCCTACTCTACACTCCTAACTTCTTGACTTACTACTTCTTATTCGACCTTTCTACTTTTTCATTCTTATGTTTCTCAACCTTCTTCTTCTTCTTCTATTACCACTGCTACTACTATTACTACTACTGCTTTTACTCAGTTATGTGCCATGCGTGATACATGACTGACGAGGTAGATTTATTCTTTCTGCGGTAAATCCAGTTGCCATCCAAGGCTATAGAACCTGCTATTTACCATATAGCTGGGGGAGAAGAAGAGGATTCATACCTTTCCCACGTAGCTTTTCACGTTAGTGAATGTAATGGATTTGGCTGGAATTCGAACTCGGCTATCCGATTCCTCAATCCGAGCCGCTATCCATTACTTCTACTACTTTTACTATTACTACTACTTTTACTATTACTACTACTTTATTTTTTACTAATGCTACTATTTCAACTTCTACTACAACTACCACTTTTTCTTCTTTCGCAATGACTATCTCTTCTTCTTCTTCTTCTACTACTACTACTGCTACTTGTCTTACTAATAATTTTACCTCGCCTTCTTCTATTACTACTACTAATTCTACAACTACCACTTTTTCTTCGACAACTATCTCTTCTTCTATTTCTTCTTTTTTCTACTACAAATACTACTACTACTACAACAACTACTACTATTACAACAACAACTACTACTACTACTACTACTATTGCTAATTCTTCTTCTTTTCTGTTTTTACTGTTGTTTCTATGATTCTTATTTATTTATTTATTTATTTATTTATTTTGATGTTCAAGCCTGATTTACTTCATTTCACTTTCCGGCCATTGTTTTCTACCCTCAATTTTTCAAATGCATTTTATTGCCTTTTGTAAATCATTTCCCTTCCATCCTTTCCCTTTACAACAAAGACATGATATCCTTTATTGTTCGTGGTATCTCCAAGCAAAAACGAAACCACAATAGCTAGACTCCTAACGATGCCAATCAGAAAACTTATTAAAATGTCATTAATATTAATATTACGAAGTTAGCATATGAAAAGGATAACAATACCCGGATGACGACGAGGGCGATAACGATGATAATAAATATTATGCACACGAGTATTAATTGGTGTTTTTTTACTACAGATCCAGTGACAGCAAGTCTCCTCATTATAACAATATGCTTCTCTCTCTCTCTCTCACACACACACACACACACTCTCTCTCTCTCTCTCTGTTGTGTGTGTGTTTGTGTGTAATTAGCTTATTTCCATATACGAATATGATATTAGACCACTAAGTGAGGACTGAAATCGCTTCCGTAGTCATTTCTTTTTATCATTTTACACCAAACAAAAGCAATAGAGACACTAACACGCAAGGGGTTACTGAGAGTGAAAGAATCTGAGAATAATAGTAAAAAAAAAAACAGGATTCAAGGAGGGAGAAGATGGTGATAGACACTGCATTTAATTTTTAGAAGATAAAACCTGACTGAAAAGCAAGAAGCCGGAAGAGATTCCCACAAACGAAATGTGCGAAAGACGACACTATTTGCATAAAAAATGGTTTAGGATCCTAAATAAGTAACATTTGCGTACAAAGGTACTATATTAGACCACCCAGTGAAGTAACCAATTGGCTCGTGAGATTAATGTGCCCTAGGGGAGACGTCCTTGGTATCAATAAAAAATAAGTCGCTTTTCCTCTATGGTACCTCGACTTTATGAATTTAAATGCAATACTAGATCGGCGGCAAGGTCGCATAAATTTACAGTTAATGGCTAGATGTAACCGCAAGTTCTATGCTAGCAGTTTCTTCTTTTGCATTTCTCGCCTGTGGAGCTCTCTTCCGGTTTCTTGCTTCCCAGACAACTTTGATTTTCAAAATTTTAAATGCAATGTCAATCGTTATCTTCTGTCTTTTTTTCTTATTCTTTTATTGTTCCCTCCCCTTAATAGTGTTTTTTTTTCTCATATCGTCTAACACTCGAAAAAACTCGGTTCTCCAATTTCCGATACCGAGCCGTTATCACTTACAGCATCCGCACACCAAAGCTTACAAGCTGACCAGGATTGACGTTGCTTAACTTCAGTTATCGAACGAGAACTGGTGTGACTGACTAGATTGACGGCAAGGTCTCTTCATTTTACACTTAAAACAGCTAGATGTAAGCGTAAGTTCTATGCTGACAGTTTCTTCTGTCGCATTTCGCGCTACCGGAACTTTCTTCCGGTTTCTTTCTCCCCAGTTAACTTTGATATTCAAAACTTTAAATGCAATGTCAATTGTTTTTTGTTTTTTTTTTTAATTTATTGTCATTAATACCGTTTCTGTTCCTAAAGCTGATAGTTTTGTCTTTGTTTATTTTACTATATTTCATATATTTGCATGTTCTCACTGGCTATCTAGTGATTGAGGCTGGAGATCAAGTAGTAAAATGTTTGCTCAAATCGCCAGTACCTTCCAAAGACTACGCAATGACTTCATCTAAAAAATCTCAATTCTTCCTCAAATAAAATCATTAATTCTTGAACTTAAAGTTTCTGTCTCCAAGTGCGCCAACTATAATGGTCGATCAAAAAGTAATCCCAATCATTATTTAATTTTACAAGTGTCAGAATTTCAAAGTTGTTTTTTTCCTTAGCTAAAAACCATAAATTATTTCTAGACAATTTTCTGGGGATAGTAGTTAGTACAGTGTATTGAGTACTCAGAGGTTTGTGAAAAATGTATTACGAGAACGGAACAGTAAGAGACTAGTTATTGGCCAAAAGCGTCATGAAGATGGCAATCAGAAGACCGTTTAGACGATGACGATGAGTGAGGGAGGCAACTTGCACATAACTAAATAGCAAAGAACCTTCTACGAGACGGTCATATAAGGCATCATGTAAAGATGGATTTTTAAAAATGATATACACGCTTTTCAAGGCCTGAGAGCCACTCGATGTAGAGGGTTACATCTAAAGGCATTAGAAGGAACCGGAAACCCAATCCTAAACAGGAAACAAGGGAAAAACTTCTACTTTGTTCAAAAGACCAGGAGGAGTGTGAACCGAGGGATTAGTGAAATTACCAAGATTGAAAAGAAAGGAGTTTATGCTAAATGATTAGAAATGAAATCATGACACTTCTCTGATCCTTTTGTTAGTGCACTGTTTGTTTTTACTATTAAATCTGTTATAATTAAATGTAAACAAGAACACAACTTTTATTCTCGTGTTTCATAGTTATGCTTCCTGAATGAATTCTTGCTATTTTCCCAATTTCTCGCCTTTCTTCGTTTTCATATTACGGCCCACTGGGGCAGCCATATCTACAAACTAGCAGACTGCATTTACTTGCTTACAACAATCAAATACGGCATTTATGCTTGGATAGAATAGTCGGTTTGAATGTCA
Organism: Acanthosepion lycidas; assembly: GCA_963932145.1. Classification (NCBI taxonomy): domain Eukaryota; kingdom Metazoa; phylum Mollusca; class Cephalopoda; order Sepiida; family Sepiidae; genus Acanthosepion; species Acanthosepion lycidas. Next base: position 59,157,308 of record OZ010576.1, read on the forward strand.
AATTCACATAACTTGTTTTTGGTTTTATGGGAAAGTTTCTGATTTGTGTACTTAATCTATATATTCATTGAATTTCCCTACCAGCAGTAAGTGGTCGTTTACGCTGGCGAATAAATGACAGCAACACTTCTCAATTCTCCGGCAAATTCCTCTGTAAATTAACTGTTAACCGAATGGTTTTCGAGTCTTCCATATTCTGCAAGTTTCTTCGAAATATTTCCAAACGTGATAATAAGCGTGTCAATTGCTATCATCGAAAAACTTTTCACTTCTTTCAAATTTTCTAGATCATTGATTCTTAACGGGTTGGGGATTTCAGGCTGCTGGGGGGGATGTTTTAAAGAAGGTTTTCTATTATTTTCTTTGCATGATTTTATAACAAGCATCTCAGCAATCAGATAATGGTTGTTTGTCTTTTTTTAATGACATAATCGACCTGTGTCGGTCTATCGTTGTTATCGTTGGGGATCAGATTGTTTACTGTGCAAGCTATAGTTGCTTGCATTCGTACATACAATTTTATATTTGTTCAACCTTTCCGAGTTTTGAGACACGATTTGGTTTTCTTTTCGTTTTTCACAGATGTCCAAAAAAAACGCCGTTATCAAGATTTCTACTTAGACTTCGGGTTTTCCTTCCTAATCCAGAATAGAGAGCAGGTACCTCAACCGCTTTGTTTGAAAACTTTGGGGGAAAGGCTCCATTAAACTATTCCAGTTGAAGCAATATCTTGAAAACAGCCATCCAGAATTCAAAACCAAGTGCTAAAATATTGACTAGAGTGAGTTCCCAAAAAACTGAAAAGATCTGGCTAGGGAGCTTGAAGAAGATATGGAACATGAATGTAGGACCAATTCCTGTAGAACACCATCAAGAAAACTGAAAAAGCGCTTAGGCAGAATTAGAATTGAGACGAAGATTGTAGATATCCTGAAAACTGTCATCATTTACTGTGAGGATTCTCTGAAAAGTTCCTTAGTTATGAGCAGTCATGTTGACACCATGCCTCAAGAGAATTTCCATTGACTACATCAATGTGCAACACAAACATAATAATAATAAGCAACAAAAATGTGGAAACTTAAAACTACGACTATACCTGTTATCATAGTGGCATTGGGTATGATAAAGAAGGGTGCCGAATATTCCTGCACACATCATCACCTCAGAGTTACAAAAGATTACTTTGTGCAGAACTGCACATATCATCCTGCAAAAGTCAATCCATCGAAACGAAACATACCAAATGCCTATAAATAACTATCCAAAAGTGCCCTCTTTAATCATAGACCCCGAAAGGGACTTGGTAATCCGGCACTTAAAATTACGCTCTGATACCACACACAATAATAATAATAATAATAATGTGATGGCAAGATAAGGCTCTTCATGGTCAATACACTGCCCGTACGAAACACGCTAATGTAGAAAAAAACTCATACCCATCAGTGGTTACATAGTAAAGGGTTAAAAGCTGAAACCGAAGGTTTTATTCTTTCTTCACAGGATCAATGCTTGTTAACTAGAAATTGCCAAAGACACTTACTTAAAAAACGCTGTTAACTCGAAATGCAGGCCATGTGATAAATATCCAGAAACAATTGACCATCTTGTATCAGGCTGCACAGTGTTAGCACCCACTGAATATAAAACTCGACATGAAGAAGTTGACCAATACCTGGACTGGAAAATATGCAACTTTTACGGGAATAAAACTGGAAGAAACTGGTATATCACCCAGTCCGAGTTGCAGAGAAAGGACCTGTAACACTTTTATGGGACTTTACAAAATACACAGACAGACCCAATCAACTTAACCTCCCAGACATTGTGATCAATGACTACAAAAACAAAATTAGTTTTCTTATTGACGTGACAGTCCCTGCAGATTGTAATGTATCTTTGAAGATCTTCAAAAAAATATCAAAATACAAAGATCTTGAAATAGAAATCTCAAATATGTAGCACGTAAGGACATCAACAATTCCAATTATAGTTGGAGACCTTGGTTGGTAAAGGTTCCGATATAGTGATTGAAATGATCTCTGGTAGCCTAAACATTAAAGAAATACAAAAATTTGTACTGACAAATACAGCTCACACCTTATGAAAGGCTTTATCTATGTAAAATGTATGATATTAGGTTCTTTTGTGGTCGGGATGTTAAATAAATGCTCAGTAGAAAATGTCAAGATGCGATTTCTGACCTTAGGTCCCTGGTTGGGAACCCGAGAGAAATGAGTATACACCAGAAATCAAAGGAAATAAAAAATATTAATAGTAGTAGCAGTAGTTAGTATTATTATTGTTATTATTATTATTTGTGTATGTTATGTTTCCTACTTTGTATCCTGTAGAGCCGGGTCCAAACAAGGGTCTTTAGGCCCTATAGGAGAATTTTCATTTAATTGGTAGCACTTTTATTAGTATATGGGATGTTCCTAGTAGGGCGATCTTTTGGGAAACTTGTATGTTGATGTTACCTGTGACACTGTTAGTAAAAGTGTTCATTCCTTTTCTCACGACGTCCATTACTATTGGTACAGTCTCGGTTTTCATTTCCCACATCCTGTTAGTCTCGATCTCCAGGTCCTTGTATTTGAATTCTCGATAATTTTCATGGGGGTGTTTCTCTCAGGCTGTAATGCTATGTCAATAACATACACTTCCTGATTTTTTTTTTGTTTTTTATGATAATATCAGGTCTGTTAGCTTTTATTTCCCTGTCAGTTTGAATTGACATGTCCCAGAGGATAGTTACATCGTTATTTTGGGTAACTGTGTCTTTCAGTGGTTTCGATTTTGTGCTTCTTGCATATCTTCCAATTCACATATGTCGCTACCTTGTTATGTCTAGGTATGTTCATTTTTGCTAGTTCCGTATATCCTGAGATAATATTGTTGTTTCATTATATTTTCCGCAGAATGTGTATTTCGGATTAGTTCCATCCATGATTATGAGACAATAATAGGATCTGGTTGCGAGGTTTTAGTCATGAGCTGCAATAATTAGGCCTTCTGTCCCAATTTTCAGCCCGGTGCTCATCAATCACTGATACGTTTTCTGTTGGTCCACATCTGCTTCTTTCGTTCTTTTTAGGTATTTGCCATGCAATATTTATTATTATTATTATTTTCTTTGATTTCTGGCGTTTACACATTTTTTTCGGGTCCCGCCCAGGGACCTAAGGTTAGAAATGGCATCATGACACTTTCCACTGAGAAAAAAAAATATTACATAGATAAAGCCCTTCGTAAAGTGTGGGCTGTACTTGTCAGAACAATTTTTTGTATCTCCTTGAGGCATGGACTTCCAGGAATCCCTTCAATTAGTCTACTGCAATCTTTTCCAACCAGTCTTAGGGCTCCAACTACAACAGGGATTGTTGATGTTCCATATGCCACATTTTCGAGATTTCTATTTCAAGGTCCTTGTATTTTGACAGCTTTTTGAATATCTTCAAAGATACATTGCAGTCAGCAGGGACTGCCATATCAATAAGAAGGCACTTCTTTTGTTTACGGTGTCTAATAACAATATCTGGGCAGTTAGCTTTGATTGTTCTGTCTATGTGTATTGTGTAGTCCCATAAAATTGTAACAGGTCCTATCTCCGTAACCGGGTCTGGGTGGTGTTCATACCAGTTTCTTTCACTTTCCTTCCCGTAGAAGTTGAAGATTTTCCAGTGCAGCTATTAGCCCACTCTGTCATGTCGGGTTTTATACTCAGTGGGTGCCAATATCGTGAAACCTGATACAAGATGATCAATCGTTTCTGGATATTTATCACAGAATCTGCATTTTGGGCTAACACAATATTTTAGTATATGTGCTTGATAATTCCTAGTTAGCAAGCATTGGTCCTGTGCAGCAAGGATAAAACCTTCAGTTTCAGCTTTCAACCCTGCACTACGTAGCCACTGATGGGTACGGGTTTTATCTACGTCAACTTGTTTGGTACGGGCAGAGTATTGGCCATGAAGCGGTTTATCTTGCTATCGCTTCTGTACCTGGTCGGTTACATTCGTCTTTGCTGTTGTTTTTTTTAAGTATTTTGCAGTTTCAGCCGGTGTATTGTGCTGTACTTGCATCTGTACGCCCATTTGAAACTCCATTTTTATTATTATTATTATTATTATTGTTATTATTATTATTGTTATTATTATTATGAAGTGGAAATATAACAAATGTTGCAATCTAACAAAAGATTCTGATAGACTCATTGAAGGGATCCGTGGTAGCCCATGCCTTAAAGAAATAAATAAAAAAATTAGTCACAGGTACAGCTCATACCTTACAGTTGGGTTTAACGATGTAAAATGTGCGCGATCTTAGGCTGTCTTATCTTTATTTTTATTACAAAAAGGATCATTGGAAAATTTCATGGAGCCATTTCTGACCTTGGATTTCTTGTTGGCACCCGGAAGAAAATGTGTATGTGAAAGAAGAAGAAATAATAATAATAATAATAATAATAATAATAATAATAATAATAATAAAATTTTTCTTCTGGTTTTTACGGTAACGAGATTGGGTCTTCTTGTCTTGACCATGATTTGTTTCCTATTATTATTGAAATTGTTGTTGTTACCCTTTATTATTGTTGCTGTAAGCTGTAAAAAAATGTTATTGCAAACAATATCAATGTTATCATCATTCATATTATTATGTTATCATAATCTCTAATAGAATGATTATCGCTCGATTACAACCGCCCTTCTTTGTGCTTACATTATTGTTATTTCTCTTTTCATTCTAATCAAAAAATCAAAGGCTTTTCATGAACAGCGGCAGGCGGAACCGTATTCGCAAACATTATCCGAAACCTTGCTGTCTTTGAGCGGAAGCCGAATATCTGGCACGAAGAACATTATTCTCTCTTATCCAAACAATCTGCATGACGTCACAAAAGAGACCGACCGATAAGAAACTCTGCGGAAAGACGAATAACAAACCATGTCTTTTCCGCTCAGCCCTGCTCCCTGTGATATTTAATCTATTGAAAGACTCGGTTTCAGTGACAGTTCTGAATTACCCTTCTGTTTTGTGCGTTGGGGGAGAGGGCTATCTTTAATGACTACAGGTTCAGACTGAAGGCCAGAAAGTCTCGAATTCAAATCTTTTAATTGCCCGGTGCGAACATAAATGTTTCAAAAATAAGAAAAGGAAAAGCATCCACTTTTATAATTGCCATATCCCACACCTACAATCTATCTATTTCAGCGAGGTTTTATCTATCTATCTATCTATCTATATATCTATCTACTTAGCTTCATTCTATTTTTATCCATTTATTTCATTCTATTAATATTTATCTCTGTTTCTATCTATTTTAGTCGGTCCATTCTATCTATCTATCTATCGATCGATCTTAGCCTTTTCATTACATATCTATCTCAGCCTGTTCATTATCTATCTATCTATCTATCTATCTATCTATCTATCTATCTTAGCTTTTTCATTATATATCTATCAAAGCCTGTTCATTATCTATTTATCTATCTACTTATCTTGCTACTTCATTCTATTCTTATCCATTTATTTCATTCTATTAATATTTATCTCTGTTTCTATCTATTTTAGTCGATCCATTCTATCTATCTATCTATCGATCTATCGATCTTAGCCTTTTCATTACATACCTATCTCAGCCTGTTCATTATCTATCTATCTATCTATCTATCTATCTATCTATCTATCTATCTATCTATGCAGACGGATGTGCGAATGATATAATGAATGAGAGCTTGGAACGAGGAATGGACGAGCCAACTGCAACTTCCAGTCGTGTTTGTTACATTCATTTTCGAGCAAATGACCATGTGAAAAGAATGGATCCATCTTCCACCTTCCTCTCTCTCTCTCACACACACACACACACAACTATGATTTGAAAAGTCGAGCAAACTGGGCCCTTCAGCCTTGGATAACAACCAGGAAAACTCTGAATTAAAAACCTGCGACTGAAGATATTACCAGTCATCTTGGGCATTCTTATAACTCGAGCATGATAGGAGGCACGGCGGAGTAATGGATGAGCGGCTCGGGATAGAAAAATCGGAGAACCGAGTTAGAATTCCAATCGAATCCATTACATTCATTTACGTGGTAATACCTTGGGAAAGGTATGAATCCTCTTCTATTTATCCCAGCTATGGGTAAATAGCAGGACAGGCCGGGTTCTATAGCCTTGGATGGCAACTAGTCTACCACAGAAAGAAATGGCAACCTACAGCGGGAAAAAATTTGCCTATTCAGTCATGTATCGAAAGATACATGATCGTCTAAGCGTGTATCGCACACGGTACATAAATGACTGATGATAGCTGATGTTCAGAGATTGGTATTCATGTTGTACGACGTTCTAAAATTGTGATCTCTTTGAGTTACAAGCACTTTTTACATATAAGAAAGTCGGCATGCTCGAAGTACCAGTTAACATCTACTCTCTCTCTCTCTCTCTCTATCTCAATATATATATATATATATATATATATATATATATATATATATATATATATATCGTTAGGAAAAACCTTAATAATCCATCAGTAATAAATTGATTTTGATGAATATAAGCATACTCATTTCATCAGAACGACTACATTTTATGAAATTAAATCAATATAACCCAGACAGAAAGATATACAAAGATAAAAAATAAGAAATGGAAAAATAAAAAAATAAAAAAGAACAAGATAAAACAATAGCAAAAGTAAATTGACCTAGAAAAGTTTTCTTTGGGGGTTTACATAATGAAGAGAGAACAGGAAAAAAAAAGAATTAATATAACAGATAAGGGTAGGTAAAGAGATAGGAAGGTTAAATTTAAAGTAGATTTACAGCAATGTATCAAATAAAGCTCACAAAAGGACGATCATCATCATTATATAATCATCATCACTTAATACTAATGATAATAATAAAAAATATAATATACATAAAATAAAAATATATATTAAAACATAAATATATACATACAAATCTATATATAACAGAAATAATATAACTAATAATAAATATGATCATGATAATAATAATAATAATAATAATAATAATAATAAATAATAATAATAGATACATAAATAATAAATGAAACATAAAAATATATAGATAAAAAATAGTAACAATAAATAATAAATAATTACAAATAATAATAAAAAAAATATCTTAATAAAGATAAACAATATATATGATGTAGTCATGTTTATGATATTCACATAAATAATCAAATACATCTACAGACCCATATATATGTGCAACAAGCACATACAAATACATATACACATATATACATACATACGAACACATATGCTTGTACTATATATAGTACTGTATATAGTACAAGCATATATACAATAACAAATTTACAAGTGTACCCGCAAAGTCAAGGATTTTAGGGTAATTTGAATCTATTTTTATTCCGACACCTGAAAATAATTTCATCCCTTTGGTTCAACAGTTGGCCAGCATTTTATTTATATATTTATATATATATATATATATATATATATATATGTGTGTGTGTGTGTGTGTGTGTGTGCGTACGTGTGCGTGCGTGTGTGTATATATGTGTGTGTATTATCACTTTAAACGTTATTTTTAGTGGACTTGGTATTTGTGTAGACCGTGTAATTTGAATGTATTTTTATTCCGACACCTGAAAATAATTTCATCCCTTTGGTTCAACAGTTGGCCAGCATTTTATTTAAATATATATATATATATATATATATATATATATATATATATATATATATATATATATATATATATATGTATGTATTATCACTTTAAACGTTATTTTTAGTGGATTTGGTATTTGTGTAGACCGTGTATTTATTAAACAGTATATATATTTATTTTCATCTAACGGCCTGAATTTCCGAGAAATCTTATTTAAAAAAAAAAAAAAATCCACGTTCCCTTGCAGGACTTGAACCAACTTCTCTCTGGGCAGTGGGCGCTATCTTTAAATCCCGTAAGAACATATTTGTTAGGAAATGCCAAATTGTAGCTTTAAGCAAAAGCTTCTCTCGTCATAGATCTCGCGATTTTTTTCATATTTAGTATCCAAATGTAAACAAATCGAATTTTAAAGAAAGTAATGGATTTTTTATTAAACAGATATTTTTGTCAATCCGTTCATATCTATTTCTATCCACTTCAATCTGCCCAGTATTTACATCTAGCTATCTGTCACCGTCTATTCATATCTATGAATCTATATATGTTTGTGTGTGTGTGTGTGTTCATATCTATCTCTATCCATATCCACTTTAATCTGTCATATCTTTTTATATATCTATCTTCGTATAAAACTATCGTATATTCTCTCTACCTATATGTTTATATATATATATATATATATATATATATATATATATATATATATATATATATATATATATATATATGCATGTTTCATTAAAAACGACAGACAAAGTACTGCGGCTAAGCTTTTTATTTAATTTTTCTTGTGTCCGGACAAAGGGTGTGTAAGAACTGTCCAAATGTTTTATATTTCCGAGCGCTTTCGGCTATACATTTAGCCATTATCAAGGATGATTCGATTTTTCAGCTTAACTGAGTGTGTGCGTTCCGTGTATGTTTTAGTGTGTGGTAGGAATGTTTGTAATTTCCGAATACGGTTAGCACATTGTAGCTTTGTTCATAGTTAATATTGTTAAGAGTTGGCTTTTTCTTTTTTATTATTAAAGCTTCCATTATTTTTAGTCTTTTTTTGCAGGTGGATGCAGTTAATATATTTGTGTTTTCTACTAGTATGTTCCTAATGGAGTCGGGTAAATTTGTGTGTGTGTTTAAATGGGTTCTAATGGAGCTGTGATCAGATAGGTGTAACGTAAGACGTCTCGATAAGCATATGGTTGTGTTACCGATGTAATTATTTATGAGTCCGGTTTGATCAGAAACACAGTTCCTTAAGGAGCATTTGAACTCATAGATAATGTTCGTTCTTTGTAATTTTGACTTAGTTGGTGTGCTGTTATAAGGTGTAGCCAAAAGCACTCGGAAATATAAAAGATTTGGACAGTTCTTACACATCCTTTGACCAGAAAAGAAAGCTCTTGTTCGGACACAAGTAAAATTAAATAAAAAGCATAACCCTAGTACCTTGTCTGCTGTTTTTAATGAAACATGCATAAAGGAAGGATTGCTGCCTAAATATACAACTATATATATATATAATGTCATTCACATACAGGCCTGTATCATAACTTATCAGTGCGACTAAACAACCGAATGTTACGAAACCCGACCGATTTGGTATCAGTCGGAGTTTCTACCCGCAAGCCATCGGCACTTCGGCAGAGAGAAAGGCGAATTCTATCGTATTGTTTTTACGCATATAAACAAACGCAAGACAGCCAGAGCGATATATATATATATATATATATATATATATATATATATATATATATATATATATGCATTTTAGACGTCAATATATATATATATATATATATATATATATATATATATATAAGCAAGTTTGATTAAAAGAAAGTTAACGGTCACGTGATCGAAGTTGGAGCTTGATTGCGTCAGTTTTCTTAGTGTTGCTACATTGTAAACATGACTGCCTCTCTAGCAGTGTGCACTAAAGAGAACAAGAGCGCCTGGCTCCTCCTTCGTGCGTCACTCTTGTCCGGCCACTTTTAATCTTCTCGATCCAATCATACACACTTCTACGTAGTATTGCACTGTCGCCGTATTGTGTCAAAATCTTCCGATGAATTTATACCCTTGACACACCTTCCGACCAGAGAAATCGGATCACTTATCTTTGTTCCTTCTTAGTGCACAATGCCAGCGGCTATGTTTACACAGTAACTTCAGGAAGAAAACTGTCGGGATCAAGCTCAAACTTCAATCGCAGGATCACAATAGTACCAACTATAAGTATGTATGGCCAACACAATGGTCATGTTTCAACCTTCTCCGATTTCGCCCTTCAGTGAATCATCTATATTTATTATGCAAGTCATTGTTTTCGCAATTGACATAACCAAACAGGCATCGGTAAATTTTTCCTGATATACTTATACAGGGTGCAATGGGTATGTTGTCACCATTTCATATTTTTAATTTTGCGCATGCGCCTTGTTTCATTTTTATTTTGTCGACTGCACAGTATATTAGGGTCAGTTGGGCACTGTCTGTGAGAAAAAATGCATCATGACGCAATTCACTCCGCCAGTAATTTGAAGAAGGCATGCTGTACTGCTTGGCATTCACCTTGGAAACCCAAATATGAACATTTCAGAGTGTTTGGGTGTCAATCTGAGGACAGTGCAGAGGATTCAGAAAGAGTTGGATGATATATTCAGTCAACATTATAGTGTTTGGAGTGAATGCTAGTGATTGCGACGTTATGCCTCCATACATCTTACCACAGGGCATCAGACTCAATACGGAGGCCTACATCAAATGCCTTGAGGAGGAAGTGCTGCCTTTGGTCAAGAGCGGGGGCCGTTGGAAGACCCTATGTCTGCCAACAGGACTCTGCAAAATGCCACACATACAGGGGAATGCAGTCATGGCTGTCAGACAATTTCTGCTATCACATCACTCTCTTACATCTGGCCACCTATCTTCGCAGACTGCAATCCCCTTGATTATTATGTGTGGGGTGCAGTTGAGTGAGAGCCCAAGAAAACTTTTTGCGCCAAAATGAACTGAAGGCAAGGATTATGGCAGCATTCATCGACTTAAACAAGGGGAACATCCAGAAAAGTTGCAGGAGATTCCGAAGTCATCTTCTCATCTTGGTTGGAGCCGATGGTGATTTTATTGTACAAATTTACTCTTCAGTATTTCAAGATATTATTTGTATAATTTTGGTAAATATATCCGTTAAAATAAGATGTCAGTGTTATTTTCAAGTTTGTACATTTTAGACGTCAATCTATCCATCTCCCCTGTCATCTAAAAACGCATCATATCTACGTTATTCTCTTAACTAAATTACTAAGGTGAGCGCTGGTATTTGGAGAATAGTTGTTGTTGCTTACTCGCCAATGTAAACCATCACTTGCCCTATGAGTCTTCTTTTCCTTCTATGAGCCGAGTGCCTTCTGGACGTGGGTGATCATGGCTCACCATATCCTCCTATTTTTTTTTTTGAGCTCTTAGCACTGTCTTTTTGCTATCTCTCCAATTCCATGTTCCGTCAACCATTTACACGAGCTTGTTAGGTAGGTGACAAGCCATTTTACCTTTTTCTTCAAAATGTCTTGTGAGTGTCAAATTTTCCACGCCTTCTTACATAACATCTGACATCGTGAAGACGATTGATCGTAAGTTTGTGAGATTCATCTCATTAAGGCGAGTTTTTCGTTAAATTATATCCGGCAAATATTTTAACAGAGGATGGAAAGTGCGAGGCTGAAATCCGAAGGTGCATATAAATAGCAAATGATGCTTTCCAAAGGCTAAGCAGAGTATTAAGAAACAGAAAGATTCCGTTAAAAACAGTAAAGCGTACTGAATTGTTACATAATATCAATCTTCCTATATATCAGTGAATGTGGTTCTACAGAAGGATGATGAGAATAGCAAGAAACATTGGAACAACGACGAAGTTTTACAAAAAATGAATACAGAATGGACACACATACTTAACATCAGAAAAAGACAGTTGAAATTGCTAGGGTAGATGATATTCACGGGGCATATTGAAGGCAAGAGGAACAGAGGAAAACTGTGCATAACCTACCTAAGAGCGATAATAAAAAGACAAAATTTACTAAGAGCTACAAAGGGAAGGAAAATGTGGAGAGCCATGATTTCCAACATTCTGGGTGGACATGGCATATAGAGTAAGAAGAATTGTTACATAATTTTCGATTCAGTGTGCATACCGTAACGGTTAACATCTTGAAAAAAAAGGAATAGACAAAGATAGTTCAAACTCTGACTGAAGCAAGTTCTCATCGCACGAATGTTCGCGGGAAATACAGCAACACATCTTCCCCCATCCTTGGTAAATAATGGAGTAGACATGTCTCTTTAGTTATGAATGATCCGGGATAAGCGTTTCCATAATTGATTGTATGGAAACGATTATCAAGGATTCCAAACAACGCAAATCTTACTCACTATTATCCAAGTTGAACGCTATTCATGATTACAGAATCATTTTTATCGACTATGATACACACTTGTCTCTCAGCTCTAAACTCGATAAATATCTGTGCATATTAGCCGCCCTCATTCTCTCATTCCCGCCCAGAAGCAAGGAATCATCAAGAAATCTGGAAACAGACCATGGTGCAGTGGATAACCAGGGTGTCATCTGTGCCACGCTATGCGCTTCACACTTCGTAACGCGTTGCTGTTTTCTTTTTGAGCCAGCACCACTGCATCGTTTGATATCTGACATAACCGTTTGCGTGGTTGATTGCAAAGCATGACTAAAGAGAAATGTCTGCTATGTTATTTGCCTATGTCAAAGTAAAAAAAAGAGCTAGATTCATGACTTAGTTCCTAGTGGATCACAATCTATACACACTCATATCTATTCTTTCTTTCATCTGAACCAATTTACTGTATTTCTTTCACTTTTTCCTTTGTTGAAGTGTTTCAGGTATTTGTATATTTTCGTTGCATAGGCAACTATCAATTTTAGTTTCTTTTCTCGCACTTCTCGGGTGTAGAAATCCCATCCGATTTCTTGCTTCTCTGTCAACTATAATCTTCAAACATTTAAATGCAATGCTACTCACCATTTTCAGTCTTCCTGAATCCTGTTCTTTTAATGTCCTTTCTCCGCACTTTTCCTCAATAAAGTATTCTCATTCTTTCAGCCTTTCTAATAGCAGTAACGCCTTTCTTGGGGTGAACTGATTCAAAAAAAAGTATCCTCTTCAGTTTTGATCATTTATACAGAATTTTCTTTTCTGAACATAAAGTGTGTAAACCAAAGAAAACACTCATACGAACACAAGGAAAATTGAATAAAATTAATCTTGCCTGTTGTCTTTAATCAAACTTGTATAAAAGAGGGATTGCTACTTAAATAAACAATATATATATATATATATATATATATATTGCATAAGCACATTACATATATATATATATATATATATATATATATATATATATATATATATATATATATAAACAGGTTCGGGGTTTTTGTATATTATTTGAATTGTTCGCGAAGATGGATTTCTCGCCATTTAATCATTAACCTCTGTATTTGTTTTATGTATGAATAATTCATGAATTTGTAAATTAATTGCACCTTTATTGAAATTAAAATAACTGATCCAAGTGCAACTTTCGGATAATAAGTGCGACATTACTGTAATTATTGAACAATATAGTCCATGCCACTTTGACGGAAAATCTACCAGTAAAAAGAATTCTCTTATCACTACATTTGTACATAAACGAAGAACCTTAAAATTTAAATTCAAACTCAGCGTTGCGACTGCACGTTCCAAAACAATAACACATTTCTCATAGCATTTTTCGGATTACAACCCTGTTTTCGTTGTCCACTTATTACTGAGAGTAAAAACAAGAACACAATCTATTTCATACCTGAGGACGAAAGCTTGTAAAATAAAAAGACCTAATGCAACTGAAATTTATAAAACAGGATCTTTTCATTCATAAACAGGTTCGGGGTTTTTGTATATTATTTGAATTGTTCGCGAAGATGGATTTCTCGTCATTTAAATCATTAACCTTTGTATTTGTTTTATGTATGAATAATTCATGAATATATATATATATATATAATGTGCTTATGCAATATTTTTCTGTGTGTTTTTTAAATGTCATTTTGATGACATTTTTATCGATGGTAGTTCTATCCAAGCAACTGACATTATTCGTCACACTTTCATTTTCCAATTATCACTTTCATTCCGTTTTTAACCTGTGCCACACCTCATCCGTGGGTGGGTGTGTGTGTGTGTGTGTGTGTGTGTGTGTGTGTGTGTGTGTGTGTGTGTGTAGACGACTATCACGTATTAAGTGATAAAGGTAACGTCATGTTTCATTAAAATTCAGTCTTGGTGGTGAAACTGGAGTGCACAGTCCTTGGTCATGGGATAAGGAGGGTCGTGCGCTGACCGGTCTACATGGTCCCTTTCTCGATCGTATCGACAAGATCCAAAGGAATATTGGCATTTGGGGACGGCTTGACTACATGAGTTGCGGGAAAGATGTCAGTGTTGATAGCCGACCGCCTTCGGGGTTCCACTTTGGGATTTCTGTCTGGATTTACTTCCACAGACTTGTCTGTGATTTTGAGACAGCGGATTTTAAAATCAGTTTTCCCTCCCTAGATGGAATGCCTTCCTGGGCTTGCTACGAGGCACCCGTTTTCCGCTTTCGTCCATTCTATAGCTTGAAGTTTTCAGAGGTTATTTGCGACACGTGTTGTCATGGAAACGTATTGTACACAGTGGAAGCTTATCCCCACTATCAACCCTGGCTATGACAACCTTCTTAAAATACGTTACTTAGTCTGCACTCAAAAAAAAACGCCAAGTGATAACGTAAACCTATTTTAAATCTTAAATTAAATTTAAATTGCATTGTATTGCGTTATTTTTGTGACATACGGTGGCCGTTAAGGATTAGGTATAACTCAAGACTTCAATATTAAATAAAACAGTATTTAATTACAATCGCAAATAAATACTGTTGTGGGTTCCGGGATGAAATCCGGTACCAATAAATAACAAACGCCAAGAATGAAAATAATGTATTAACGTAATAATACAAACTGGTAAAGCAGGTTAGTAGTTCCAGGAATACGGGTTAGTAGAAATATATATATACAGTCTTTGGTATTGAAGTATCGCTGTATGACTTCTTACTGAGTCTACGTGCTCGCTCACTGTGACTCCTACAACACTGTTACCTCACCCTCACTCTTCCGGTTACCTACAACCTTTTACTCTGTCACTCTGGACTCGATTCGACGGTCTTGCTCTCTCGGGTCTTCACGTAGCCATAGTATATGTATATACTGGGTGAGTCCGTTTGTGTAAAAGTGGAGGACCCCTCAACAAATTCTTTACAAGAAAAAAGAAGTCAACCAAATATAATTAACCATTTTAGTGAATACCTTCTTAGTAGCGCGGTTCGGCTTAACGTCCGGTAAATCCTAAATCAAAACCAAATCATTGATGCACAATAATTCACATTGATTCGACTGGATAGTTCCACTCAATACACACTCAATAATCACTGCAGTCTATAGCCTGACATCTCTGGTGGAAACATATATTCATAAGTCCAGAGTGTCACGTTCGAACCTCGGTGTCGGTAGTTACACATTTCTTCTTAAATGACAGTTATATATCGACGTCTTACAGTAGGACTGTAGATAGCAATTGATATTGCATTTTAATTTTTGAATATTAAAGTTGGATGAAATGCATTGCGCCAGAAGGCAGTTCCACACATGCAAGAAAAGAATCTTTTGGCATAGAAGTTACGGTTTCATCTAGCCAACTCACCTGTAAATTGAAAAGACCTCATCGCCAGTCTAGTACTGAGCTTAAATTCAAAAAATCGAAGAGTTCGTCCGTACAATTACCATGAAATTATTTATAGAAAAGGCACAGGAAGCCGAAACACCAGATCAGGACCAATAATATTGCTGTTTCTTCTTTGGATTTAATCAAGGAGCTCTAGAGAGGTAGCAGTAGTACCAGGCCATATGTGACAGCAACATTCTAAGCATGAACGAATAGTAGACTTATAGATATGAAAGATAGATTCTGGAGAGGAAAAATGACTAACGCCACACAGTAAACCTTTCCAGGAAAAATTAAATAACGTCTTTTAAGAAAACTATGATTTGTATAAATTAATTCAGTTTTACTACCAAGCCCCTTAACGAGTGAATGTAATCTCCGTGAAACTCAAAGAAGAGGCAGATTAGTGAATATTTATTTTTATTATTCCTATTAACGCTCTATCTCTTGATATTAAGCACTCTGATTATAAAGACTGCTTAGCTCAAAACGTCGACCGTTTGGTCGGCGGAGTGGTGATTGTGGATTAGTGGATTAATGACGGTGGAAATTACTAGCGATTATTATTATTATTATTATTATTATTATTATTATTATTATATTTCGATTACTGCAATGGTCACACGACCTACTAAGTTTGGAGGAGGAGCTAAGGCAGGTAGTGGTGTGTTGTTATGGCTATATTTCATTATTTGTTTTTCTGACTCACATAACATCACGAACGTTACATGCACAAAGTTCTTCTTTGTGTGTAGGTTGTACTTCTCAAGACATTTTTTGTATTACTTTTAAGCTGGGATTTCCAGGGATTTTTTCAATGTGTTGTTGAGTTCCTTTTTTATCATTCCAAGCGCACCTACTACGACTGGTAGTATTTTTGTTTTCAATTTCCACATTTTTTTTCTATTTCGATTTCCAGGTCTTTATACTTCGATATTTGTTCAAATTCCTTGGTTACTATGCAAGCCATATCAATTAGTAGGCAATCTTTTTTCTTTTCGGTTATGTCCGGCCTATTTGCTTTAATCTTCCTGTCTGTAAAGATGGTGCAATATCATAGAATTGTGACGTCTTCTATTTCTGCAACCGATTATTGCAGTTATAGTTGTGATTGCCTGCAGTGTTGATAATGATGGAATTAGCAGTGGCATGCATGATGTTAACAGGGTTGATAGTGACATTATTTATGGTGGTGATAGTGGTCTTAAATATAGTAGTAGTGATGATGATGATGATAAAGATTAAGAAGGTTATAGTGATGTTATATATATATATATATATATATATATATATATATATATATATATATATATATCCATTCAGGTCGTAGGCAAACAGGGTTCCTAGCAGATTCTTTTTTCTTACCTTTATAAATTGCCATGATTTTTTATCATTTTCTCCCAAGTAAGGTGATTAAACCACTAAGACACAAAACGTTACTGAGAGTAAAATCATCTGAGATAAAAATTACTGAGAAGAGAGGAAAATAAAAGAACAGGTTTCAAAATGACTGAAGATGACGATTGATATTGCATTTATATTTTTGAAGATTGTAGCTGACAGGAAATTAAGAAGCGAGAAAAGAGGTTCGCTTATCGTTCGGTTCACGCACTTTTCCCGTGTTTAGAACAAGAGAAGAGGCTTTTTCCCTTGTTTCCTGCTTAGGGTTATGTTTCCGTTTCCTTCTCATAATTTTGTCTCATTCGTTTTCACTCTCTTGCGTTTTGGTGGCATATTGCCTTAAGGGATTGTGATGAAATGATTTTTAAAAAAAGTTCCACTAGAAGAAACTCTTAGCATAGAACTTACAGTTACATCAAGCAATTTCAACAGTAAAATGGCGAGAGATAGATTCCGATTTAATACTGAATAATTCGTGAAGTCGAGGAACTAAGTCTTTCCCGTTGCCTTCTTCACTGTTTGGAATTCAGAGTTTTCCTTCTCTTAAGCTGGTTGCCACCCGGGTTTAGAGTGCGCAATCTCCCATAGCTAGTTGAAGGAGAGGAGATGGATTCAGACCTTTCCCAAAGGCATTAGTGCGAAAGTGACACAAACTAATTTGAGTAAGACTAGGCTGGGATTTGAACTCGGTTTGCCAATTTTACTTTCAGCGTTGATAACCGTAACCTACTATAACCATTATAATGATGATAAAATGGTGAGGATGTGAAGAAGCTTGTGGAAGCTATATCAAAGATGGTGGCAATGTTCCTGATTAGTTGTAAGTGTTTTCGTGACAGTTATCTACTCATGACTATGATGACCATCTTTTTCTATGTGACGTGTCCCCTCGGGACTTAAGCAATCATGGCTCTTCACAAGTTCCTGTCCTTTGTAGCTCTTAATAAATTTTCTCTTTTTGTTATTTTTCTTAAACATTGTTCCACCATCCATTTGCTCAAGCTTGCTAAGTATGTTGTATGTTGTTTTCCTTGGTCACTCGTGCCTTCAATCTGTCCTGTATCATATTTTTCAACTCCTGTTTCCTCATTAGAAGTCTCTTCCTGATGTTAAGTATAAGTTACTTTTTTGTTTCCGTTTTCTCTAAAACTTCGTCGTTGCTCACAGGTTCGGCCAATGGTATCCGCAGCATCCTTCTCTAGACGTACATTTCTGTTGCTTCAAGTCTTTTCTTCATCTTTGAGATTGTCCAGTATCCACTGTGATATAAGAGGACAGTTATCGCGTAACATTTCAGTATTCTTTTCTTTGTTTCTAACGAAGATTTTCTGTTTCTTAATACTCTGCTTAGCTTTTGGAATGCAACTTTGGCTATTCCATTGCACCTTCGGAATTTAGTGTGGCGCTTTCTATCTTCTGTTAAAACACTTCCCAGATATTTAAATTATTGTACTTTTTTCGGCTCATCCTTTTACTGACAACCATATATTCTGTCTTCTTGAGGTCGATGTTTACTTTTTTTCTGGCTTTCCTTCACTGCTTTCTGTAGAAGAATTTGTCGTTTTCTTCCTGTGTCTGCTATCAACACTGTGCCATGTGCAAATACATACGAATTTCAAACAGATGGTATGGGTCGGCGATTAATCTTTTTGGGGATAAAAATCTACCCTGGACAAATAAAAAGCCTTATTCTATAATGGTCACAACCTGAATAGAGGGTTGGGAGGTAATTTCATGAATCTTACTTATTATAAAACGCAGATTGTGTGTGTGTGACTCTGTACGTTTATATATGGGCTCGTATTTCCTACATTTTTCAACCGATTTAAACAAAACTTCACAGGACTACGTAAAATTACCTTGCGGTGGTTCTGACAGCGCCCAAAATTGGAAAAACACAATTGTTTTTGCACGAAATCAATTTGAATACACGATTAAGAGGCATTAATGAAAGGGAGACAACTCATATCGAGTTATACTTATTAATATCGAGTTATCGAGTTATACTTATAAAACCCAGGTTGGTTGGTTGTGTGTTGGTTAGTTGTGTGTGTGTGTGTGTGTGTGTGTGTGTGTGTGTGTGTGTGTGTGTGTTCGTTTATATATGGGATCGGATTTCCTACATTTTTCAACCGATTTCAACAAAACTTCACTTTTTTTGGTAGGTAGTGTTTCTTATTGTCTTGCACACTTTTTTCTTTATTTTTACATTCAGAATGTTTTAAAAATTCCATTTACAAGACAATTGTTTATAATAAAATTCTATCCAATCGTTAGACTCATAACGATTGAAAACAATGTTTTTGTTTGAGTTTGGGTTTGACCAATTCGTAAAAAAAAAAAATAATAATAATAATTAAGACATGCGTGTCCGTCAACCTTAAACAATAATCTTTGTCAATTTTATTTTTCAGTCTTTATGATGGTCGATACTTGATCTATCTCTTACTGTTACATCCCCGGGCAACGCCGGGCTCTACTGCTAGTATTTAATAAAAGATGTGGTCGGAATAAAAGAGGTGGTTAAAATAAGGATGTCACGAGTGTTTTTTCTTCTTTTTTTTTATCGAGGGGCAGTGCTCCAGAAAAGAATAATCGCCCCGGTCCGTCTATTTGAAATTCAAAACTAACGTAAATTATGAAAGTCAGACTGAAATTATTTTAGAAGCTGGTTCTTCAAGAAGAAAAGAATTTCCCCCGAAACAAGACGAAGAATTAAGCGGATGAAATTTCGTAGAACAAAAACTTATCTTACAAAAAAAAAAAAAAATCAAAACTACATATATCTCCTTGACCGTCTACAAATTGAATAAAAATCGCCTATGTAAATTTTACTTGTCCTATCTTTTTTTACATTTATTTTGAATCTATTTCCCTCTGCTTTTTTTTTTTCTATCCTTTTTTTTAAAACTCATCATCGGCGCACTCTATTTACCATCATTCTCAGGTTTTATCATCAAATGAATTGCGAACATTCATGACGAATACGAATCAAAAAGCCAGCGTACAGAATCCTAACCACAGTGGCACCAAATCGTAGATTACTCCGCGAGAAAAAAAAAAAGAGCGTATTATGTTGCTGTTTCGCGTCGGTTATGTTTCAACACGTGCAGACGAGATTCTTTTTTTATGACTTCCAGATATATACGAACATAAGTCATTAGGCGCGTCTAATATTTGAACTGATGGCCTTTCAGGCGTACTTAACCAGTTAATTAGGGACACAAAATCAACATTGGTGTTTATGCAAAACGCGTTAATATTGGGCTTGCTGAACAAGAAAATAGAAGACGTCGAGATTAACAACTTACTGGTAAAATAAGCGCGGGAACATACAGACATATTCCCTGACGCACACACGCACATGCACAAGTACACACAACCCCTCACACACATATATTATATCCATACACATAAACGTATATATAAAAAAGTATATAAGCCAAGAAAAATATAAACAAGTATACACATACGTCCAAATATTTTTCGCGCACGCTCACACACATACTTACATATTTACACATACACCACCCACATATACATGCACATACACATGCACACACGTATATTTTTGTGTATGTATATGTTCCTAAATGTATACATTTCTCTTTGCTTATATATTTATGTTTATGTATATGAAAAATGTATACACATATACAAAAATATGTCCCAGTGCGCGAGCACACACGTAAGCACACACACACAAATATATGTATATATATATATATATATATATATACACTGCGTGCCAAATTATTATCGAGATAACGTTTTTCTAAGATTTCAAAAACCGTCCAATCAATTCACACAAAATTTTCACACAATGTTGGCAACACTGGTCTGCGCAATCACTGAAATTTTCGTACTGATCTGCGCAATGTAAACAAACTGGCGCCATATTTGTTATCAGCACGGTCTCACGGTCTCTCTCTCTCTCTCTCTCTCTCTCTCTCTCTCATATATATATATATATATATATATATATATTACTGAATGTACATAAATTTATATAGAAACGTAGATAAATATATAGAGGGAAGTGTGGAGTAAAAGAAGAAAAAACATATATATATACATATATATACATACACACATATCCAAATAATGCGTTTCGAATAGCATGTAGATGAGCTTTTTGGTGGGACTTTGCCTAAAGTTGGTCCCCATGTTAGACGACCGTGGCAGATTCCTATGCTCCAAGCCAGTCTATATTTTGCCCCGTATCAAACTGACAAGGATTTGAGATTTTGGACATTAATTCTTTGGTCAGATAAGAAAATATTGGCAGCTATGGAGGTGATTTTCAGCTAGCTGGTTAGATTAAGTGAATGGTACCATGAAGAACAGTATAAGTTGATTTTAAATCAAAATATCAAATGCTTAAAACCTTGGAACATCACTGGACCTTCAAAACAAGACAATGGCCCAAAACAAAAATTCACCAGTGACTTATTCTTATTTAGCACACTGACAGAGCTGCCAGTAAGAAACAAACTTGTGAGAGGCTATACGGAGTTTCACTCTATCAGCGACTTAACCTCATTCTCTTCATACGCTTGCAATTATTACGATCGGATACAAAGAGGTGTCTTCTGATCAGAGGTTTAATATAGCTGAAATAAGTGATTCTTGTGGGCTATAAAGGTTGAATAGGCAGGTGTGAACCAAGGAGTAAATTGTGGTTTTACCTGATATTTCCGAGATGCTATGAAAGCATCGATGCCAACTTTCATCTAAGTAGTGTGTAATTAACAGCACAGGAACAATTAGACAGCGGCAAAGGATCGTTATACAGATAAAGTAACTTAACAGAAAATAACACTTCAATACCTTGACCTTGTATTTCAATTTACTCAAGATTAAACGTAAAGATATTAGGTTGGTGCAAAAATAATGACGTTTTTTGACGTATTTTTTAACGTCACAAAACGTCATTATTTTTGCACCAACCTAATAACATTGCTAGATTCCAAAAAATTGATCACGGATACCGTCAGTGCGGACACGGTTTCCAAAATAATGTGTCTATCATCAGTATTCAAACATCATATCAATATACTGCACATGTTCCTTTGTATGCGTACCATCGTACAGATGGTGAATACCATCCTACAACGCATTATTCCACGCTTCTTGTAACTGCAATAAGAGTTGTAGGTGATGTAAATGAATGAGTCAAGCGTCGAATAAGATATACATCTAGCGATCGTTCCAACACAGAACGAACATCTTGCAGTACATTATTGCTCGGGCCCAATTGTGTTTTTTTTTTCAACGCCCAGAGGTATTGTAACGACGCTGAGAAGACTTTAGTTACAGCTCAAGTATGCGCCCTTCCAGGGTTGCACATGGTTTTGAATTCAGTGCTGTTCATCTCGCATACTTGTTCTAGAGAATCAATTCTGTCCTGCTATTTAATCCTTTGCTAGGGATTAGAATTTGCTTCATTCTTTCTTTTTTTTTAATTGTGAAAATAATTTTTAGAGTTATATGCAGCGTAAGTGGACAATTCGACGTGGTGTAATGGTTAGCAAGCCTGTCTTGCTAGATCAATTACGACTGAATAGTGAATTCGATCCTCACTGGGTTCCCCATATTTTCACCCTTGCACAACATCTAAGCTAGGCTTAGAAAATCACCGTTTGGGCCCTTCGACGTGGGGCAATGGTTAACAAGTTTGTATCGCCAGATCAATTACGACTTAGTAGTGAGTTCAATCTTCACTGGGTGCTCCATACTGTCGGCCTTGTGCCACATCTAAGCTAGGCTTAGAAAATCACCGTTTGGGTCCTTCGACGTGGTGTATTGGTTAGCAAGCTTATCGCGTTTGATCAATTACGACTAAGTAGTTGTTATGATGAAACACACCTATTCTATAGTTAATAGACCCTCCCACCTAATACAAGTAGGAGTAGTAAGAGAAACGACGGTAAGTCGATGTCAGTCGATGCCGGACGACAGTTAGTCGAATACGAAAATATTAGCGACCGCAACAAGATTACTCTACGTAATACCTATTATATCAAGTTTCTAACGTTTTGTACGTCGAACCTATTTTACGACCGATTTAGTACAAATACAAGTCTCCACTGCGAAATCGCTCCACAACAGTAGTGAGTTAAATCTTCACTAGGTGCTCCGTACTATCGGCCTTGTGCCATATCTAAGCTACGCTTAGAAATACATGGTTTGGGAACTTCAACATGGTGTAATGGCTAGACTGAGTAGCAAGTTCAGTCCGCACTGGGTGCTCCATACTTTCGGCCTTGTGCCACATCTAAGCTACGCTTTTGTAAATCACTATATACCGCGTAAGTAAATATAGCATATTCAGTTATATACAATTTCCGTATTTGATTATCAACTTTATTCTTAAAAAATTTAAGTACAATTACATTTTATTTAATTATATATTCACCATCATTTACAATAATTTGTTGCTACATATCAAGCATCTATCTGTTTGATAGTCCGAGTAAAATTCCGTAGGTTTTGACCTGAAATGTTTTCGGCGAACTCTTGAATCTGGTTTCCATGAGAAAAAGTTTTCCCCATCAAAGGTCTTTGAAGCTATCCAATACTAGACACCGACAAAGGATCATTAATTCAGGTTTTTCTTTCTTCCAACGAGTCAATCGCCGTGAGATATTCTCATTGCTTGTGGATTCTTTGATTTAGAATTGGTTATTCTTTAAGCGTTTCGTTCGTTGTCAATATTTATACTTTAATTTAATTTAATTTTTTTTTTATTTCGTTGTCATTTTATTTCGTTTCGTTGTTTGAATTTGGTGTAAATGGTGCGATAGCAAGGCCGGTGCATACTATCCCCAAAACCCGAAATCAAGAGGAACCAAGCCTGATCGAGGGCCCCGGGCATTGTTTTGTGACCATCGCTATCTTATAAATATTTGCTTTTTTCTACCTAAATTTATATACGTCACAAATTAAACTAAGCACAACTGACTATTAAAGGGTGAACATTTTTTGAGGATTTTAACGTTATTCTGAGTTTTTTGGGGTTTTTTGCTTTTTATTTTTTTTTTTTTTTTGTTTTGTTTTTTGTCCAAATCCGTGAATTTGTTTTGCTTATGCTAAGTCTAGAAAAAAAAACTATATAAAAATATTTATATTTAAAACATTATATAAAATTCATTATATTTCATCCATAATGTTGAATATGTTAAATTATTCAACTTTTTAGCAAGAAAAAATCTCAAGTTGATGATAAAAATTGCTGTAAACCATTGTTGATTTATTTAAAATGGAATAAACAATTATGACATGTCTCTTCTTTTATATTTCGATACAAGGTATTTATTTTCATTTTTTTCTACTTGAATAGTTCACCTATTATGCGTATTACCACTATTGTACATAATTAGGATACAATAAAATTTGTATTTTATATGAATATTACCTTATGAAAACTGAGATGTAATAAAGTGGGGGCCACATATCATAGATTCGGGGGCGGCACGAAACGCTTGCACTGGCCCTGGTGATATATTCCGTTTAGATTTGCTATATTTTTCGACCCAGGCACCTTGTGAGAGGAATAGTAAAAAGACATTGTTAAAAGCTACAAAGGATAAGAAATTGTGGGAAAGTCATAATCGCCTACATCCAGGACGGACACAAGAAGGAGGAGGAGGGGGGGGGAGAAGAAGAAAAAGGAGGAGGAGGCCGAGAAGAAGGAGAAGAAGAAGGAGGACGAGAAGAAGAAGAAGAAGAAGAAGAAGAAGAAGAAGAAGAAGAAGAAGAAGAAATGTTAGTTATTTTACTTGTCTTTTTACTATTCTTCTCACTCCCTGTCCTTCACACCATTTACACAAGCTCTTCAGATATCTTAATCCCTGTCTCTCCCTGTTCCTTTTGCTTTCAATATGTGTTGTGAGTGTCAAATTTTCCAAGCCTCCGTTCCTCATTATGTGTCCCATAAATTTCAAGGCTCTCTTCTGATTTTATTTATAGTTATCCCTTTTGTGTCTATTTTCTTTCAAACTTCCGCGTTGTTGGCCACGGTATTATCAGTAGTCTTCTGCAGAACGCCATCTCTGTTATCTTCTCTTCGTCCGTGAAGAGATGGTCCAGTGTTTACTGACCCATAGAAGAGGAATGATATCACATAGCTAACTGTTCTTCGTCTCTCTTAAATATATTGTTGTTTCCATTTTATTTCGCCATCTTTTTATTTCATTCATAAATCTCGTCTTTTCTCATTTAACTGCCGAATTAATTCTTCCTTGGATCTCCAGTTCTTCCAATCGCTTTACAAGAATCTTTGTGTCCTGTTTGCAAAGGATTATAGGCACGACCGTTACATTCTTAAAACAGGTTTGTTCGAACACTCGACCAATATATTTCTGCTCTTTCTCTATTTCTTCTTCTTCTTCTTCTTCTTCTTATTATTATTATTATTATTATTATTATTATTATTATTATTTACTCTTTGTTTTCTTTCTCTTACCTTATCATACTTTTTTATTTTTATTTTAATTTTTATTTCACTTCTTTTCTTTTCTTTTTATTGTTTCCTTCCTCCCCTCCCCTCTCTCTCTCTCTCCCTCTCTCTCTCTCTCTCTCTCTCTCTTTAATCAATCTTTACCTTCCCTTTCTCTCACGTTGCATTATCTTGTAACACACTTCATGCTTTTTAAGTCTTGTTGCTTTATTTTCTTTCATCTTTATTTCTATGCGCTTATTAATCGTTTGAAATATTTTCTATTTGTTCTCTTCGTCAAAATAATAAAAGACGTATCCATCTTTGTACGCGTCAATACATACATACATACATACATACATACATACATACATATATATATATATATATATATATGAGTGTGAGAGAGAGTCTTTGTGTGCGTATATAAATATAAGTGTATCTATAGTAATAAGCGAGTTGATAGTTCTTCATATACGCGTGTTTGTAAGCACATGCGTATTTGTGCGTGCGTGAATGTGTGTGTTGGTGACTGATTTCGCCTTCTACCGGACTTTCAGATCACAAGGGGACCTAATTGCTTTTCTCTTTTAGAATCAATACTTAAGGGAAATATTAATATTTTAGAGCACAAAAAGTTACCTCCCTTGAACTGACGTCATACCCTAGGGATCGCTTAGCATTCTCTGCCGCCAACAAAGTGTAAAAAAAATCAACTGAAATATAAATTTGTTTTTCAATGAAAACAGACAAACTAATGACAGTCAAAAACACATTTTGGAGAGGATGACCGTACGTCAGGATGTGTTTACCAACCGTGTCTTCCGTGGACATTTTTATTATAAATTTATTGATGAATAAATTAATAATAATAATAATCAAAAACAAGAAGTGGGATGAAGAACATATTAATTATAAAGCAGATCTAATAACAAGAACTTTTATTCATAAATTTTCATTATTCAATCACAATCATATCCGTTTGATATTAGAGGTTTCAAGCCCCCATCGGGGATCAAGCGACAAAAAGCATTCGCAATTCTACAGTATTCACTTCAGCAACATTTTTGTTGTTTTCGCCGCCACTATTTTTCTCTTTAACTCTTCAAAGGATGAAGGGGCAGTATAACGGATATCGGCTCGGAAAATGGAATCAGAGAGTCCAGTTCAAATTCTAGAAGAGTCTGTTGCGTTCGCTTTCGCACAAATGCCCTTTGGAAAGGCATTAATCCGTCTCTTTTTCTCCAGTTATGGGACAAATAGCAAAGTAGACTGAGATCTCTAGCTTTGATTGAGAACCAGTCTAGGACATAGAAAGAATCTGAATTCCAAACCTTGGAGAAAGCAACGTATCGTACACAAGAAGCCATGTCAATTTACAGATAACAATGAAATATTTACTATATTTCACCCGAGTATGTGTTCCACTTTTATAAGTCGACCGGACATTGAATATTGTTACCACGTCTGGTCTGGTCTGGTCTGGTCTGGTCTGGTCTGGTCTGGTCTGGTCTGGTGCTTTTGTTATGTATATCTTAGATCTTGCACAAAACCTTACATTTCTGCTTGAATCATTTTCCAACTGTCGTAACGTAGTTTCCCTGTGTCATTGTTACTAATATTTTTATAGCAAACTAGCAGCATGGCCCGGCGTTGCCCGTGCTTGATTCAAAAATCGTACGACTCATACAGCAATCGCTATCACTTGACTTAAAATATTTTTGCCCTTCCTTGCCTTTAAAGGAGTGCCCTTTGTTGTGCTAATGTTGCCACATGCCTTACTTATTGCCTCACACTGCGATTTTTTTCTAAGCTCAATACTAAACATTAAATCTGTTACGAAAAAAGAACTAAACAAAATGAACACAAAACGATCAGCTTTAAAAAAAAAGGACTCGTAAGTGGAAAAACCGAATGAAAAAAGAATGTTAACAACAAATATTTTTTCACACCCAACCCAGTTCTGCGGAATCAGAATCAACGTTGAGTTTAAGCAAGCGAATGAGCCAATTGGAGTAAAGTGCCATGCAGATTTAAATTTTTCCCACTTGTGACGAATGCAGCTATCGATATTTTTGCATGTTAGCATGCTAGTTAACATTCGTGTCAGTCAGCTATTGGCTCTCACGCTGGCCAGTAGAAACTTCCTGCCTATTCGTGGCAGCCAGCTATAGGCTCTCATTCTGGCCAGTACAAAATGGCCGAGAACTACATAAAAACTGCCGTAGAAGCATGAAAAAATCGATTATTTCCACTATCGATGTGAGTTGGGAAATGCAAATTTGGAACATGTGCATGTAAATTTTGGTGCAAATCCGTCGAAAATTGCGGCCGTGCATTCGTTACAGACACACACACACACATCCTGCCTTTTATAGATAGAGATGTTCTGAAGAGCATTACTCTTTCGTACCTCAACTTAATAAATTTAAGCGTCATGATTTTATTGTTGAAATGGGCAAATGTAACCGCAAATTATATTTTAATAGTTTCTTCTCTTGCACTTCTCGCCTATTGAACTCTCTTCCAGCTTTTTGCTTTCCTGCCAACTACAATCTATAAAACTTTAAATGCAGCGTCTATCTGCATATCTGAATTTCTTTTCATTGTCCATTCTCCTCAGTAACGTTCTCTGTTTCTTTCTCTCATTTGTATTAGGTTGGTGCAAAAATAATGACGTAATAATGTCGTTTTTTGAAGTATTTTTAACGTCAAAAAACGACATTGTTACGTCATTATTTTTTCTTAATATTTCATCCTTAGTAACTATTTGCATCTTAGTGGCTTTATTGGCTTACTTAGAGTGAAATTATTAAAAAATATCAGTGGAGAGTCATGATCATCTATATCCTGAATGGACATGACCTAAAACTTTTTGAATCTCTTCACAAGAGATTTTGGGACCTTTCCCAGTTTTGCACTTATACTATGGGCACGTGGCCGAGTGGTTAGAACGTTCGCATTCTGACCATGGGACTCGAGTTCGAACCGCGCCATAGTCGATTTGTCAGGAAGGAGACTTCCTGATGTTATCAGACTGGAAGGGACGATCCCAGCGTGCAACACCTTAGGAAAGTGTCTGAAAACCATACCACGGGTTTACCCAAGCCTTGTGAGTGAAACTGGGTAGACGGAACCCTTGAAATGAAAGCAAGGATTATGGCAGCATTCACCAACTTAAATAAGGAGACTGTCCAGAAGAGTTGCAGGAGATTCTAGAGTCGTCTGGAGGACGTGATTGAAGCCAATGGCGATTGTATTGAATAAATGTACTCTTTAGTATTAGTGTAATTTTGGTAAATATATCTGTTAAAATGAGATGTGGGTGTTATTTCCATTTTTGCGTAATTTAAACAATAATTTATCTATTGCTCCATGTATGTCTAATCTGTAGTTGAATCCATAACATTATATTCAAAATATTTAGTTTTCGGCATTAAATAACACATAGAGGTTGATATGTCACTAAACAAAATCAACCAACCAATTGTTGCTGTTGGTGTTGCTGCTACTGCTGCTGATGATTGATTGGTTGACTGATTCGTTTTCTACGGCTTATCTACCCTTTGCAGATTATTTAAAGCCAGAAAATATTTTTAGATTGAGAGGTGAGATAATAATTTAGTGATGCAAGTTTTCATAATTAACCCATAGCCGAGAGTAGAAGTCGATTCATACCTTTCCCAAGGGTATTTGCGCGTAAGTGAATATAACGAACCCAACTGGAATTGGAACTCTACTCTCCGATTTACAATTCAGAGCTTTTATCCATTGCACCACCGGCACATCCAAGCTTACAGCACCTGGTATTCCGAAGCGCTAACATACGTTGCTTACCTTCGGTGATCGTACGAGAACCGGTTTTTCAACGTGATGTGGCCGTAAGCATGATGATGATGATAATGACGATGATGATGATGCTTTAATCCTAATCGTTATTGATACTGTTGAATTTCCACGCTTTGGGTAACTAATGCTCACTCCTCAGGACCAGCTCAAATCACCAGTACTCTTTTCAGCATTCTCGCCGACTTCAGTAACGCTGGGATGTATATTGACTTTTCACAGATTGCTCACTGTTTCGGGATTTGATGCCAATGCATCAAAAAATCTGCGTACAATTGATATCTGCTGGTTGCTGCTGGGGATCAAAAGATCTCAACTCTCAGCAATTTCCCCAAAATTTTCTTTGTTTTTTTTTAATATCGTTCTTTCAACTGAATTCATTCAGCAAATCATAGGCGATGTGAGTAACGAGAAAGTTTGAAAGAAAATGGAAACAAATACGAAATTTGAAGAGACTGCTGAAATTTCAGCTACACATAGTGAAGAAAGAGGGTTGGGAGAATTTTTACACTCACATGGCATGCCAAAGGCAAGGGGTCAGAGGTAAATATCAGGTAACCTACCTAATGAGTTTGTGTAAATAAATGGCAGATCAGGGACTAGAAGCATTAGTAATGAGACAAACATTGTTTAGAATTAGAAAAGATAGGAAGCTGTGGAAAAACAAGATCACCCTGAATGAATACAGCCCATAGAAGAAGAAGAAGATCATCAAACACGATCCTAAATAATTAATAAAGGTCATCGCTATGCAACTCAAGATGGCTGCGTCCATCATTAGAAGTGTAGTACAAGAGACCATAAAATATGTGTTTGAGAGAGGGTAGATATTAAACAGGTCACGGTAAGAAAATGTTATGTGTTATCATGGCTCTCCATAACTCCCTATCATTTGTTGCTCATAGTAATGCTTGTTTATTCGCTATCTCTTCCTATCTTTTTTCTGGCATTCATATACACAGGCTCATTAGGCAGGTTACTGACGACTTTCCTCTGTCACAGCTGCCTGTTAGTGTCAGATTCTTCTTTTTTTTTTTCTTTTTTTTTTTCGTTGCCAGGAACAAATTTTCATTTCTAGTCATGCTAATCCTAAGTAGTTGGCACAATTCCCATCAAATTACTATTAATACCCAGTGGTGTGTGTTTTATATTCCGTTGAGGCTAGCTTTCTGATTCACTGACGATTGAAATAAACTTACCGTCACTTTCTCCATATTGTTTATTACTATTAATATATTTATTTTCTCTATAATCAAAGTAATAATTGTTTTTATCCTTATTATTATCATCATCCTCATCACTCAAGGTTCTCTGGTCATCTTTTATTAGGTTGATATTTAAAAATTTCTATCAATCCCAATCGATTATTCTCCACAATTTCTCTATCCTTCTCTCTCTATCTCTATTTCTCTCTCTCTTTCTCTCTCTCTCTCTCTCTCTCTCTCTCTCTCAATATATATATATATATATATATATATATATATAAGGCGTATAGGAAGGGGATAGTGCGAAAGAGAAATAGATTGAAAGAGAGAGAGCTATATTTAAACAGCAAGAATTAATTCAAATAAATTCTGTTAATTTCAGCCTACAAGAACTGTCTGTTTGACATATTTTTATATTTTTTCTTATTTTCGAATAAATTATTTTAAATCCAAATCAAAATTGTGAATAAACTGACCAAACATATATTTTTTTTCTATTTTGTTCAAGGACTTTCGAAAATTTCAGTCATTATCAAGAACTGGATGTTGTCGGTATAAGGAATAAAAAGTAGCCAACACAATACACACACACACACACACACATATATATATATATATATATATTTGCAAACACTTAATAATAGATAATGTATTTTCTGTACCCAACACCAATATCAAGATACACCCACCTCGCCTCACCTGTGATAGCCAGAACATAATCTACTATTTATTCTGCATCATATGTCCTAATAGTGGATATATTGGTGAATCTGGAAATAATTTTAGATTTCGCTTCAACAATCATAAACAAACCATACGTCAAAACAATGCTTATTCCCCCATAGCTGAACACTTTAATCAATCAGGACACTCATTAGAAAACCGTAAATGTTTATTGATAGATTCTGATTTCAGTTCCACATACACACGCAGAGAAAAAAGAAAAATACTGGATTTTAAAATTAAATACATATAAACTAGAGTTTAATAAAGACTTGGGTATTTTAAATCTTTATAAATATTTCAATAGTTAAACATTTTTTAGATATAGTTAAAAAAAAATTTAAACAACATCTAAAATATTATTACAGTTAGATTTACGTTAAAAATATTCGAACACAGTGGCGTTCCATATCACGTGACGACCTCATCTCGCGACGGACGCTACTTGTAAACAAACCTCTAAAAACAGTTATTTCTGAAGAAAGATCAAGGTCGATCTGAAATATCAAAACTACATATATATATATAAAGAAATATAAAAATATATATATAAAAAAATATAAATAAATACTTTCATAAAAACATTATTATTTTTTTTAATTTGCAACTTTTTAGTTGATTTTTCTATATATACATATATATATATATATATATATATATATATATATATATATAGAGAGAGAGAGAGAGAGAGAAGGGGCAGAGACAGACATACAGAGAGAAAGAAATAAAGAAAAAGAGAGAGAACATAAGAATCTACTGTATACCAATATCTACACCATGTATATCTATAAACACTACGATATTGGGCACTTTTCCTCTAGGTTGTTATGGTCCAGGTTAGGACCAAGGAAGAACAACACGAACACAAAAGTAGAAAAAAACGAAGGTATATTACAGGAAATAATAATACAAGATGTGAAAGGTGTTAGTCTAAGTTTCAGTCTGGTTTGGAGTGAACACGATTCGATATTTACTTCCCCCCCCCCACGAGGGAAAGATGTGGCACAAGGCCGAGTTTTACGTGGGTTTTCCGAGCCCGTAGGCTTGGCCAAAATATGCCCGTAGAAAGTGTAAAAAAAAAGAATCGGGTTGGTCAACCTCCCCGAACGAGGCTCTGCCCTTCGGCGGCGCCTCGTCCGGGTTCCTCTCTGCTCAGAGGTAGAGAGTTCGACCGTCAAGCCGAAACGGCTCGACTCGATTCGACATTTACTTCCCCCACCCCACGAGGGAAAGAAGTGGCACAAAGCCTAGTTTTACGTGGGTTTTCCGATCCCGTGGGCTTGGTCAAGAAATGCCCGTAGAAACTGTAAAAACAAAATCGGGTTGGTCAACCTCCCCGAACGAGACTCTGCCCTTCGGCGGAGCCTCGTCCAGGTTCCTCTCTGCTCAGAGGCAGAGAGTTCGACCGTCAAGCCGTCTCTTGAGAGACGTAGTATAAATAGTGTTAGGAAGAGTTCATTCAGTAGTTATAGGTAAGGACCCATGACATATACATATATATATATATATATATATATCATCCGGTAATTAATCTAGATCCTGCGGAGGGCTCGTGATTGGGACTTCATCACAATAAGTAGGGAGGAGTAAATGATATAGGCAACAATAAACTACAGAAGAACTCAAAATTAATCGCTGCATTTCAGTATTGCATTAATATTTAAGTTTTCCTTTCAAAAGTTCAACAATAATTCTCTTGTCGCCACTTAAAGACTATCAATGTCAATTTAAAGACTATCTGATGTACGTAAGTCTTTACTTTCCATACAAACATTTTTTTTATTTCATGGCTGACTTTCGTTGTATTTCACTATTAAATTAGATTATTCCTAAATTTATTTCCAAGTTACAAAAATTTTTATCGTACAAAAAAATCATTGCAAAAAAAAGTCACGTAAAAACACGTCAAAAACAATCGTAGTAATGAAAACTTGGGATTCCAAAATTTTAGGATTCCTGGTCCGGATCTGGTCCGGATCTGGTCCGGAATGTTTTTAACTTGCCCACGGAGTCTGTCTAATTCCAAAATGGCATATGTTGGGCTACGGCCTCTAGGAGTAAAGTTGAAAAAGTGTGGCACATTGACACACTCACATTTGCATTTAACATATATTAGATAAAGAACAAATAGGAAACGTTTATCAATCTAACATGTTTCACTTTTATTAAAAAAAAAAAATGTTTCACTTTTATAATAAAAGTGAAACGTAAGATTGATAACGTCTCCTATTTGTTCTTTATTTTATCACCCTTTCTAATTCCAATCTATATTTGGTCTATGTTTCATCCTTAACTCATATATATATATATTAACTAAATTAAGATTTCCCGTATTTAAAACTCGACCAAACAATTAGAAAGAATCCATCTAACGCTATCCTTCAGATATACCCCCACCCCAAACTTCACAAATATTGGCCACACTACAACATGTTTGACAAGAAGACTCACACTACATCTTTCTGACTATAGCTCAATTAGGTCTCATTTAAAGACTCATGGAGACCTACTGGACTCTATTTGCAGCATACTTGTTGATAACACAATTATAATCGCATCGTCTACAGGTAAAAAAATGTCTAAAAATAATGGAAGCCTTATTAATAAAAACAAAACAAATAATACTCAATAATATCAACTATGAACATGGACACAATATATTGACCGTGTTTTGAAAATGAAACATTATATAAATAAAAACATGCAACAAACCATTTCTTGTTAACAGTTAATATATTTCAACTTTGAAAATGGTTAAATGTATAGCCGAAAGCGCTCGGAAAAAACAATATTTGGACTTTTTTTATGTAATTTATCTACGGAAAAGAAAAAAAGCTTATAAGATCATATGAAAAATTATATAAAAAATACTTAATCAGAGCATTTTGTCATATTTATTAAAACTTGCATGAAATAAGGATTACTGCCTAAATACAAAATTATATATATATATATATATATATATATATATATATATATATATATATATATATATCATATTACACACTGAGTTATGGTGCTAATAAAATAGTGCTCGATATATAATAACAGAGCTATAATTTGCATTAATAATAAATATACATCGATAGCTCAACTCTGAGTTTCAAGCACAACGCGATCGAATTTTTAACGCAAATGTGTTTTCGATCAGCACCTGACGATTGCATTGCGCACGAGAAGCTTTGATAAAGCAATGACGTCCTCGATTTTGTATATAAACACATGCAGCAAAATAAAACCTACATTGTTTTGATAAAGTCCCTCAGAGGTTGAAACGCCTTGTCTAAGAATAGTTTTTCCTCTTCTCTCTTTTTATTCATTTTGTTCTTTGACAGATTCACTCGATCTGAAAATAATTTATATATATATAGAGAGAGAGAGGGAGGGAGAGAAAGAGAGGGAGAGAATTAGTAAGATGATTATAATGTTTTCATGATGATCAAAATCATCGTCCGTACAAGTATTAATGTCGTAATAAAAAAGGTATAATTGATTTCAATTATTATTCTTTAATTCGCTATAACCACCGTTGTATTTCTTATGATTATCTCTTAATAAAATGAAAATATATGACTATATTAATCTTGCCACTTACTTTGTAACAACAATTATTGCCCCTTCTATAAATATATAATAAGTAAATACATTACATAAAGTAGTTAAAGAGAGTCAATTAATGGGAAAACCGAGGAATTACAACAAATGGAGATTAGTGCTTATTTATGGAACTATAAATAGAATCAGATGAAAAAACCATTCTCGCTACGTTCCCCTCCGCCCGACCAACCATAGGATAGCGCCTAAATGAGAGCCACTACTGTGAGACTCTTTTCTCATCGAAGGAGTGAAATTTTTTTGAGTGCTCTTCTACTGGATCCTTGCACCAGACTAAACTAATCTTGCGAAATAGCTATAAGGACACACGAAAAGCGAGTAGATTCTGAACATTTTTTGGTTCAGTCCACTTCCCAAAATCTACTCAAATCACTATTAATCAGTTTTTTTATCTTTTTAAATGAGATTCTTTCTCTTCGCATGACTGCGACGAACACACACAAACACACACACACACAAACATAGATAGATAGATAGATAGATAGATAGATAGATAGATAGATAGAAAAGTGAACATAGAAGTCAACACTTAGAGGCGGCATCATTCTAGATGCAATCGTCAGGCCACCGGTGGCCTAACGATTGCATCTAGCATGAAACAGACTGTCGATTCTAAGTGTTGACTTCTATGTTCACTTTTATATTTACACACGCTCTATCTCTGATATTGACCACTTTATCCCATAAATATAGCACATCTTAAGACTATATTTCTTCATATATATATATATATATATAAATATATATATATATATATATATATATATATATATATATATATGATATATGCAATTGTTTATATATATTATTTATATATTATATATGCGCGGTACTTATTGGAAAGTGTTTAATAACAGTGATAGAGCTAACATATTTCGTTGGGTTGATGTGAGTTTGTAACCCTGGGTTTCACGATATTTGTGATTGTCAGACAAACTAATTAATTTTTAAATTATTAAATTTTGGATTATATATCGGTGTTGTTTTTAGGGCGTTTACTTTTTTTCTTAAATCTGTCTAATTTGGGGCCATTGGGTTTTCTTATCAGGATAAGACCGTCATCTCTATATAGTCCCTTATTTTTTTTCTCTTGGATCCTGACTAAATTGTAGCCGATGAGTATGGCTACCTCAATCTCCATCGTAGCTACCCATTGTTACATCAAAGAGGTCGTGATTTTGTTTTGTTTTGTTTTTTTGCCCATGTTTCATTTTTGTGGAACAACAGAGATTTACGACAGTGCTTGATAATTTTAATAACTCCGTCTGTAATTTTTACATGTTGTTGTGCTATATATATATATATATATATATATATATATATGTATGTATATATATATATATAAACGAGTTTGATTAAAAAGAATCGACAAGATCTGTTTGAAATCTTAGCATCCTTAGATGTTGAAAATCTGTTCACTAATTTTTCAAATCTGACATTGTTTGAACCAGATCTATCTGGTTTCCTTGAACGTTTTCTAACCCAGGATGAGTGTTGGGTTCATCACTTTGAGCAAGAGACAAAAGACGGCCTATGCAGTGGAAACACCTCTCCTCACCTGCTGCAAATAAGGTCAAGGTCGTTTCATCTGCAGGGAAGGGGATGGCCTTAGTTTTTCGGGTTGTAAAAGCTGTGGCACCATTTAACGAGGCAGAAAGGGAAAAGAAAGAAAAGAAGAAAAAGTGAGGCTAAGAACCGAATCGTGAGTGATAAGCAAGAACACACACACAGCTAAGAGACAATGGATAAAAGGATATTTTGATAAGTAACAAATGGCGAAAGAGTGTCATTACAATGACAGGGAAATTCTGAGTAAAAAGAAAGGGAAAGAAGGAAAGAATCAGATATGTTTTGGCATCGGCTGTGTTATCTAAGGATATGAAAACAAACTATTGGTACGGGAAGACATCTTATTATCAACTACAGACCGGCTGGCCAAGGAAGGAAAGAGAAAAAATTCAAATGAAAATGTTATTTCGTTAAGTGACGAAAAACAGGCAACTAAAAGGACTTGGACAGATATGTAAAATTAAAAAACCACCCACGAGCGTCCGACGGAACCTTCTTGGCCTGCGATAATAAAATTTTGTTATCAGGTATTTGTGCCGAAAGAAAATGAATGTGTTTTCTTTCTTTCTTCGATGCGACAAACCGACTGGAACTTTGGAGATGTTCCTTTTTGAGACCATGTTAAGAAGACCACACATTCTCATAATTAGTGATAAAATACCTGACGTAAACCACGTTTAGAACAAGAGTTATGACCGCCATTGTCACATTGTCCCGTTCGCGGCTGGAGAAATGATAAACCATTAAGGGGAAGAAAAGGGAAAGGGAAGAGATAATTTTTTTTTTAAGCAAGATATTTTTTTCCTGAAACAAAGCCGCAGATTCGTCCACGCCCGACTAAGACATCATTGGTCGAGTGGTGATCACGTGATGCACGAGGGAGGCTGTTGCCGCCCATCTGGAGGATGAGTAAGAGAGGTTGCCACGCCCCTCTGAAGTATGATGAGAAGGTGGGAGTGAGGAAAGGTTCCCAAAAATGGAAAAAGGTGGAAATTCCTAACCAGATAGGTGGATATGTATTTAGAATTATCGAGGAACCCCTCGGCGCCGACAAACTCACCCCGGTTTTGGTCGGCGCCCATATAAACGAAACCACAACGAGCAGAAATGAGTCGAGACCCAGCAGTCCCCAGAGTCAGTCTCCGGTTGCGGCAAGCCTCGCAGATAGCTGACCAGGATTCGCGCACATTCCGACCATCTTCAAACCAAGAACAATTATTTTGAAGAGCGACTTAGATTCAGATCACCGAAATAAGTTTTTCTTTTGACTTTCGTCCAAAGACCCACCGAAACACCAATTTCTTAGAGAGCAGACGACTTGCTTAGCGGAAAACGACGTGTCACAATCCATAGAACAGGTCGGGGGATAGATGCAGTCCTATGTAACGAACAACTAGACATAAAGTTTGTTACCTTTTTCTTTGATACTTTGAACTTTTGAGTTTTCATTTTATTGCCTTTTATGCGTATTTTTGTGGTATCACCCCCGTTGGACTCGGTTTGCAGTACGGCCCCGATGACTGATTGATTTCCTCTGCTTAGATCAAATCACAACGTGGGTAGGCAGACTGGGAATCAAAGTAGGACGTCACAGTTGGTTCCGTGGTAGACTGGGATAGAACGACACGGTTGGCGCTGCGAACAGGGGACGACGTCACAAAGCCATATTTTATTAATATATTCAAAAGGCTCACACCATCAATGGAGTGTACAAAAGCAAGTTGACATAAAAGTTACAAAAGGCTATCAAGACAAAACGCCCAAGAAAATTGATGAAACGGGTTGTATTTCATCAGGAAGATGCTCCAGTACACAATACCTTTGGTTTCAATGACTACTGTCCGTTACTATAGAATTGAACTAGTTGATCACCCTCCCTATTCTCTTGATTTGACTATCATCTGTTCTCCATCATGAAAAAAACTTGCTGACAACCAGTATCACAGTTATGATAACGCCCTATTGTTGTTGACATTTTTTTACCAACAGCATGAACAGTCTTCTTTGAATAGTCAGATGTCAGTTTACCTGGAAAGAAACAATCATTAATCAAAGTTGAAATTAATGCATGCAAGAAATCACAACTCTAGCATCACCCCTTCATAGTCAGCCTTTGAACTTTTCATCCCAGCCTCGTATATACATATATATAGGTAGTTATATATATATATATATGTGTGTGTGTGTGTAGATAGATAGATAGATAGATTATTTCTCTGATGACACCGGTTCATCTCTTGTACGATCATCGAAGTTAAGCAACTTCGAGCCTGGTCATTACCTAGATGTATGACTGTTTGGGAATACCAGGTGCTGTATGCTTGGATATGTGGGTGGTATAATGGATAATGGCACGGAATTGGAAATCAGAGAGATAAGTTCCAATTCCAGTTGGATTCTGTATATTCATTTACGCACAAATAACCTTGAGAAAGGCATGAATACACACCTTGTCTCTTCAGCTACGGATCAATTAGTAGGACTCGTATCAGTAAATCATTATTATATCAAAAGAATTCTTAAAATCTAAAATAAAAATGTTCTGCCATTAAATAACCTACAGAAGGTTGATAAACCATAAAAAACAAATCAATCAATCAATCAAGATACCGGTTCTTCAGTAAAAAATACCAAAAATGGCAGTTTTCTAAATTGTCTTATCTATTCACGATTCTATTGCATTATTATCCTACTTTACACATATGTATGTATTTATGTATGTGCATAAATATGTACGTGTACACGTGTGCAAACGTATAACGTAGACACACTGTTGTAGCATACCTACGGATGATAATGTATATGTCCCCATTCACATAAATACAGTAGTAAATACTGTATGTTGGTCTAGAGTTGAAGATTCGTCTCTAGCTGTGCTGGTCAAACCAGACGAGGCTGTGTCGAAAGGTAGTGTCTCGTATCGGGAAACAGCTACCCGACCCCGTTTTATACGGGTCTACGGGGAATTTTTGGACGAGCCTATGGGCTCGGATACCTTCGACCTTGTTCCACATCTAACTACGTGGGGTGGCTCGTAGTTATCCTGCAGTTGGAGATTCATTGTGGAATTCACTTGACTCACTTCTAGCAGTTGACTACTACTTCTACGCGCTGCTGGCGAATCTTATATGTGTTGTTCGTGTCCTAAGTATTATCGTTCATTACCAACCTCCGTTTGATTATTCTATTCAGTAACGAGGATTAGCCAAAATTATAATACACGAACTATTTTTCACAATGAGGTTCACCCTGTACAATGCCCTGGGACCACTCAAGGTAGCGGATTACTGAATAAATGACACAGCTTATGCTGTTATGTATGAAAGATAACGATTAACACTAGACTTGAACAGGTTAAGATTGTAGTCATTGGGAGAACATCATATTTGGAGTCGGTTCCACAGGGCAGGTGTTCGTGGGAAGAAGCTGCTCGAGTGGAAGTTACAGCTCACCAAAGGAATACGAAAAAAATGAGGCTGGTTCGCTCCAATGTGTGCAGTATAGTGGGTTTTCGCCGTGAAGGTTAGGACTCGTCGAACTGATGAATTTAGTTCGTCTAAACACTTTCCATAGAAATAGCGATGTCACCCACAAGGACGCAGAGACGCTTTTGGATTCTATCAAGAGTGGAAAGCGAAAACTGGGCAGCTCCTGCCTATATATGGTAGCTATACTTCATTTTCGGCCTGATCTGGCTCTTTTAAAAGCAGAGTATAGCAGGAGGAGTTAGGAACTTACTGTAGAGATACAGGGAACCTACCATTTTCCACTATCTTTAACAATGGATTTTATGATTCCACTTGAGCTCTGGTCTGGATTTAAGTTCCAATAGGGGCTCAAGATACGGGGCCTACCTAAGGGAACATCCGTTCATCGCGATTGGTTAAATTTCTGGGTTCAATCTGCGATGGGGAAATATCACTTGTTTGGTTTTCGAGGCACTGAATGTGACCAACCAGTTTTTCCCCCACTGAGCTGTTAGATTTCAGTCAGAGGAGAGATTAGCTGCACATACACAAATATAGATAGATAGATAGATAGATATATAGAGAGAGAGGGTGAGACAAAGTGGGCTTCAGAATGCCTAAGGAAGTTAAAATATATAGAAAACTTAATTTTTATGTAATTTTGGGGACATATCTGAGCCCCCAAATAACACACCACTTTGTGGGAAAATCATTTATACAATGCTTATTATGGCAATAAACCCAGCCCAGATGCTGGTTGGTAACACTTTATAAATACGCCTATTGGAAAGCATTCGTTTACAAAACATTAGGGACCCCTGCTAAAAAAGGGGGGTTATATGTCGTATTTTCTTGTCGTCCTTATATTCTGAGTTCTGATTTTCATCTCTTGTGGTTCTGGTTCTTGAACCGTATGGATCATACCTTATTCTTCAAATCTCTAGCTATTTCACTACATTCAGATACCCCCAGGCTCTTTTGCTATTTTCCCTACCGACCCTCCTACTTACTTTCTGCCAGCGTTCTGATTCCGTTTCGCTTCTATGAATTCGGAAACTATTTTTTTTTCTAAGCATAGAATCTGAAATCTTTGGTGATGGCCAAAAGATGGAGAATGGGGCAGCATCAGGAAACAACTATAAAGTAATAAAATCTTCAAATCTGTTTCATCAGACCCATTCAATGGGAACTTCTTTTAACTGCTTCTCTTTATCACG
The DNA here is from genome assembly GCA_963932145.1 of Acanthosepion lycidas. Classification (NCBI taxonomy): domain Eukaryota; kingdom Metazoa; phylum Mollusca; class Cephalopoda; order Sepiida; family Sepiidae; genus Acanthosepion; species Acanthosepion lycidas. The sequence goes on from OZ010576.1 coordinate 59,198,324, forward strand.
ACGCCCATCTGCGAGCGTCTTTTTCTTTCTTATCTTCTTATAATACCAATATAAATAACACGGAGTCTAATAATAATAGTAACAATAATAAATAGGAAATCCGTAATAAAAAAAGGTTTACAGAAATAAAACCTAAGATGAAGATAAAATTGCTGTTAGTACTAAATTTACAACTGAAACTTATGAATATTGTTAAGAAGAAGAAGAAGAAGAAGAAGAAGAAGAAGACATAAAAAGAAAGTTGACATACGAACGGCAAGAATAAAAATAAAAATATATGAAAGGAAGGTTGAAATAGGAATAAGAAAGAAAGAAAGAAAGAAAGAAAGAAAGAAAGAAAGATAAAGACAGTTAAAAGACAGCAAAAAAGAAAAAAGAAGGTTAAAATATGACCAAGAAGAAGAAAGATATATGAAAGGAAGTTTGAAACGGAAAGAAAGAAAGAAAGAAAGAAAGAAAGAAAGAAAGAAAGAAAGAAAGACAGATAAAGACAGTTAAAAGACCGGAGAAAAGAAAAAAGAAGGTTAAAATATGACCAAGAAGAAGGAAGATATATGAAAGGAAGTTTGAAACGGAAAGAAAGAAAGAAAGAAAGAAAGAAAGAAAGAAAGAAAGAAAGAAAGAAAGACAGATAAAGACAGTTAAAAGACCGGAGAAAAGAAAAAAGAAGGTTAAAATATGACCAAGAAGAAGGAAGATATATGAAAGGAAGTTTGAAACGGGAAGAGGAAAGAAAGAAAGAAAGAAAGAAAGAAAGAAAGAAAGAAAGAAAGAAAGAAAGAAAGAAAGACAGATAAAGACAGTTAAAAGACCGGAGAAAAGAAAAAAGAAGGTTAAAATATGACCAAGAAGAAGGAAGATATACGAAAGGAAGTTTGAAACGGGAAGAGGAAAGAAAGAAAGAAAGAAAGAAAGAAAGAAAGAAAGAAAGAAAGAAAGAAAGAAAGACAGATAAAGATAGTTAAAAGACAGCAAAAAGAAAAAAGAAGGTTAAAATATGACCAAGAAGAAGAAAGATATATGAAAGGAAGTTTGAAACGGAAAGAAAGAAAGAAAGAAAGAAAGAAAGAAAGAAAGAAAGAAAGAAAGAAAGACAGATAAAGACAGTTAAAAGACCGGAGAAAAGAAAAAAGAAGGTTAAAATATGACCAAGAAGAAGGAAGATATATGAAAGGAAGTTTGAAACGGGAAGAGGAAAGAAAGAAAGAAAGAAAGAAAGAAAGAAAGAAAGAAAGAAAGAAAGAAAGAAAGACAGATAAAGACAGTTAAAAGACCGGAGAAAAGAAAAAAGAAGGTTAAAATATGACCAAGAAGAAGGAAGATATACGAAAGGAAGTTTGAAACGGGAAGAGGAAAGAAAGAAAGAAAGAAAGAAAGAAAGAAAGAAAGAAAGAAAGAAAGAAAGAAAGAAAGACAGATAAAGATAGTTAAAAGACAGCAAAAAGAAAAAAGAAGGTTAAAATATGACCAAGAAGGAGGAAGATATATGAAAGGAAGTTTGAAACGGGACGAGGAAAGAAAGAAAGAAAGAAAGAAAGAAAGAAAGAAAGAAAGAAAGAAAGAAAGACAGATAAAGACAGTTAAAAGACAGTTAAAAGACAGCAAAAAAGAAGGTTAAAATATGACCAAGAAGAAGAAAGATATATGAAAGGAAGTTTGAAACGGGAAGAAAGAAAGAAAGAAAGAAAGAAAGAAAGAAAGAAAGAAAGAAAGTAGGCTGAAATATGTGCATGAGGAAGAAAGATATATGAAACGAAGGTTGAATTAGGACGAAGAAGAAAAAAAGTAAGATAAAAGGACGGTTGAAATGGGTTTAAGAAGAAGAAATATAGATGAAAGAAAGTTTGAAATACGAACGACAAGAAGGAAAAGAAAGGTTAAAATACTAAGAAGAAAGAGGGGAAAAAAAGAAAGAAAGATAAAAGGAAGGTTGAAATATGACTAAGAAGAAGAAAAATATATGAAAGGAACGTTGAAGTAGAACGAAGAAGAGAAAGAAAAATAAAAAGAAAGTTGAAATAAGTGCAAGAAGAAAGATACGTGAAAGAAACGTTAAAATACGAATACAAGAAAAAGAAAGGTATATAAAAGGAAGGTTGAATTTACGAGAAAAAATAATATATATATATATATTGTTTAAACGTTATTTTTTATCGATACTTATATTCAAATAGATGCTCTGTTTTTTAATTAAACAGTAATTTTTTATCCAACTACATCTACTGGCCTGAACATTCGAGAAATCTTATCAAAAATATGCGTCCTCCCACAGGAATACAAGCTGCATCTCCAATCGGGAACCGTCGTTAAATTTAACGTGCCAAACCGCTCAACAACGTATGACCTACGGTCAAACGGAAACCATAATAGTGCTTTTGAACACACACAGTGCAGATGTTTCGACAATCGGGAGAGAGTGTGTCTTCAAAAGCACTATTTGGGCTTTGTTTGAGTGTAAACCCTACCTTGCTGAGCGGTTACGAAGACGCATATTTTTCTGGCAAGTTTTCTCGAATATTCAGGACGGTAGATGTAATTGGATGAAAAATACTGCTTAATTAAAGAGACAGAGCATCTACTCGAATATGAGTATCAATCAAAAATAACGTTTAAACAAAATAAAGATAAAATAAAAAATATGATGGATTTAATCCATTTCCTAATATATATATATATATATATATATATATATATATATATATATATATATATATATATATATATAAAGACATTTTTATGTTTAACATACTTTTTATAGATACAAGTATTTAAGTAAATGCTCTGTTTTATAATAAACAGTATTAAATAACATTTACCGGCCTGAATGTCCGAGAAATCTTCATAGAAAATATTCGTCCTTCGACTTAGAATTTTCTATGAAGATTTCTCGGACATTCAGGCCGGTAAATGTTGTTTAATACTGTTTATTACAAAACAGAGCATTTACTTAAATACTTGTATCTATAAAAATAATGTTAAACATAAAAATGTCTTTAAATAATTGTCGGACTTTGTCCATTTCATAATATATATATATATATATATATATATATATATATATATGACAAATCAATTCTCTGAGTAATGCTTGAATTCATTCTTGACCACTGCCAATTCCTTGCTTCATTTGCATACATCTATATGTAACAGACATTCACGATTTTATAATACAATTCTGCCAATAATTAATTCCTAAACACTAGCAAACTTTCGTTCTTATTATGATTTTTTTAATATTACTTGTTTTCTTTCCTGACCAATGACAATTCCTTCATTCTTCTTCATATATACATATATATATATATATATATATATATATATATATATATATAACATACGAGAGGGAATGATCCATATATTTAGAATATACTGTGTACAATTCGAAAATGTCTACAAAGAAAAGAAAAAACAAAGCTACAAAGTTTTTGATTTTCTTTTTTTAAGCTTTTCACCCCAAGCAAGGTGTGAATGTCACTAGCACGCACGCAACAAGAGTAATGAAGCATGATAGAGGAAAGGATGAAGAGAAGGACGGGGAATAGATCAAGGCATCTGGAGATGCCGACTGACATTGCATTTGAATAGTTGGAGATTAAAGCTATCAGGGAAGCAAGTAAGAGGAAGGTAGTTCCACAGACGGGAAGTGCGAAACATTAAGCTATTTGAGTAGAAGAGACGGCTACATTTAACCGTTTCGACGGTGAAAGAGTGGGACTGAGATGCGGAACGTTTAAATTCATGCAGTTTGGGAACTGGCGAAAGTAGCTCGTCGGAACAGTTACTGTGAAAGTATTTGGAGAAAAGACAGAGGGAGGCGACGGTACGTCTGTGAGAGAGCGACTGTAAACGAGATTCCAGATCATGGCCAACTACATTGCATATCCGTCTCTGGATTTTGTCGTGGACCTTAAGACGAACAGTGGGAGCTCCAGAACATATATGATAGCAGTATTCCATGCAAGGGTGAATGGTTGATTTATTCTGTCAGTATTGAATATATTAATTCCTGATTACTGAATATCTCTTTCTTCTTGATTTACAAAGCATTTCTCGGGTAAGCTACTACTACTACTACAACATTCACTTGTCAGTTCACTTAACATAACTTTTCTATTTAACATCATAAGATACGCAGATGAGACTTTGTTGATGGCAAACTCAGTAAAGCAGTTTGAAGAGCTCTTAAACAATACACTAAAGGAAACCGAGAAGAAAGGACAAACTTTTAACTGTATTCGCCCGTGCATTGAATTTTGTTGCCATAAATGGTCTGATGCTACTGCTATTCATTTCGCGATTCTTGACAAAATTCAAAGAAAGATATGCACTGTAATCGATCCTGACTTGGCATCTCGATATTTTCATGGCAACTGCTCTGACGGGATTTTTTTTTATCCCTGGTGCCTCGACTACGTAAATTTAATCAGGCTACTAGATTGGCATCGAGTTTCCGCCATTTTACTGTTGAAATAGTTAAAATTTAACCGACACTTCTATTTCAACAGTTTTTTTCTCGCACTTCCAGCCTGTGGAACTCTTTTCCGTTTACTTGCTTCCCTGATAGCTACAACCTTCAAAAATTTAAATTTAAGCATCTTGAATCTCGTTCATCTTTTATACTTTCCTATACCCAGCTTTTTCTCTCTGTAACCCCCGGCGTACTAGTGACATTCCTGCCTTGCTTGGGGTGAAATGATAAAAAAAAAGAAGAAAATAATGAATGGTCGTCAGTAAGAGGTACAGTCTACGGTGTTAGCTACCGATTGGTAACATCAGAATCCAGCAGGTACGGACATTTAACTATCTGGAATAGTGTTGGAATAGACGGAGAAAAATGTGACCAAGAGATCCGAGTGTGTAGTGAAATAGCGAACAATCCCTTCCTGAAATTAAGCGAAATATTAAGAAACAGGAAAAATTTTGTTAAAAACAAAGAAAAGTGTGCTGAACTGCGATGAAATTGCAATCATCCTATATGGCAGTGAATGCTGGACAATTTATTCACAGATGCGGGTGAAACTTGAAAAGACAGGAATGTTCTACAGAAAGTCCCAAAGATTCTCATGGACGTAACATATGGACAACGAGGAAATTTTGAGAATATTATGAAAGAGAAGGACATTTTTTTATACTTAACATAATAAAGATGCAGTTAAAATTTCCAAGGCACATAATGAGGAAAGAGGGTTTAGAATATTTAGCACCCACAGGATATATTGAAGGCCAGGGGTGCAGAGAACAGTGAATAACCCACCCAACGGGTATCAATGGATGATAGAGCAGGGACTGGGAAGTGGAGACATTGCTTAGAGCTACAAAGGACAGAAAGCTGTGGAGAACCATGATTGCCCACATCCTGAGGGGACACGACACATAAAAGAACGTATTTCATCACACATCTAACAGTATGATAAAACCTCAGTTAATAACAACGGCAGACTACGGCTTATTTATCCATCCTCGTATGTAATCTTTACAGTGAATGAAAGTTTGGACGTATTTATTTAATAAATATTTAATAGGATATCATCGATAATTTTAATAAGAAATATAAATCACCTAACGCGAGAGTGTTAATTCGAAATGTGTTATGGTCCGGTTCCTTGTACCACGGTGATAGTCCAAGGTAGAACCAATAAAGAAGAACTCGAATACGGATATGGAATAACACAGATATATTACAAACAGGAATATATACAGAGAAGTAGAAACGTGTTAGTATGAACAATCAGGTTTAGTAGTAATTGTCTGAACGCGACTCTGTTTCGGACTGCCTCTGACTCGACTGACTGACTCGTTCGCTCTGACTGACTGACAGACACCTGACGGACTTCACATCAGACTTCAGACTGAACTCACTCCACTTCAGACAGAACGGTATTTAGTCACCCCCCCACGAGGGCATCATGTGGCACAAGGCCGGTTTAACGTGGGATCTCCGAGCCCGTGGGATCTCCGAGCCCGTGGGATCTCCGAGCCCGTGGGTTCGGCCAAAAATATGCCCTTTAAATCCGTATAAATGGGTTCAGGGTCGGTTTACCTCCCCGAAAGAGACTCCCCCCTTCGGCGTAGCCTCGTTCGGGTTCTTCCCCGCCCGAAGGCAGAGAGTTCAACCGATCAGCATGTCGTCCGACTTCAGACGGAGCGGTATTTAGTCACACCTCCCCCCACGAGGGCATCGTGTGGCACAAGGCCGGTTTAACGTGGGATCTCCGAGCTCGTGGCCTCGGCCAAAAATATGCCCTTTGAACCCGTATAAACGGGTTCAGGGTTGGTTTACCTCCCCGAAAGAGACTCCACCCAAAATTTTCAATATTTAAAATCTATTACAATGCATTCCTAAAATAAAACAATTTCTTATGAATTCTTATATACGACCATATTATTTGCTCACTATGTGTAACCATTATAGTGAAGTTTTCGTGCAATTGTTTATGTTGAAGCATACCTACGGACAATAATGCGTATGCCCCCATTCACATAAATACAGTAGTAAATACTGTATGTTGGTCTAGAGTTGGGGGAATCGTCTCTAGCTGTGCTGGTCAAACTCTCTGCCTCCAGGCAGAAAGGATCCCCAGACGAGGCTATGTTGAAGGGCAGAGTCTTGTATCGGGAAACAGCTACGGGGAATTTTTGGACGAGCCTACGGGCTCGGATACCCCACATTAAATTCGACCTTGTGCCACGTCTGACCGCGTGCGGCGGTTGGTAGATATCCTGCAGTTGGAGATTCATTGTGGAATTCACTTGACTCACTTCTAGCAGTTGACTATTTCTTCTTCGCGCCACCGGCGAATCTTATATGTGTTGTTCGTGTCCTAAGTATTATCATTCATTAGCAACTGTCGTGTGATTAGTCTATTCTATTCTAACCTTCCCTAGGTTGCAACAGTTTAATAAATACTATTTCGTGTATTTGTTTAATGGATTCTAGTCTAAACTAAACGGCTGATATTCAAATAAACTGAAATTATTTTCAATTTCAATAATTTGCAATGATTTTCCTGTAGCAAAGTAACAGTAGCAACAACTAACAAGATGGCATATGTAACTCGATGTAATAATAATGACATAATCAAAATGTTAACGCTAACTTCGAGTAAAAGATTAGGAAGACCCCCACCGGCCCGACATCAATACTACAACAAGTGATAATAGTCTGTGAACTTGAGACATCTAATTTCATTGAAAATTCTTTTAATAAAAAGATTTCATAACTTAAAACTGACAGTAACGCTAAGTCTTCGCAAAATGAA
>OZ010576.1:59210582-59240582 GCA_963932145.1 Acanthosepion lycidas
AAATGAATGCAAAAGGACATTTTTCTAATGACAGTGTTATTATTTTAACTCCGTTCACTCCCTCAGCAATGCTTATTTAAATGATTATAAAAAAAATATTTACCCTTTATAAAGATTTATTATTAACCGTTCTATAAAGAAATAAATTCGAAAAGAAATCTTTTACACTAGATCGTTATGTAGGCTATGCGCTGTTTTCCTCTATCTATCTTGCTTTCAATATACCTTGTGGGTGTCAGATTTTCCATGCCCTCTTTCCTGTTTACTTTCTCTAGACATTTTGACTGTTTCTTTCTTATGTGAAGTGCAAGTGTCCTTTTTTTTTCATTTTCTCTAAAACTTTGTTATTGCTCACTTGTTCAGTTCATGGTACTTTCAGCATTCTTCTGTAGAACCCCATTTCTGTTGCTTCAAGTTTCTTCTACATTTCTGCAGAGATGGTCAAGTATTCACTGCTGTATAGGAAAACTGATATAACGAACTGCTAAAAAGACACAAATATATTTAAACTCTGAAGACGCGTGAAGTCGGTTAGCAGTATTTTCCACACATTCAAGTGCAGTAAAAGAATAAATTGGTTGAAGGAATATTAAATAGAGATGAAAACAAAAGTAATGCTATCTTCTTCTTCTTCTTCTTCTTCTTCTTCTTCTAATGCCGCTAAAGATCATGGCTCTCTACTATTCCCTGTCCTTTGTAGGTTTTAGTAAATGTTGTTATTTCCGTTATCTCTCCTAAACCTTTGTTCCTCCACCTATGTAGTCAAGCTCGCTAGGTAAGTTATGCCTTATTTTACTTTCTTCCTCAATCTGTCCTGTGAGTATCAAATTTTCCAAGCCCCCTTTTCTCGTTATGGGTACTAGAAATTTCAACTCTCTCTTCCTGATGTTATATATGTTTCCTTTTTGTTTCCACTTTCTCTAAAACTTCGTCATTGTTCACATGTTCAGTCCATGGTATTCTCAACATTCTTCTGTAGAATCACATTTTTATTACCACAATTTCTTCCTAATCTCTGTGGAGATGGTCACTGCCATATGGGACGACTGGAGACATTAAGAAAGATGTTTAAACTCAGGATAGGAGTGATGTCGATTAGTTTCAAGCAGTATTCTCCACACATTCAGGTGTATTTTAGAATAGATTTTTTATTAATCCAACAGTTTTTTTTTTTATCACGTTAAACGTTATTCGAGATCTATGACAGGAGAAATTTTGCTTGAAGGCACAAAATTTGGTGTCGCTTGACCGAATGTTCTTCGTGGCCAAGTTGGTTAAGGCGTGCTAAGCTTAGCAGTAGCTCCCTCTGCCCTGAGAGACGGAGATTCATATCTTGCCGGAGAGAACAAATTTTCAAGATTTTAAGAACATTCAGGCCGGTAGACGAAAATAAATAAATATACCGTTTAATAAATTAATAAATAAACGGAGCGTCTACTCAAATACAAACATCCACTAAAAATAAAGTTTGAAGAGATGAAGTGTGCAAAAAGAAATTGTCTGAGGGGAATATTAAATAGAGACAAAAACGAAAGTAAGGGTTTACGAGTTCGAAAGTTATCATAATATTTTGCCAAGTTAGAATTATTAAATACTCTAATGAACCAAGGAAGGGGCATAGAAAATAAAGTTGCGATTTCAAACTAGCCCATGGATTTGTTAAACAGCAATAAAATTATGGCGCAAAAGTAAATTATGGTGAAAAAGTAAATATAAAAATGTAGATGACATAAAAAAAGAGAAAATCGTCTTTGAATGATCCACTTGTTTCGATGACGTTTTAATAGATATTTTTATAATATAGTATTTTATGTTTCCTATATTTTCTCTTTGTGTCAGTATATATGTGCGTGCGTCAATTGGTTTGATTTGCTTTTCAAGTCACGAAAAATTGTCATCGAGACATTTTTAAATGAAAAACAAAATGGCGAAAAAAGAAATTACTATATGGGAAATGAAAATTTCTTTCTCTAACCATTTTTTTTTTTTTACAAAAATAAGTAAAAATTGAAGAAATAAATGAATAGAAAGCGAGAAGTAGAGAAGGGGTAAAAGATTGATAGACACTGAATTTACGGAATGTCATTTCATCCATATCTTATGCGAATGTCGGCAGCCGCGCTATAAACTCGAAATGCTTCGATGGTTTAGTTTGGTCTGGAATTCCCGCGTCTGATCGTTTTCTCTTCCTTCATACATAAATAACAAACAAAAGAGAATAAAATACAACGGGGAGGGGGGAAAGATGTCTCTTTTTTTTCTACCTAAGAAAAAAAATGAATAGAAAATTGGCGGTATCAGCCATTTATTTGAAAGATTTTCTCTAACGGAACTGACCTGGATTTTCCTTCCTTATTTGTAAAAGAAAAAAAATCAGGCGAGAGAAGAAAAATAAAAATGAAAACTTCTTCCGATAGCTTTAATACTTGCAGTATCCAAAACGAGGCTGATTATCGTCATCATCATCACCATCATTATCATCGTTGTTATTTTTTCTTTTATTTCTAAGTTTTACTTTTATATGACAACAGAGAAAATAACAGACATAAAACGAATAAAAAGTATTTTTGCTAAATTAATTTCTTTATACATTATTACTTTTTATTAGTTAGTGCCTTTGTAGCTGTAGTCATTTTTGTTTTCTGATTTCAAAGTTTTTTTGGGCATGCCTTAAGGCTGAAATAGTTACGTTATTTTCCCACCGGTCCCAGTGGTTGGTTTTCAAGATCCACTTAAAAGCCGGGAATTCAAACGCTGATTTTAAAGGTAATAAGACCCTTTTTTTTCTTTTTTTTTTTTTTACAGTGAGGTTCACAATGTACAAGGCCCGGCATCCACTCGAGGTAGACGGAAGCTGACGGTTAGCGCTAGACTTGAATAGATTAAGATAGTGATCGAGAAAACATACTCTTGGGAGTTGGTTCCACAGAGCAATGATTCGCGGGAAGAATCTGCTCAAGTGGAACTTACATCTCACCAATGGAATACGTGGTGAATGATGGTGGTTCCTTACAATATACGTCTATTGGTCCTAAACGCGAAGGTTAGAACTGGTGGAACTAAGGAATATAGTTCGTCTGAGAACTTTCCATAGAAGTAGCGATAGAGCAGTGAGATGCTTGCGACGTTTCATCTGTGAGAGAGAGGTTGTAGAGTGGAAAATAATTTGTCTCCTACATGGACACGGAGTCGCTTTTGAACTCTATCGAGACTGGAAAATGAGGACTGGCTATACACAATATTCCTTCTTCCATTTCACAGCATATAAATCCATGCTGTATAAAATTGAGCTTAGTAAATATCGAAAGGTCCCTATTTCTCAACGTCAGGTCCTTCCCATTTGCAAGATTGGCGTAATACAATCTTCTTAGGATTACATCTGCATCACGTTGAAACAACAGTTCCCGTACAATGACCGAAGTTAAGCAACGCTGAAACTGGTCAGTCCCTATATGAGTGACCGCTTGGGAATACCAGCTGCTGTAAGCTTGGATGTGCGTGTGGTGTAATAGATAATAGAATTCTTAATCGGCGATCCGAATTCTAACTCCAGTTGGATTCGTTATATTCCCTTACGCGCAAATACCCTTGGCAAAGGCAGGAACCCAGCTCTTCTCCCCAGCTATGGGGTTAATTAATAAAACATGTATCACTAAATCATTATCTCAAAAAAAAATTTACAAACTAAAAATATTTTCTGGCTTTAAATAGCCTTCAAAGGGTCGATAAGCCGTTAAAACGAAACAATAAGACAAAACAATCTTCTTAATCCCGTTTCTCTTATCTCACCATATCCGTACGAACCTAAAATTAGTAAACATCAGTAGTTGCGCATAAGCTCTATTATTTAGTTTCACCAGTTCAGACCTTTACAACTAGGGCACACCATGCTGCTTTCACGGAGCTCATTTCCCCCGCATGTAAGGAGAAAGTTCCACTCAGGCAGATTTTTCTCAAGAACTGCTATTTTATTTCTCTGAAATCTACAATCTTAACCTCTTCAAGTCAAGGGTCAATCGGTATCTATCCTCCTTATCCTCACAATCATTACTTTCTACCACCCCCTCTTTCATTCATATCATGCACCTCATTCACCATAACCATTTTAATATTATCCCTCTACCTTGACCAGCTCTCTAGCCTTGTATTGTGTGAACAGTAAAATAAAAAATCCAACAGGACGGTGTTTTCATGCAGAGCTAGAATTTCAAACACTGATTTTCAAGGTAGACCGTCTGTAATTGAAAGCTTGGCGCTACATAATCTCTCTCTCTCTCTCTCTCTCTCTCTCTCTCTCTCTCACTCACTCAAGATTTACAGCATTTTTCCATTTGTGTCCGCCTAATTAATTCCTGTAAATGTCCTAGGTCTACCTGGTGGGTTAGAATTTTGTTTTCCTAGAGGAGCAAACCCTCTTCACTTAGTGGGGGGGGGACAGTATTTCTGTTCCATTTTCGCAAACATTGACCAATTGGCTAGTATTGTGGACTTGATCCCAACTGCTTTGGCCTCGTGCCAGCCAATGTTATGTGTATATGAAATAACGAATTGGGCTTTGTTAGTGTGTTAGATAGTTGCCATTTTACAACTGGTGCCACTGATCAATGCCGGAGTCCAGGTTAAAGGTCAAGATTTAAAAATTGCATAACAGACAGTGGTTTGCTTGGGAAATAAAATCTTTCTATTTCTCCCTATTTAACGTTGGGACATACTTGGCTGAACTTATAAAATATAGATAATTTAATGAAATGATTCGTTAGATATTTTTTACGAATGGAAAAAAATTTATTTTTAATTAATTATCGCTACTATTATTTGTACTAATATTCTGCTTACGTGTATGTATAGGTTCGAGTTCCAGTCAAGTTCATTACATTTACTTATACGCAAAAACACTTGGGAAAGGTAGGAAAAGTTTTAAAATTTCTGTGATCAATCTCATTTCTTGTAAGTTTTTTTCTTAGGAAATTTTCATTCCTCGTTTGATATTTTAAAATTATTTGGTAAAGAAAATGCAGCGATGTAATTAGTAGGTTGGTGCAAAAATAATGACGTAATAATGTCGTTTTTTGACGTTAAAAAATACGTCAAAAAACGACATTATTACGTCATTATTTTTGCACCAACCTAATATAATTTAATCCTGAAATGATATCATTCCCTTGAATTAATTATAAGGCTTTTCTTTCTCAATTATGAAACTAATCCGTTTTTGTATAAGATTTAGATAAAAACGTGAATTGAAATAAAATATTGGAAGGGATAAGGAAGAAAAATTAGAAGATACAAACAAAAGGTGAGAGAAGATCAAAGGTATGAGATAATGGATAAAACTCAGTTGTAAACAACTGTAGAATTTCTGTGTCCAAATGCTTATTATTATTATTATTATTATTATTATTATTATTATTATTATTATTATTATTATTATTATTATTCAGCAAGAGAGCAGCGCGCCAACGAATTGACGCTGGGACATGTGACAAATATACGAAAATGATTATACCCATCATGGCACCCATTTTGATAAGGGCACATACGAAGATCGGCTGAAATGTTTATAGGCTGACCAAGATACTCTCATGTGACCAAATGAGGTGTATTTTTCAACATAGTCACCCCCCCGCCCGTCAGTTTACCTGTAAATAAACAATGCAGTTGTTAATAAGAAGAGCTGAAATAATGCATACAAGATTTCACAGCTCTCGCATCATTCCTTCATAGTCAGCCTATGATCTTTTCAGCCCATCCTCGTACTGGAAAGAAACAATGCAGTTATTAATAAGAAGAGTTGAAATTAATGCATACAAGATTTCACAGTTCTAGCATCACTCTCTCATTATCAGCCTATGAACTTTTCAGCTCACCCTCTTACCCGTAAAGGAACAATGCAATTATTAAGAAGAGTTGAAATTAAGGCATGCCAGATTTCACAGCTCTAGCATCACTCATTCATAGTCAACCTATAAACTTTTCACCCTCGTGCACCACAGGCAAATGTGTACGGTATGGTGACAGATTTTGATAACAGCACCGTGTAATACTGCGGGTGGAACCCAATTTGAAATACACCGTGGAGTAATGGATTGCGGGTCAGATTGAGGAATCCAGTCGAATCCATTCCATTCATTTACGTGCTAATACTTTTGAGAAAAGTATGAATCCTCTTCTTCTCCCCCCAGCTATGGATAAATAGCAGGACAGACCGGGTTCTATAGCTTTGGATAGCAACTGGTCTACCACAGAAAGAAATGGCAAACTACTGCGGGAAAAAAATCAGCCTCGTCAGTCATGTATCGAAAGATACATGATCGCCTAATCGTGTATCACGCATGGCACATAACTGACTGACTGACAGTTCCAGTAACCCAGTCGGATCAAACGGTCTTCGACTGAAGGTTTTCCCAAGTATCTATGCGTGACTTCTAATCTAATTAAGCAGATCGTATTAACTTACGTAGATAAGTACGTAATGAACAAAGCAAACTGTTTTGTTCTATTAATGTAAGTTGAGGACACACAGACAACCCAATACAAGGCCCAAGTGTAACTCAAGGTAGAGAGTTACCGAATTAAGTTGTTGAAAGTTGATAACAGTTAACATGTAGTAATTGGGATAAGCACCCTCTCGAGAGTCTGTTCCACAAAGTAGCGTTTACTGAGAAGCTGTCGGAATGGCACTTCTTTCTTACCAATGGAATACGAAGGGAATACGGCTAATTCGACACTGTATACGTGAAAAGGTTGGCCTTAGTTGTAAAGATCTGGAATGATGGAACTAAAGTGTGGAGTTTGACAGAATATTTGCCATGGAAATAGCGATAGGTTTGCAATGTTTCGTCTGTTACAGGTTGAAAAATATATGTCATCGCCCACAATGTCACGTGTACGTTTTTGTACTCTATCAAAGCTAGAAAGTCACGGTTGAACAACTCCAGCCCAGGCATGGCAACAATACTGTATTTTTGGTCTGAACTGACTCTTGAGAAGATGGAGCATCGGATAATTTCTAGTGCGGTGCAAGCAATCGAAATTTTTTTTAAGACGCTTTCGTGATGAATCGTAAATATGAGTTCTATTTGAAATCTGGCTTAAACTCAATTCCCAATAGACGTTCAAAGCAAGTAGTCTCACTGAGAATACAACCATTTACCATGACAGAAAATTTCAAGTTCTACTTGCTGATGATGAAACGTTACTTGGTTGGTTTGAATATTATAAGCTTCTTTTTCAATCAATGAGTTGTTATAGGTCGGTCAATGGAGAGATCAGCTATCAGGTTTTGGTTACCTTGATTTATAAAAGATTAATAAAATAAAAATCATGTTTTATGCATTTGTATGTTCACATTGGATGTCAGTTAGCAATTGCTGAAGGCTGAGTGACAGTAAATATTCAACACTTAACTAATGATTGTAGTTTCAGATTCCCAGTACGGCCACTGTCTGAACGGGCAAAGCCTCTTTATCGAATCACTAATTTATCAAATTTCAATTCTAATGTTCTGGTCCCGGTTCCAATTGGTTCAGTGATTAGGAGACACCTTCCTACTTGGTAAATTTCACAACTTTCTTATTTCTTGGACGAGATCTTGGTATTTTTCCAAATTGTCATTTTTATCTCAACTTCATACTATTGTCCGCTGTTACAGATATATAAACGAACTTGAAGGTCATTATTTCTTTATTTAAAACTACCAGTTCCGGTTCCTTTGTTTGAAACTGCCACTTCCGGTTCCTTTATTTGAAACTACCACTTCCGGTTCCTTTGCTTGGGCCGGATGATCAGTGCTGATATCATAGTCATAGAAGATCTTTTTATTTAAATTTTCTACAGTAATGTCTGATAGTTGTTTTTATGGTCGAAAACATTTCCTTTGCACAATTCCCACCGCATCATCGTTCCTTCTCTGTTATATGTTGTTTTTTGTTTTGATTTTTTTTTTTTTTTTTTTGAGCCAGCTTTGTTCACGATCACGAGCACGAGTCTCGCAACCCATTAGGGACATATTGGTATTTCTTAAAGGAGCACAAATCTTTCTAGGCCAGTTTGAATTCAGAGTTTTCTCCTAGACTGATTACCAACCAAGGCTATAGTCTGTCCTGCTATTTTACCCATAGAAGTGATGGATTCATACCTTTCCCAAAGGTATTTGCGCGTGTATAACGAAATCGACTGGAATTCGAACTCTGCTCTTCGACTTCTCGTTTCAACTTGCTATTCATTACACCATTTTCCTTCAGTTGTTTATAAGTTCACTAATAATATGGCTTACAGTCTCGTCTCTTTCTTTAATTGCGACTAGTGTATCTCGTTATATGAAAGTGTTTTAATATTAGGAATATACTTTTACTGTTGTACTGTCACAGCCGTTACTAGTAATCTCTTCGTTTATTTTCCCTTTGTTTATTTTAAGATTTTATGAAGCAAGTAGAAAGACTTATGTATACAAAACAGAATAAAAGTTGTAGCGACAAAAAATACTGAGTTAGCCGAAAAGGTAGCGGTTGTTTCGTACTCGCTTTTTATCCTTAGTCAATAAGTTTTTTTTATTTATTGCTGCTCATCTTCAATGCTATCATTTTTAACCCCACCCCCCTTTTCTTTCTTTCGAATATTCTTTTATCAAATAAGTTCCCTTTTTTATAACGCGAGGTTTAAGAGGCTTTGATGCTTGGGCAGACGCGGCGGTCGGGCGTCATTACCCAGTCAATGGTGACAAATTACGGAAGATCCTACTGCTATAACTGGTCGCTGGAGGTTCATGACCCTCATTACTTGGGACCATATGGAGACCCTTGTCTCTTTTATACATAGCCGAGTCATAACCGAATTATTTTCGAAAGACAGTGGCGCAGGACAGGCACACTTTTTTACCATATCGCTAATAAATTTTCATTTTTTTTACACTAAACCCTTTCATGTGTGTGGTAATATATATATATATATATATATATATATATATATATATATATATATATATATATATATATACTTCTGGTATATTTTTGTATTGGATATATATATATATATATATATATATATATATATATATATATATATATATATATATATATATATACCTCTGGTATGTTTTTGTATTGGATATATATATATATATATATATGTGTGTGTGTGTGTGTGTGTGTGTGGTAATATATATATATATATATATATATATATATCCAATACAAAAATATACCAGAGGTATGTATTTAATAAAACATATATCATATACATGATAGCATGAAAAAGAGGTTGACTTGAAGGATGTATTTTATTTTTCCTTTGTAACGAAGGAATTAAAAGTAAACATACATACATATATCAGTTTGTCTATTTCTATATAATTAGTCATACGTGTGGTTGTATATGACTCACACAAACACATACACACACACAAACACACACGTATATATATATATATATATATATATATATATATATATATATATATATATACGTCCTTTTTAGTGGATACCGGTATTTGAGTGGACGCTCAGTTTCTTAAACAGTGTTTATGTCGTGTACCAGAACGTCTGGACGTAACTTTGATTTTACTATATGCTACCCTATATAAAAAAAAAACATAATTCATTACGGAGTAAGTACTTCGAGAGCCTGATAATAACAATATTACCAAGTATAAACACATGTCAAAAACATTATATTATATCGCCAACTTTTATTGAATCCATTTCTGAAAGAATCTAAAACAAACGTAAAAACGTTCCCAAATGAACATACGAAAAACAAACATTATGTATACTAGACATACACACACAGAGACACAATTACAAATAGGCATTATCATCTGATTCTCACCTATGCAAATTAGAATTTGTATACACTTACGTGCATATAGTATTGTTTACTGCTTTTCAATTAGACTTGGAATCTGTTAATTTCTTGAAACTACGGATGGACGCTTGACCAATTAAAATCAAACAATACAAAAGTGAAAATACCCGAATTTATTTCTTTTTTCTCTATATCTCATTCTCTGTTTCTCTGGGAAACATATTTGATTGATAAACCTTCCTATTTTTTGTTTATCTTATATATACACTACAATCTTAACTTATTCATGTCCAGTCTTAACCGATGTCTATTTTATATATCTTCATAATATCCTCTTTTTATTCCCTCCTTCCTCCTCTCTTACGCCATACAACAGTCTGGCTCAGTAATCCTCTACCTTGAGTGGCTCCTGAGTCTTGTATTGGGAGAACTAAAGTAAAAAAGAAAATGTAAATCTGCTTGTTCCCGTTACTTAGTAAATTAGATAGAACGTGCGTCAGATAAATAATGGACCATTCCGTTTTGTTTACGCGGAAAAATGGAGGGAAAACTACATTAGAGATACTGAGGAAAAAGTAAACATAATAAGAAAGAAAAAAGAAAGAAATAAAGAAGAGAAGATAATGCTCTCATGTGTCTGCATCAGTGAAATAGAAAAACCTTTCAATTTTTAATCTTTTCATTTGTACCCTCTTACTTCTTTAAATAATAACCTGCATTTATACTCTTAATCGTTATTGTAATATTTTCTTAAAGTTTTTAGCTCAAATATTCAACGATTCAATTTTTTTCATGAATATTTTATAGGCATGTAATTGCAAGGAATTTCTTCAATCATTAACTTGAGAAATCACGATCCCGTAACTCCTTGTGTCGTAGGAGCACTACATGTACTGCAGCCGCAGGAGAAGTGGTGTTTCACGGGCAAGACATCCTGACGGAGCCAACCCTCTCATGGCTGGCTAGAATTCAGAATTTTCCTTCTCCTAGACTGGTTGCCAACCAAGGCTATAGGACATAAACTATCTTGCTATTTACTCATAGAAAAAAAAGGGGGATAGAAGTGATGGATCACCACCTCTTCCAATGGTATTAGCACGTAAATGAATGTAATTAACTCGACTGGAATTCGAACTCTGCTCTCCGATTTCTCATTCCGTGTCGCTAGAAAATTCTCATTCCGTGTCGTCAGAAAATTCAAATCCTAAAGTTTTCATGGGTACTGATAATAATTATTATTGACCATTCGATATGACTTAAAAAATAGTTCGAAGTTGTCCTAGTTACTCATTTTTCACTTTTTGGGTTGTATTCTCTAAAATGTTTTTTTATGAAATGTCAGTTCCTTCATATTTTCTCAGTCCAGCGGTAGCCGTTAATCTCGCGTATCATATTCTGCCGAATACGATACGCGAGATTAACCACCTCTCCCTTACTGTTTGAGCGCTTATATAATTTCTACGCCTTAGCTATGCTAAGTAGGCAGTCATTTGCATATTACTACAGTTTTTAGTTTATTTATTCACTATTCCTCTATTATTGCATTAAAATAAATATGTTGCTCATTTGAAAATGCCAACGCACACACGGTCTTCTTTCTCACTCTTTCATTTGTTCATTTGTCTTACCTTTTTTCGCTTTAACAATCGCCATTTTCTTATTTCCCAACGTACTCACACAATCCCTCTAAAAAAATAGTCCCATGAAATATTTTGTATAATAGCTTCATATATCTATGCCCGTGAGTGTCTGTTTCTGTATGCGCGAATGTATGCCAGCAAACATATGTGTGTACACATTGTTGATTATATTTCTATGGTGTGTAATTATCTGTTACTGATAGTTAATACCACGCCTGAGTTAGTGTTTTCTCATTTCAATAAACCTTGCCTGATGATGACAGAGTAGACTGTCGAAACTCGATCACGTCTCTGAAAATGAAAGGCCTCCCACATTACATTACATATGAGAAATATTTAGATATTTTGCGCAAAAAAAGCGTCAAAATGTTTGTGGGTAACTTTATTCCATTTTCTGACTGAATATCTGGAATGAAGAGTTATTGTTATTTGCATTATTTTCGGTCGGACGAATTTTTTTACTCTTACAACTTTTCGACCGTTGTTCCCTAATCCTGGCTTTCTTCAGGTATATGTCCGCCCTGGTAAACCTACAGAGAATTTCAAAGGCAAGTTACCCTTGGAACTTGGATCGCAGAATGAGGACAGTCATACTTGTTATGCGGTTTGATTTTTGAAGGGTATTTTACAGGGTGCGTGGAGGGGGTTTAGATGTGCTAGTAATGAAACGAATATCGACGCTAAAGATGGAATCAGCGAGCTGAGTTCGAATTCAAGTTCCGCGTGAGTGTGTTATGCACACTTTCGCATTAATACCCTTGGGAAATAAATAGATTTGTCTCTTCTTCCAACCCCAAAATAGCAGGGTAGACTGAGCTCTATAAGCTATAAAAAGGAAAGAACTGTAATCTATAAAAAAGAAAACTCTAATTTCAAAACGGAGAGAAAGCAACGGGAAACCACTCTCACTAGCTCTCCCAAGAATATATGACAATTCACAGTTAATAAAGAAAAGAATCTGTGTAGAGCCATGATCGCCTATGTTCAGAAGGGAGATGGCATTAAAACAATTTTGTAGTTTTGTATGGTTGGGTCGTATCATTGCCGCTATGGCGCAGTTTGAGCTGCTACTTTTTGACAAACTGAGTCTGGTTCTAACGACTTGTTCGCCTTATCGTGCAATTACAAGCTGCAAAATATCGATTAGTCAAAGTTTCATAACATTTGAGTTGGGCCATTCAAGAGATTTTTTTATTGAACTCTATCATCAAAAGAAAAAAAACGTTTTGTTTTTTTAATAAGTATCAGTTAAAATCAGTCGGAGAAAATGTCATTTTCTAAATTGATATTAATGCTGGCGTTTAAATATTCAATATTGCCCGATTGCATCCCACACCATGTTAGATAGTGGATTGTAAGTGATTCAAACCAAATCATTCATTTAAAGACAGTTGGAACAAAAAGGAAACACCTAAGCTAAATTTTGCCAGATTGCGTTTCGTAGAATCGAGTGGATGTAATCTCCACGAAAAACAGAATAGATAAAAGATAAGTGAACATCTAATTTATTTCATACAAGATAGATAGATAGATAGATAGATAGATAGATAGATAGATAGATCAAATATATATCCCCAGATTATAAGTTTCACAGATATAAGTCTGCTCTTCTGCGGCAAATAAATCAATTGGAGTTATTGAAAAATATAAGATTTAGTTTAAAATACATTACATTAAAAATATTATAGAAAAGAATTTGTATAAAAATCTTAGTATAGTAATGGTTCAACTTACAGTTTACTGAATATTATATATACATATATCTATCTACCCTCATTCTCTCTCTCTCTCTATCTATCTATCTATCTATCTATCTATCTATCTATATATATATATATATATATATATATATATATATATGAGATAGCGATATATATATTTTATATATTGAGAAAATGTATGACAAAATGGAAAAAGTTTTCGTGTGACGCGTTTCGTCCTTTAGGACTTCATCGAACTAAATCTATGTTGGTGCGACTACACATGCGCACGAACAAGGAACGATGGGAATTTTAAATTTAATTTTTTTTTTTTAATCTATCCGATTTCATTTAGATTTTCATCGTTACTGGCAGAATTTCTATTATCACAGTGTGGGAATACCTACTAACAAAAGGGATGTAAAAAATTAAAAAGCATCGAAATGAAATCGGCGACGTTTTAAAAAAATAAATAAATTTAAAATTCCCAGCATCCCTCATTCGTCGCACCAACATAACAAATTTAGTCTGATGAGTCTTAAAGTTAAAAACAACACAGTAACAAGTAATTTATTTGAGACTGACTCAATTTTACTCACTGATTTGTACATAATGATGTTCTCTATTCATTTCAAGGGTTGCGGTCCGTATTTTGAATGACGTCCTTTGTTTTTGATTACTAACTGGATGCGACGAAACAAGCTGAGAATCAAGTTGTTACATCAGTCAACCGAGATTTCTTTTGTTCAAACTTCTTTAATAGCTTCCCACTGTGCTTCAGTACTCGAAGGTTGTTTTTCTGCAACTTTGCTTTTGACAATTTTCCATAAATTTACAACTGGTTTCAGATCTGGACTGTTCCCAAGGCCAATCCAATGTTATCACGTTGATCCTGTTCAAAAAATTCTGAACGACCTCTGACCATTAGAACGGAACACCATCATGTATATAATATAATATAATGTGCACTGATGAATGTGAATATGCCGTTGCAGTTTTCTTCTGCGGTAGGTCCACATACCTCGCAGCTTGCATCGTTGTTCCTGGGGCCAACAAGTGGAGTCCAGTTGTTCCAGATCTGGACATACCTCTCTGAATTATCCGGCTTTGTGGGTGCTTCATAGTTTGAAATGTATTAGGTTGGTTCAAAAATAATGTCGGTTTTTGACGTATTTTTTAACGTCAAAAACCGACATTATTTTTGCACCAACCTAATACGATTTTCATCAAATCTCTTACCAGGGGTGATTTCTCATGTTTCTTTGACGAATAACGAACTGTTGCGAAGTAGATTCATCTGTGAAAATATAACTTTGATCCAATATTCATATGTCCAGGTATCATGTTACTTAGCAAATGTCAGACGTTTGATTTCAAGTTGCAGTTGGTTGTGGTTAACGAGCGAGTTCGAATGATTTCAGACCAAAATCAAATCTGAGACGACGTGAAACTGTCATAGAACAGATATTTTTACCATTCTGGAAGCAGAGTAGTACGTATCGTCTTAGAAGAACTTGTTCGTGATTGTTTAGCTTCATCAAGTGGTCTTCTCTAGTACTGGTTTTCTTTGGATGTTTACATCTCCCCTTGCCGCTAAATGTCTCTGATTTGGGAAATTCACAATAGCTGTGTGCGTAGCTGTCTTGCTACAATCTAGTTTTACATTAATTTCACGTTCGTGTTCAACCTTAATTTGGGCCCTTCGTGTAGGCCAAAAATGCGGATTTTTACCCATATTCCCTACAGAAATGCTGTCACTATGGCTACTAATTTGGCAATGATAAACATTTCTGACCATAAATACTTTTTACACAATGGCTGATGCAATAACTAAAAACCGAGTAGTGGCGCCTGGCTCAACACAGTGCCCTCTTCATCTACCGGTACCCTTCTAGATGATGAGTGCACTCGTGTCTGAGTCGTGATCCGTCTTGGACTCAAATTATGTGAGCGTCACAGATGCAGATGTGGAGCTTCCATTGATGACTTTGGTTTGCATCCTCTCTCCTGTCGTCGTAGTGCCGGTCGCTTTCCACGGCATGCAGCAATAAACGACATCATCAGAAGAGGTTTGGATACAGCTGGGTTCCCTTTCCAAATCGAACTCGTAGGCCTCGACCGTGGTGATGGAAAGCGGCCGGAGGGCATTACCATTTTCCCTTTTAAAATGGGGAAGTCGTTGATTTGGGATGAGACCTATGCGGATACATTTTAGGCCGGTAATTTGATCAGTTCCGCGGTTGAGCCAGGATCCGTCGCCCGGGACGCAGAGATGAAAAAAAAATCGTTAAATATTCTTCCCTTGCTGATAGATTTTTTTTTTTTTTTTTTTTTTTACTGCTGTGACTGTGGAGACTTCAGGGGTTATTGGCCCTCGTTCGATGGCGTTCCTTCGGAGGATTGACGGCACGGCGTCTCGATTAAGGGAAACGGAATGGCTCTTGCAGTGTGTCTCACTGGCAATGGTTCGAGGTAATGATTTCTCCATCATTGCAGCTGTTTATAGTTACTTTGTTCAAACATTTTCAATAAATAATTGTCGATCTTTAAAAAAAAACTATTACATCATAAAATTGCAAATAACACAAAGTAATGCAAAAAAATGAAAATATATTTGCTACAGCTAACTTTTGTTAATGGCTGTATATATGAGATACTACGGAAAGTCGAACTGTGCATAAATCAAATGTAGTTTAGACATTTGCTGCTACCATTTTGAACAGAAACTTTTGTGACATAATTGTATAGGTCCCCATGTGAACTACTTTAAATGATCCGATGGAATCTAGCTCTCAATTATTTTCATTTTGAGTATTACTTATTATTTTCCCTCTCTCTTCCTCTCTCTCTCTCTCTCTCTCTCTCTCTCTCTCTATATATATATATATATATATATATATATATATATATATATATATATATATATATATTGCTCTTTTTAAAGAACAAGAATTATATGTTATAGTTTTGACATTCATGAAAACTGATCTGTATTTCATGACATGCATAAAAACTGACATACACCATATGATTTTGATTTATATATATATATATATATATATATATATATATATATATATATATATATATATATTCCAACATGTTTCATTGAATAATATAGACATATTATGGCTATTTAAATATTTATAATCGGTATCTTGATATTAACACCAAATTCATCAAGGAAGGCGGCGTATTTTTTCCTACCCAAGTACTTTCTATCTCTTCCGAGATGATCCTCAGGGGTAAATTACAAAGACAAACTTAGCGTAACTGTAAGCATTGTGATAGTGATTTTTAAAAATACGCAGGAACGAGCTGCTAAAAATTTTTTCAAACTTTGAATTTATCTGTTGTAGCTATGGAATTTTTTGCAAAAACAAGCGTCCCAATATAAGGGAGGTAACCCAAAATTGGCAAAAATGCTAAATGTCATTAAATGCGCTTCAACATGTTGCTAATACATTTTTGAGTGTTGATTGCTTGCTTTTGATATAGAGGGCCTCAAGAATTTGAAGTTTTTGTTTATTATTTTCGTGCTGTAGCATATTGGTATTGTCAACAAGTATCTTCTTGTATTGTGAAGAGGAATATGGTACGATAGAACGTGCATCCGACAAATGAAGTGTAAAACGTTTTGATAATTTTGTGGTCGTCAAATCAACATATGTAATCACTTTTTGTCAGAGATACAATCTCCCAAAGGACGTTTAAACTGATCTACAACACTAGTTGACAGAGAAGATAAATATGTCTATATTATTCAATGAAACATGTTTTGTTGAATGAAGATATGCTGCCTACACATATACACACACATATATATATACATACATATATATATATATGTGTGTGTGTGTGTGTGTGTGTGTGTGTGTGTGTGTGTGTGTGTGTGCCATTCACAGACAGTAGTGTTTCGCTGTATCACAGCACCTCAGTGCAAATAGACAACCGAATGCCTCAAGCCCGGATCGAAACCCAACCGAATTCGTGTGTGTCAGGTATATTCTGTAAAGGTCCGTTGGTATATAATCCAAGTGGATCCTAGTAATGTAAAATATTAAAACTAATCAACAAAAAGAGCTCAATGTATATATTATTACAGAGCAAATAATTAATAAGCAATAAAATCCCAAATCACCTCATATGAAGAATAGCATATTTCCGGCGTCACACACACACACACACACACACATATATATATATATATATATATATATATATATATATATATATATATATATATATATACACACACATACACACATATATCAGTCTGTCAAGGTCTGTTTTAACAAATTTTAAGAGTTTTGTTTTGTTCCCGTTCACCATAACGCTGCTACTAATATGGGTAAACACTAAATTCGTTGATAGGAAAAACAAATAGATCAGTTTTCATGAATGTCAAAGCTATAACATATAATTCTTCTTCTTGAAAATGACCAATTATGGTTGAATTCGCTAAAATATGTGCGTACAAATAATTTTAACATTCGTTATCCTGTAAGAAAGATGAGAAAATTACTAAAATAAAAAAAAATCTTTGTCTGCGGTCTTCAATTAAACCTGCTTAAAGGAAAATTTACTGCCAAAATACATACATACATATATGTGTGTGTGTGTGCTTTAATCAATGTGTTTATAAATGTGTGTGTATGAACGCGCGCACGTTCGCAAGAAGAAAGGTCTTGCGACTTTATATTCGTATTGTAATCGTGTAGGAGGGATTCGTGCGGATACACTAAATTGAAAGGGAGGCATCACAAATGCAACAGACCGTCTGAGTGTTTACGTCAAAGGTAGATATGAAATAACAATAATAAATGGCAGATCGTCATCACCACTACCGCTGTACGCCACCAAACACCACCACCCCCCGCGACCTTTGCCATTTGCTCTCTTCACTTAAATAGCAAAAATAACGCGTTATGAATAGCAAAGTTGACACAAGGATCACTACCACGGCTACTGTACAGCCTAAATTTGTTCTTCTATGAGTCGAAAACAATTACTATTTCTATTTAATATACTCGTGTGCCTGCGCCAGAAGCCGGCTGGTTATCATTGCTGTATCATAATTAATCTCGTCAAATCTTCAGTACTTTTCTTGGTATTATTATCATGCAATAATTGTGCTCGATCCATTCTACGTTAGTTCGCACGACCATTACGCCCTGCCAATACCTCAGAAATGATGGACTGTTCCGTTTTGATTGCGTGAAAAGACAAGAGATATATCAAAGACGCTAATTGGTTTCAATGAGAAAATCAAAGAAAGAATAGAGGATAGAAGTGTTTAAACGTCTGTTTCAATAAAATGGAAAACGTTGTCATTTTCAAATCTTTTCATTTGTACCGCCTTACTTCTTAAAATTACGACCATCATTCATGTTTATAATTGTTATTGCAATATGTCGTGAAGTTTGTTAAGCTCAAATATTTATCGATGCGATAGGGGAATTTTCTACGGATATTTTAGTGTGAGAGAACTCGCCATGAGCGCACTCATTAACTGAAGAATTAAGATCCATCAGAAATTTCAAACGGGAAAACCGTGAAATTTTCACGGGTTTAAACTACTTATTATAATTTCTTACTTTCATCTTCGTTGTATATTCATTTCCTTCCGGGTCCCAACCAGAGACCTAAGGTCAAGCATGGCATCATGACATTTTCACTGAGAATTTTTATAAAAAATAAAGGAAAAAAGGTACCTTAAGACCACACACATTTTACATAGATAAAGCTCTTCGTAATCTATGAGCTATACTTGTTAGTACAATTTTGTGTATTTCTTTAAGGCATGGGAACTAGGGATCCCTTCAATTAGTCTATCGAAACCTTTTCCAATCAAACCGAGTGCTCCAACTACAACTGGAATTATTGATATCCTCATGTAATACATTTTTTCCACTTCCAGATCCTTATCATTATTATTATTATTATTATTATTATTATTATTATTATTATTATTATTTTATTTCTGATGTGTACACATTTCTTTCATGCTCAGATACCTAAGGTTAGAAATGGAATCATGACATTTTCCACTGACCAATTTAGAAACAAATAGCACATATTTTACATAGATAAAGCCCTTTGTAAGGTGTGGGCTGTACTCGTGAGAACAATTTTTTGTATTTCTTTATGGCATGGGCTTCCAGGAATCCCTTCAATGAGTCTACTGGAATCTTTTCCAACCAATCCGAGGGCTCCAACTATAACAGGGATTTATGTGCCACATTTTTGAGATTTCGATTTCAAGGTACTTGTGTTTTAATAGATTTTTGAAGATCTTCAAAGATACATTGCAGTCTGCAGGGACTGGCATATCAATAAGGAAGCACTTTTTTTGTTTGCGGTCTCTAATGACAATGTCTGGGCGGTTGGCTTTGATTGTTCTGTCTGTGTGTATTGTGTAGTCCCATTATTATTATTATTATTATCATCATCATCATCATTATTATTATTATTATTGTTGTTGTTTGTTGTTTGTTGTTGTTGTTGTGCTTTGCCTTTGTTTTGTGTAGTACGAGTTGCCCATTCAACCAAAGGCAAGAAGCTTTTCTATCCGAAGATCCAAACAGATGCGGTGTCATGCAATTAGAGATAATATATATATATATATATATATATATATATATATATATATATAGGGAGTCTTAGACTTACAACAGTGTTCCGTTCCTACGTCATAAGACGATTTTCCGTGTAAATCGCAACGTACACTTGATTTTTGGTGAATAAACACGTACGTATTCGTATGCAATAGTAAAATAACAGTTTAGGACATAAAACATTTCTATGACACATGTTAACAGAATTAGGACTAAAAACACACAGAGAACAAAAATTTAATACATATAATGAAATGAAATTGTTTTAAGCTGCTTGTGTATCTATTGCCAGTGATGTCATTCGCTCTCGGTGAATGTGACGACGACACGTATGATCTTGTATCTCTTGCAGTTTGTTTTTCTTTTTTCTCGGGAATTCACCAACTTGTAGTTTAACAAGAAAATATCCTTATCTCTTACAAGAATTCTTAATGTTTACACATATTTTAACGGTACATAAAACACAACAAACCAAGGTCAGTGGTGATGAGCATGAGTATGCATACAGTCGTATGTACAAGGCAAACGGCGTAAGTCGAAACAAGATTAATGGAGATTGCGTCGTAACCACGGATCGTCATATATAAGAGGACTTACTGTATTGTAGTCACTGCATGGAAAGAAAGGTTTGGAGCGAAGGTCTGCAGAGAAAATCTTTCAGAAATACTTATGCGTATAACTTTTGCAATTCATATATTTTAGGGGTGGCATGAATTTGATCCAGATATTTCTTTGCTCCTTTTGATATCATTCCCAAAGATCCACTAACAACAGCTAATGTCTTGAGATGCTACATTCCACTGATTTCTATCTTGGGGTCATTGCCACTGATGACCCTAGGGTTGCTGACACTCCAGGCACCCTTATGTGCATAATTTTTTACATTTTTCACAGAGAAAAACTGAAAATGTGGATTAACGTGTTTATCGTGTTTATTACAATATACAACTTAATACAAGCTGGAGAAAACATTAAATATCCTGCCCAAAACATTTTTTCTAGCATTTAGATCTGCAAATCTTTTCATGGCATTTCCTACACGTATCTTCTTTACAAGATCATTTTCGCTTGACAAAATAACCAAAGAAATTTATCTGTCTTGATTCTTGGACAACAGCAAACATGTTTTTATAAGCTTTATTTTTGAAAGATTCCAAACACCTGACATGGCGGTAGAATGGCGTTCTCGGTCTTGATGGCGCCCCTGGCGATTGCCCAAGTTGCCAATATCTTCAGCCAACCCTGGTCTTTGCATTCAATTTATTTCTCAGACGTTTTCAAAGATAAGTTTAGGATGGCATCGTCTGAAACATCTAGCAACAATATCTTTTCGTCATGATTTTTCGCAGTTATGTCTGGAACATTTGCCTGGTTTTCCTTCTCGGTTTTCTGAACTTGACCAGAAAGAAAACAAGGCTGTTTAAGAACATGACTCGGGTTCTTGGGTCAATAATTTTGTTTTGTAGCAGCTTGCGATATTGGGCAAATCACCATTAGTGCAGACTATTACATATTTAATTTCCTTATCATATGAATTAAATACGTTATAACTAATCCGTACACCTAAGTATTTAATGTTTTTATGCCGATAACTTCTTCGCAAACGTGGATTGGTTGCCTCTTCATCAAGGTTGCTACAGGTAAACGCTTCACAGAATTGACGTTATCCGCCTGATAATCAGGCATCCAAACATAAGGAGGCTATCCTATCAACATGTTATGAGGGGTATTATATTGTCATTTTGTATATGGGGTCTGGACAGTGCAACAATTTTCGATGTCAGGATGAAGTGTACAGCTACGGCTGTGCTTTCTGATGACTAAATGCGATTTTTTTTCTACATATACCACCTAGGGTATTGCTACTTCGGTATCTCGACTCCTTATTCCCAAAACCAAAAATGAATAATGATAAGACTTGCAAAGAACCAAACCCAGACCAACCATACATAAAATAGACAGAAATTTCTCCATCTCCTTTACTAACATAATGAGACTACGATCCAACGATCCAACGATCCAACGATTGTACTATACCTTAAAGAGGTCCAACTTGACCCCTGGTTCTTATCTGAAACTGTGCTCCGTGCAAATCTATTCTAATTCAGTACTTCATAATCCTGGGATACTCACCCTTACTCACAAAGGAGGACCATCTAAATATACACGACAATATGCTTGGGGATTATATCAAGGATTGGTAACAGAGACCCAAAATCTAATTCATGCGCTTTATGAACGAGGGCCACCCTCGTTCAGAGCGTGTCCTACGTTTATCGTCCCCAGGATGAAGGTGCAATGGTTGAAAGTATAGTGCAGAATTGATGACATCATCCCGGGTCATCCCTCAACTACCATCCATATTTGTGGCAATTTTAACGTTCATCACAAGGAGCGGTTAAATCAACAGAACTGAAGGAAAATACTGCTTGACTTTTCCATAGCTTATGATCTGACTCAAATTGTAGACAATCCTACTCGTGTTCTCAATAGAGCAGGGTAACATTCGAACCTATTATAACTTGCTCACTTCATGCCCTGATCTCAATATTTCGCTGAGTTTTTTCGGCGTACCTCCGACCATTCTTTTGATCCATGTTACGGTTGATGCAAAAGCCAAAGACCGCTACATACGTGTTTTTCATAGGAAAAGCTATCTAAACCGATTGGGGCAGCTTCAGATTTTACATTGCAAAAGCACCCCTCTCAGTTCTCTTCAAAAACGGCCCTTCCAGGTCAGCCTCTTTTGTTTCTGTTTGGATTCTCTCTAACATTGAAAGCTTTATCCCTCACAAAACTACAAAAACCAAATAACAAGGCACGATTCATATCTGGATGTGCTGCATCCATGTCCCACAGTAAACCCCTAATACCGTCTCTCTCTCAGAAGAAACTGTGTATCAGAACCCTTGCCTCATTTAGAACGGTCCGCAATCACTGCAAAAGAGTCCTGAAAAAATGCAAAGAGTAGCTATGCACAGCCAGTCCAAGCCAAAGTAGAAAACAAACACTTGGATCCTTCTAGTTATCGATATTCGGAAACACAATACACAATAGTTTATACTATTATTAAACTATAGTCCATTATAAATGGGCTTGTGATTATTTGATCCTCGTCGGATATGACTAAGCTCTTTGCTATGAGCTTTGCCTCTAACTCTGTTAGACGAGAAAAACCAATCCTTACTTGATTTTCCACTCCTCACAGAACACAGGCTTTGTGATATCTCTATATCGGCTCGGGTGATTTACAGAGTTATCAAAAGCCTTGACTCTGCAAAGGCTATTGATCCAGACAAAAACCCTGTAATTGTTCTCAAGAACCTTAATCCAGAACTGTCTCTAATGTAGGCGAAGCTGTTTAACCGCTGACTTAAGAAGAAATGTTCCCATAGCCTATAAATTTTTTCTAGTGTGTGTCCCATGCATAAAAATGAGGGTGAGCCTTTATCCCAGTCACAATATCGCCCCATCAGTCACCTTAGTATCATTAACAAAATCTTTGAAGATATCATTGTTGAACACCTCAAACTTCTGCGTGACAAACAGTATTGTTTTTGCTCTTCTAGGTCCACTGCTGATGCCTTAACTATTATCACGCAGAGAAGTACTGATAATAAAAACATCTCAAGTGTGATCGCCCTTGATATCTCAAAGGTATGGTAGAGGGGATTGCTATACAAACTTGCCAGTTATGGAATCTCTAGGAGAGATCAAGTCCTTTCTATCAGGTAGGTCTAAAATAAAGTCCTCTGAAGAACATGAGATTAATGCTGCCACCACCACGCACAATGCTCACTTCACTGTCCTACCTCCTTTCAGCTTTATATATCTGCCTAAGATCATTCTCAGATCATTAGTAAATATGTATGCAGGTGACACTACTGTGTATGTGTACACCGCCAAATATTTGGATGACCAGTGCATAGAAACTGATCACTCCTCTGACCTAACTCACTCATGTGTCGCTTCAGAAAATACCGACTTCAAATGGAAGGTGTATGCTGGAAAAATACTTGGATTTTTGTATCGCTTCGGAAAATACCGACTTCAAATGGAAGGTGTATGCTGAAAAAAATAGTTGGATGTTTGTATCGCTTCAGAAAATACCGACTTCAAATGGAAGGTGTATGCTGGAAAAATACTTGGATTTTTGTGTCGCTTCAGAAAATACCGACTTCAAATGGAAGGTGTATGCTGGAAAAATACTTGGATTTTTGTATCGCTTCAGAAAATACCTAACTCCTATTGCAATACACTATCTACACGCGAATCGGGTCAAACCAAGAATGGAGTATTGCTGTCATATCCGGCCTGATCTGACCAGTTTTGCCAGAGTTCAAACGCGATTACGCGGCTTTGTGAATGATGAATCATTCTCCACCCTGCAACTCTTATACCACAGACGGAACATTGCTAGTCTTATTACTCTATAGCTATGACAATAGCAGAGGTTCAGACGAGTTGCATTCCCTAGTTCCACCAGTTTATGCCCTCACAACTGGTACCCGCCGCATTATGTTCATGATGGCCAATCATCACCATTCCCTTCGTGTTTCTTTGACGAAGTGTAAGTATCACACAATTTCTTCCCTAGAAATGTTACTTTGTGGAATAAACTCCCGAGGGGATGCTTTCCTGACAACTACAATTTTGGTCCCTTCAAATCCAGGGTCAGTCGATATCAGTCCTACACGTCCTCATAATGTGCACTTCTTAATCCATTCTGCTCCCTCCTTTACAACATTCTCGCTCAGTAACACTCTATGGTGAGTGACCCTTGGACCTTGTAATAGATTAACTAACAGTATATAAAAAAAACATAATACCATTCATAAGTAACGATTTAACAACCATCTTGCGCAGATCGCAGCTAAATTATTAAAAAAAAAAAACGGAACAGCAAATGGTCGCACTCTTAGAAATTTTTCCCATTCTGAGTATATTTCTAATGTAAAATAACACTTTAGTACTTTGTCGGATGTGGTTGCTTTATAAACGTCAGCATCAAAACCATGAACTGTAGAATGAAATGGTAATGATAATAATTATGTTGGGTCTCGAGTTTCCCACTGGGTGAATTGTGCGGTACATGCCGGCTATAACGGATGAGGGCGATTGTATCATTGATTCAGTGTTTTCTAATGACTTACATGTGCTGCGTTTCTGGCATAACAACTGACGACGTGACAGGCGCCGACAAGAGAAAGTGATGGACGATACAACATTCTTGTGTGTGGCAGGTAACATAGTACGTGTTGATGGTTGACGTGTACAGCGAACCGGCACAGCGCGGGTTACCTTGCATCACAAAGTTTACAGAACACACAGACGTACATACACTCGTCCCGGGACCACCATATGCATCTAAAGGCTTCTTTCTTTCTCTTAACATACTTTTTACATTATTATTACTATTATTATTATTATTATTATTATTGAACTTCACCTCTTGCCCTTTCTTACGCTAATACATCACTAAACAGTAACCTTCTACATTGAGTGGCTCTTCAGCCTTATATTAGGTGAACATTAGTAAAAAATATTATTATTATTATTTCTTTTGATTTCTGTTGTATACACATTACCTTCCGAGTCCCAACCAGAAGCCTAAGGTCAGAAATGGTTTCATAAAATTTTCCACTGATCATTTTTGTAAAAAAAAATAATAAAATAAAAAAAAAAACTATCAAAGATCACACAGATTTGACATAAATAAAACTCTTTGTAATGTGGGAGTTGTACTTGTGAGTACAATTTTTTTTGTTGTTGTTTTTCTTTAAGGGACGGGCTACCAGAAATCCCTTCAGTGAGTCTATCTGTCCCTTTACCAATCAATCAGAGGGCTCCAACTACAACTAGAATTATTAATGCCCTCACGTGCCACAGATCTTCAAAATACATTGCAATCTGCAGCAACTGCCATGTCAATAAGATAGCATATTCTGTTTGTTTGTTTTTGTTTTTGCTTTTTTTTTTGTTGTTGCTGTTTTTTGTTTTTTTAGCTTTGATTGTTTTGTCTGTGTGTATTGTAAAGTCCCATAAAATTGTTAGAGGTCCTATCTCTGTAATTGAGTCTGGGTGATATTCATACCAGTTTCATGCCGTTTCCTTTCTGTACAAGTAGCAGATTTTCCAATGCAGAGACTGGCCCACACTGCCATGCCGGGTTTTATATTCACTGGGAGCCAGTACCGTGCCACCTGATACAAAATGGTCAATTGTTTCTGGAAATTTTATCACAGAATCTTCATTTGGGTGTCAACGCAATTTGTCAGTATGTGTGCTTGTTAATTAGCAAGCATTGGTCCTGTGCAAAAAGAATAAAATCTTCGATTTCAACTTTTAACCATGCACTACGTAGGCACTGATGCATACGGGGTTTGTCTACATCAGCTTGTTTTGTACGGGCAGAGTATTGACCATGAAGCAGTTTATCTTGCCATCGTTTATGTATCTGGTCGGTTGCATTTGCCTTTGCTTTCTTTTTTAAGTATTACTAGCAGTAGAGCCCGGCGTTGCCCGGGGATGTAACAGTAAGAGATAGATCAAGTATCGACCATCATAAAGACTGAAAAATAAAATTGACAAAGATTATTGTTTAAGGTTGACGGACACGCATGTCTAAATTAGTTTTCTTTTCTCTTTTTGTTTTTTTTACGAATTGGTCAAACTCAAACAAAAACATTGTTTTCAATCGTTATGAGTCTATCGATTGAATAGAATTTTATTATAAACAATTGTCTTGTAAATGGAATTTTTAAAGTATTCTGAATGTAAAAATAAAGAAAAAAGTGTGAAAGACAATATGAAACACTACCTACCAAAAAAAAAGTGAAGTTTTGTTGAAATCGGTTGAAAAATGTAGGACATCCGATCCCATATATAAACGAACACACACACACACACACACACACAAACACCCTGGGCTTTATA
This sequence comes from Acanthosepion lycidas, assembly GCA_963932145.1. Classification (NCBI taxonomy): domain Eukaryota; kingdom Metazoa; phylum Mollusca; class Cephalopoda; order Sepiida; family Sepiidae; genus Acanthosepion; species Acanthosepion lycidas. The sequence goes on from OZ010576.1 coordinate 59,237,277, forward strand.
AGTATAACTCGATATGAGTTGTCCCTCTTTAATTCTAGCGACAGAATCGTGTTTTATCGTGTTTTCAAATTAATTTCGTGCAAAAACAATTGTGTTTTTCCAATTTTTGGCGCTGTCAGAACTACTACAAGGTAATTTTACGCAGTCCTGTGAAGTTTTGTTGAAATCGGTTGAAAAATGTAGGAAATCCGATCCAATATATAAACGTACAGACACACACACACAATCTGCGTTTCATAATAAGTAAGATTATTATTATTATTATTATACTTCTTCCATAGTTAATTAGCATGTACGTTACGCTTTGCTAATACATCATACATAATGAAATATTTCATATTGGTCGCGAGAAAAGACGCTGTTTGGTTTCAGTGAAAGAAAAAAAAACAAATCACGCTCTCATATGATTAACGTTTACTTCAGTGAAATGTAAAAACTTTTCAGTTTTATATCTTTTCATTTGTACCCTCTTACTTCTTTAAAAAATGACCTGCATTCATACTTATAAATGTTATTGCGATATTTGGTTGAAGTCATTAAATATTGAATCATGCAACAGAATTTTCACAAGTATTCTATAACTGGCAAGGAGCTTATTTTTTTAAAAATTGCGAAGAAATTGATTGCCAGTGATCAAGAATGTCCTACAAATAGGACAATCGTCTATATAATATAAATATATTGCTAATTGTTTCAAAATAGAAATTCATTAAAAATCAGGAAGGGATTGTCAGTGACCAGGAATTAGTTTAAATATTATAGACATAATAGGACTATTATGTGTATAATTATTTGAAGTTTCCCGCAATTTAGTATCTTGCGATGTTCTCAGATCGAGTGATAGCAACATTTTAAATCCCAACTCATTTATCTGTACTCTTAGAGCTTAAATTTTATCCCCATTTCCAGGGCTTCATGATTCTTTTAGGCTAGTAAATGTGGGCGGTATGGCTTCCCTGAGGCGTTGGAGAGATCCAGAGGAGCGGTGGAAAAACTTGGCAGCCTGAGGGTGGCAGAGGCTCATCTGAACCATAGCATACGCCACATGCATATTGTACCTACAGTGTACTTTACCTTCAATTTACAGTGTATACCATTTATATAACAGTTATTACAGGAAATACTCAGATACTCATTGGACATGTAATACTACCACCAAGAAAATTCATTCAAAGGTTGACTATACATTGGGGTTGTTAGCGTTGTGTCTATACATTTGGGGGCGTCATGGTTGTGTTATGGTACGCAAGGGGGTGACCACTGTTTTCGACTATCCTATTCACCTTTGATGTGTTTATCAAATCCTTTTAGTCTGCTACACCCCATCGTTCCACTGGTGTATTTCTTATCCAGTAACATTCAGAGAATATTAAATGGAATATTATTTTCATCCCGAATCAGGTTTAAATATGTTGTGATGATTTTTATCACGCAAAGCGTGTTTCTGAGACATTTATATTTGTTTTTTAAACAGCGGTTGATTTGTTTTACGGCATATCATAATTCTCCAGCTTATTTTATGTCGTTTTGTTAAACAATAGATAAGTAAACATACGCCATGTTTCTACGAGCGTCAAAAAGGTAGATAACATTTTGGTTTGGACGAAAGGCTTGGTCGATATAGGTTCGGTTTGCATGAGAGTCAAAGAAGTAGACATCAGCTCGCTTTGTATAAGAGTCGGAAAGTTAAGGCACAAGTTTGGTTCACATGAGAATCATAAAGGTAGACATAGTTCCGATTTACACGATAGCCGAAAAGGTAGACATAGTTCCAATTTACACGAGATCCGAAAAGGTAGACATAGCTCCGATTTACACGAAAGCCGAAAAGGTAGACATAGCTCCGATTTACACGAGAGCCGAAAAGGTAGACATAGCACCGATTTTCACTTGAGTCGAAAAGGTAGACATAGTTCCGATTTACACGAGAGCCGAAAAGGTAGACATAGCTCCGATTTACACGAGAGCCGAAAAGGTAGACATAGCACCGATTTTCACTTGAGTCGAAAAGGTAGACATAGTTCCGATTTACACGAGAGCCGAAAAGGTAGATATAGCTCCGATTTACACGAGAGCCGAAAAGGTAGACATAGCACCGATTTTCACTTGAGTCGAAAAGGTAGACAAAGTTCCGATTTGCACGAGAGCCGAAAAGGTAGACATAGTTACTGTTTGCACAAGAGCCGTAAAGGTCGACATAGTTCCGATTTACACGAGAGCCGAAAAGGTAGACATAGCACCGATTTTCACTTGAGTCGAAAAGGGTTTTAAAGACACGGCAAAAATCATAATTCACGTTTCCAAGGATACAGAGAAATCCAATTCAACCAGACAAGGGGTGTTTTCGTGTTCATTATGGCTTTGATGTATCAGTTATTAGTTACGTTTTGGAGCAGGGATGTATTTTTCAATAAAATCTGACATCCGTTAAATGCATGTCGTCTGGGTGTCGGCAAAAATTCTTACGGCATTTTTTTCTATTTGTATATTTAAAGATTTTTGTGGGCTGTTTAGGTTAGAATACGTTTTATTTAACTACGATTTGAAAAATATTTTCACTTTTAATTTTTAATATACTATATTTCTTTTAAGAACAATATATAAGGATATATATATATATATATATATATATATATATATATATATATATATATATATATAAGGGGTGTATATCTATGCTTTTCAGTCAATTGTCTTTTGCGTTGAACATTTTCGCATGTAACCCATTTTTTATCTCTGTTATGATATATGTAAGGAATGTTTAGTTAGGATGATACTTTGTCATTTTCCATCCTGCAACCTCTTTCCCGCAGACGAAATGTCGTAAGCCTCTCGCTTCTCTATCGCTATTTCCATGGAAAGTGTTCAGAAGAACTACATTCTTGAATTCCACCAGTTGTAACTTATATGGCTAAGATCTGCCATGCTACGCGCATAGTAGAGAACCATCCTCATTCACTTCATATTCCATTGGTGAGATATAAGTTCCACTGGAGCAGCTTCTTCCCGCGAACAGCAGCTTAGTGGGACCAACTCCCAAAAAGTTCATTATTTACATTATTCGGAATGTTGTCCTCTTCTTTGTTGCCATATAAGTTCTCCACTTCCTTAACCTCAAGGACACATGGTACAGTAGATAAAGGCGTTGGTTAGATCCAGTGACAAACCCAAAGAGTGTGAGTTCAATACCCGGTTAAGGCAGTGGAGAATTTTCAGAGGGAAATTAACAGGAGATAACTGATAATTGACATCCATTAAACATGGCACGTGGAACTAGAACAGTCTACTCCAGTGAGCGAAATAAAG
>OZ010576.1:59245582-59323082 GCA_963932145.1 Acanthosepion lycidas
ATTTTTTGTGGCATGGAGAACGTTTATGTCAGTAGGCTGTTTGGGGGCAGACTCTATTCAGAGATGCTCATTTAAACACTGCATTTTTATATATATATATTTCACTTTCCTAGGGTGGAGCACTGTTTATATTTATTTAATACTCTAACATGGAAAAAATCGATTTGGGAATTTCGTTAAAAAACACTCCCATCACAAACAAATGGGAATATTTCGAAAAACTGGTTTTAAAGACAGAGGATCTGATTAGAAGAATGGGATGGAAAGTCCGCTTCTTTATTCTTGATCGAGATGGTTAGAATATATCAGATCCTTTTGGATTTAGGAGTTTAAAAACTGTACATCTCATTGAACGCTAACGCGGCTTTGAAACTGATTTACTAAGCATTATGAATGACATCACTTTTTATAAAGATAGGAATCAGTTTCAGAAGCATTTAGATTGTATAGTTAAGGATATTAATAAACCCAACCAAATATTTGTTAAATCTGATAAAACTACTAATTTTTACAAATTTAATCCCAAAGAATACAATGCAATTATAAAAAACAATTTACCTAAAAATTATAACAAGCTAGATATTAACAATATTAATTGTGTTGATAAAATTAACACTTCCTCTATAAATATTACTGATAAACTTAAAATTAGCAATAGGGTTGGTAAATTCTGTACTAAAAATTCTTATGTCTTACTTAAATATCATAAGCTAGATTTCCAGACCAAATTTCCTACGAGGATTATAAACCCTTCCACACAAGAAATCGGAAGGATAAGCAACGTTATCCTGGATTGAGTTAGCAAACAGATCAAACAACGCCTTGGACTTAAACATTGTATTGGTACCACAGAATTCATTAATTGCTTTAGAGGTATTAGTAACAAAAGTAGCTGCCCATTTATCCAGTTTAATATTGTGGCTTTTTAACCTTCCACCTCCAAGGATCACTTTACCCTGGTTTTGGAATTTGCCAAAGAATATTCTATCTCCAGTGAAAAGATAAATATAATAATAAACTGTAGAAGATCAGTTCTCATTCACAATAAAGAACAGTGGGCTAAGTACTCTGATGTTTACTTTGATATTTCGATGGGATCATTAGATTCTGCAGAGTCTTCTGATCTGGTGGTTTTATTTATTTTATATAACTTTACTGCTATGAAGATGTCAATGTTGGTAATATAGGTTTATATAGAGATGATGGTCTTAGGGTAGTAAAAACTTCCACTAAAATTAAGGTAGATAAATTACGGTAGATAAATTAAGAAAAATGACCCATAAAGAACTAAAATGTTTAAATCTTAATGTTAAGATAACTACTAATGTTAAACAAGTAAATTTTTTTGATGTTAACTTAGATCTCGTTAATGATGTATTTCAACCTTATATAAAAAATGATGCTAACCCAATTTATATTCACCCCAATTCTAACCACTCTCCATCTGTGATCCAACATATACCTTCGTCTGTAGAACGTAGGATTAGTAACCACTCATCGGACAAAGATGTGTTTGATAAATATAGTGGTGTTCATAATAAAGTTTTAAAAAATAGTGGTTATAAGTACGCTGAAATTAAGTTTTAAAAATATGATGAGAGTAGTCAAAAGAAAAGAAAGAAAAATAAGAAGATCATTTAGTACACCCCTCATTTTAATCAATTAGCCAGTACTAAGTTAGGCCAGAAGTTCCTCTATTTGATTGATAAACATTTTCCTAAAAATAACCCTCTCAGTAAAATATTTAAGAGAAACACATTAAAATTAAGTTATAGTTTCACCAATAATCTTGAGAAAATTATAAAGTTATACAATAATATAATTTTAAACCAATTTACTAATCTGGATCATGATACACATTCCAAGATAAATATTATTAATATTGGCCAATGTAATTGTAGGTATTCTGACCAATGCCCATTGCTAAACAAATGTTTAACTCAATCTCTTGTTTATCTTAGTACTATCTCTACAATAGAGAAACCGACCGTTGAAAAATTCTATATTGGTTGTACTAAGAATTCTTTTAGGACTAGATGGTATCAACATCTCTTGTCCTTCGCCAATACTACTTACAGAAATAATACATCACCTTCCTAAATATTTTTGGAGTTTAAAAGATGATAATCAGACTCCTAAGGTGCAATGGAAAATTTTAAAAACGGCAAGGACATGTAGATCTTCATATGAACCCTTTTTTCCGTGTTTACATAAGATTTTTTTACAAAAAGTCATTATTAAATCAAAGAAGTGAATTAACTGTAAATTGTAAGAATAGTTTGTTTTTTTTACCTTACAATTTAGTTAAAATTTGGAATTTAATAATGCTTTTCCTTATATATTAGTTGTGCTGCATTGCACTATATATGGCTTCTCTTTCTATTTGTAAGTTTAATTTGGATTTAATTTAATTTTGTATTCATTTCCTCGTAGTTTTAGTAACATCTTGTACAGATGTATTGGTATTTGGTTGCTGTTTTTGACATTTTACATTGATTGCTTAGTGTTCTTAACATCTTATACGAAGGATCTTTATTTAACAGTTGCATATTAATTTACCAAATTATTATATATGTATAAATTATTTACTAGTTTTTAAAGAAGCCATTTATTTATTAAGTACAAAAAACTATGTAGGAAATTCACAAAAAATATAACTTGTTTAGCATTTTGCTAAATTACCTCCCTGCCCACCTTTTATTTCTTAGGAAACTGCATTGTTTGATTTGTATATTTTATGGAACCATATGTATCCGCTTTAAGTGTATGTCTGGCTACTGTTAGCTGCCAATCTACGCATCATGACCCATTTATAAAAAGTAATTTTTAATTTTTGCTTCTTCGCTTAATTTAAATTTAACATAGGTGATCCTTGATTGGTTGAGAAAAGTAAAGCCCTCAAAGTTTATAACCCCACCTTTTTTCGGAAAAATATGTTGTATAATGTAGGCTTGCAATATTTAGTCTGTAGGAAAGGGATTGTGGGAGTGATAATGATTCATCACCTACCAGGTCGCGTAAACGCTTTTGAACTTTGTCAAGGCTTGAAAGTGAGGATTCAGTAGCTTCAGCCCCGATACCGCTGCAATGCTCTATATTTGGTCTGATCTGACTCTTGTAATGATGGAGCATGGCAAGAAGAGTCAGTTACTTTCTGGAGCGGTACAAGGAAGCGGACATTTTCCCAGCTTGGTCATCGATCCTTGGCGTTGTATATTTGATATTTACTCAGCTTAACTCCGTACGAGGCCACAATTGTGGGATGATTATTTAAGATCATATACTTTATAGTTGTAACTCTCTGTGGTACCAACTTGCAAACTATTCTTCCACCGTGAGAACCACTTTTATTTTCTTATCTTAGACAAATTAAAGGTAATGGTGCATCTAAGAAGAATCGAACACACTTCAACAGGAATGTACTGATTCGAGTTTAGCCTGACACAATGCCTGACAGGTGGCAAAGATCGAGACATGACTTAAAGAGAGTAGCCATCTCGACAAATATAGGGAAACATTTTCCGGAGAATAATTTTTGTGGATTAGCATTCTTTCAGCCTTTCTCATGCCCCGACAAAATATTGAATTTTTATCGATTTAGAAATGGACCCTGTTTATAATATCGATTCAATGTTAAATAGATCCCTGGCTTTTATAAAGTAATCCGCACTTTCCTAATTTTTGTTTGTTTTTTATTTTTACTTTTTCGAAGTATTAGCTTCTAAATCTCCTACATAATTCTTACATATGGAAAAAGTCTGAAAGGATTTGTGGACATATATTTATATGGACTGTTGTCCTTGTTTTGGTGTAAGGAACCCGCCCCCAAAGTTTGTAGAAGTATTTTTTATACGCCCTGTGGATTCTATTGATTATGCTTGTTGTGCGTCATTATCTTGATTGTGGTCGTGTTTATATCGCCATATTGTCACTGTAGAATATATATGCAACAGCGTAACAAAGTGCCGGCAAGTCAAGTCTAGTTTCCACCAATCAAATCCGCGGATCACTAATTTTCGTTTTTCCCGCGTCCTTAGTAAACAATAGATTGAATAACATGCAAATCACGTGCCTATACGAAAATGTAATCAGACGGCCATTGAAAAAGACAGACGGCTGATATAAGACCTAAGACAAAAATGAGGCGCTTTGCCTGTGAATCGATAAGTACAACATCGACTGCATGTATTCTTCAACTGCGTAAATAAATGACGGTTTATTTGCTAAAATTTTCAGTCGTGCTTGCTTTCCCTCATTCCGCTACCGGAATCATGAAATACACCATTTTAAATTGTCACAGTATCGAGGGACTATAATAATAATAATAATAATAATAATAATAATAATAATGGATTATCCGTGCAGCACAGGAGCAAGCTTTGAAAACAAATTCAAGTACTCTATTGTTGGAATGGCGTGTTTATACTTGTGCACGCTTTGTGCGAAAGCTACCGAAAGTTTACAACACATTATCAGTGGGTGTACTCAGCTGACACTAAAAGGGTACAGCTGACGCCATGACAGAGTAGTCCTTAGAGTATATTAGGAATTAAGTGGGAAGTACCGTTTCCAGTGCGAAGATAAGTAGTACGAGCATTCACCACCGTCAGTGACCGAGAATGAGCAAGTGAAATTCATGTGGGATACGACCATCCTTACTGAGTATTGTATCGTACTGACAAGCGATTGGAGAGCAATCGCCCTGATATCATATTCGTACACAAGAGCAGATGAATAGATCCTGATAAACATTGCGGTACCTTGGAATAAGAAGATCATGAAGGCGGAGGAGACAAAAATAAAAGAAATGTATCAACACCTGACAGGGCAAATCAAGTAATGTTCCACGCAGCACCTGAAATTATACCGCTATAGTTATGTGGTTGGGGCACTAAGGGACTATTTCCAGGAAACTTTCTGCCTAGCAAGATGCCTTGCGGATAGCTGACATCATTGAGGTGCAGGTAATGGCGTTGCTTGAAACAGCTCATGTACTGAGGAAAATCTTACGTCACTATGCTGCGAGTAGGAATTGATATATAATTACTCGGCCGAAATATATATTAGGCAGGGAGGAGACCAAATCAAATAATAAAATGAACTGGTTTTACACCAGTCGTGGTTCTTTTAGCTTCTGATCATAATTCATTTAGCTATGTTAATTTCGCAATGCTCGTTGCAGTAGAGACTTTGTAATCGCAGATTACAACTATAGTACGCTGTTGAACAATACTGGTGTCAGACGCCGTTGAATATCACTCGCACTATTAGTAGTTGCTCGATAATACTCGCTCGAACAGTAATCCGTATAGTGATCCGAATAAAGAAATAGTATAGAGAATAGCGTTCCGTATAGTAATAGAGGAAAGAGTAGAAATAGAGATCAATTAGACACACGCTACGTCCCATATATGCGTTTCCTCTATGGTCACGTGGTCTACTTAATTCAATAATGGGATCGCCCGTGTTTGCTCACCGGCGATCTATGTTCAAACTCAAGTGTTGGCAGTGACACTTTATTCCTATATAACAGATAACATATACATTATGGCTTTGACGTTTTTGTAACCACGTGTTCCGGTGTCATAAATCGATTACTTTTTGTTCAAATGTAATGAAAATGGCATTAATTTGTTTTAGTTCTTGAAAAATGTCACCCTAACCTGAAAATCAAAATAGTTCAGAAACATTATTTTTCAATTTGCTAATGATGCAATTGGATAGTAGTTATGTATTTTAACATATTTAACAGATTATAGCTATAGCATAATAAAGGCTGTTCCAATAACTTGGACCCATTGTAAATGTGAATTATGTTTAAGCGTCTAATGATTCCTTTCTTTTTCTTTCAGTTTTGGCAGACATTTGGGCGATATTATTTTTCACACATAATTGCCATGACTTAAATCACATGATACAATACATAAATAAATAAATTTTCACCAATAATACTGATTTATTTACTTCTGACTTTGATCCGTCTTAATGAAACACCCTTATATATATAATCCGTCTTAATTACTATACTTATATACGATTTTACAAATTTGATGTTGGGAGTGACATTTTTTTTTAATAAACTGAATTAAACCCTTCTTCGTTATTTTTCGATAAACGTTCATCGAATTATGATACAGGAAATCAATTATCTTGCAGAAAGTCATTAACCCTAATTTAGCATTTGAGAATTAAGAACGACTTCAGTAAATATCCCGTTCCCTTTCGATTTGCTTGTCAGTTGCCTGTAATCCTTTTGTCCTGTCCCCTAAGGGCAGACACACTGTGCCTTTCTATTCATGAGCGGGAGTAGTGAACAGAAATGCACATCAGGAATTGAACTAGACTCGCCGATTCCACTTATCGAACCAATAACCGTTACACTACACGCGCCTCCTTTCAACAACAGCAACAACTAAGATGGACATATATTTACACTATTTAAATCGTTCGGACTGTTGTCCTCATCTTTATTGCCATATTCACGACGTTTCGGCCGTTGTACACTTAGGCCTTCTTCAGGTGATATACGTTGGAATTTTGAACTGGTCTCTTCATTTAGTCCACGGGCGTAGATTGTTCTAATTCTATGTACCTTTTATAGATATCTCAGTTTCAGTTAATTATCTTAAGAAACTCAACTCTCCAATCCACTGGGCAATGTGTGACGGAGGCCGGAGCGTACAATGGCTGAAACGTCGTGAATATGACAAAAAATGGGGACAACAGTTCGAACAATGTAAATAATGTAAATAGTTACAATACCTCATCTCAGAAATATAGACAGATCCTGAAGAAGCCAAAGCGCACAATGGCCGAAACGTGTTGAACATGGCAATAAAGATGAGGACAACAGTCCTTACAATGTAAATAATGTATCTCATGTTGTTCATGATGACGCTCGTCTTCGAGTATAGAATCCAGAGGTTAGCAGTGAATATTTCGAAGACAGTAGGAAAGCGTAGTTCAGGTTAGCAGTGGATATTTTGGTAAAAGTAGCAGAGAGTAGTTCGTCCTTCTGTTTCTCTTCGCCTGACAAGCTGGACTGGACATTCGGGTAGAGTAGACAAAATGGCCGCCTTTATACACGACGGATTGAATGTTCTACGTCTTCTGATTGGTTAACCTTCTATTGGTGGACTATAAAGTGAGTCAAGTCATTTGGGATAAATCACTAGTACACACATATACACAAAAAACTGCAACATCTCAGAAATATGGAGAGAATTTAAAGTGGATAGCACGTGTAACTCGAAGAGAAAATAATGACATAATGAAGAGGTTGAAGATTCACACGGCTTCAAACTAAATTTTAGGAAGAAAGTGCTCATCAATACTGGGAAGAGCAATAACAGTTACTGGACTTTCCTGAAAAAGTTGTTTTAAGATTTTATGAATTTCAACCGAAAGTATCAGAGGCTGCTCGGTTAATGAATGCCGAATGTTTCCTTATAAGGAAACGGCTAATATTAGCATTATCTTCTAAATTCCCTTTGGCAAAATTAGACTGAAAAAGTTGTTTTAAGATTTTATGAATTTCAACCGAAAGTATCAGAGGCTGCTCGGTTAATGAACCGAATGTTTCCTTATAAGGAAACGGCTAATATTAGCATTATCTTCTAAATTCCCTTACGCAAAATATATGCAAGTAATAAAGAACAACAGCCATGTGAGCCATGCCTAATGTAACATCAGGGTATTTATTATGAACAGGATTATTTTTTATGCTATTATTGCCATCGTTATTTCATAAATATCTTTTCACATTCACCCTCTCTGTTATTGCGGTTTTCTTCTTTTTCTTCTTACTCTCTGACAGATTATTCCAATGCTTCTCCGATTCCTGTGGTCATAACACTGGACTTTTTTTTTTTCTTTTTATTTACAACTAAACAAAAAATCGCCCGCCCGTTTGCCTGGGAAACAAGATCTGGGCTTAAAAGCCGTTGCTCTTCACAAACACAGATTGTCTTGGACACAGATGTGGGCGTTTCCCTTAACAATGACACAAAGAACCAACACATCAGACCAGTGATTCGAGAAATCTGAGATTCGGACCAAAAAATAAACACACAGAGACTATTCATGTTCATTTCATTGCACTGTACTCTGTCGCAGCACCGCAAAAATAAGATATTCTATATTGCCAGATAACTCAAGAACAGTTTGATGTATCATAATAAATCATAGTTGCTAGAACCACATCTCTCATAATGCATATATAATATGTATATACTTTATATATATATATATATATATATATATATATATATATATATATATATATATATATATATATATTATAAAAATACATTTTCTTCACTGGTACCAACTCCAAAGTCCATGCACAACCCAATCTTCGGGTACTAAAACTAACCGTTGCATAATTTAAAATTTTATATATTTATTTATATTTATATATATATATATACTATTATTATAATGTGGTATATATATATATATATATATATATATATATATATATATATATATATATATATATATATATATATACATTATTATTTTGTGATATAATATATATATTATAATGTGGTATATATATATATATATATATATATATATATATATACCACATTATAACAATAGTGGAGCAGTCTATATAATTTACAAGCTTTCTTTTGAATAAACCCCGTAAATAATAATCCTCGACTCGAATAATATGCTCTGCTCCACCATATCAAGTGTTTGTATGTTGCAAGATAACCTGATAGAGTCCATTCTTTACAGTATTTACATTGTTCGGACTATTGTCCTCATCTTTGTCGCCATATTTATCACAACGTTTCGGCCGTTGTACGCTCCGGCCTTCTTCAGGTGGTTGGAATTTCGAACTGAACCCTTTATTTCGATCACTGGGGTAAACTGTTCTAGTTCCACGTGCCATGTTTGATGGATGTCAGTTATCAGTTATCTCCTGCTAATTTTATCTCTGAAAGTTCTCCACTGTATGAGGTATTGAACTCACACTCTTTGGGTCGGTCACTGGATCTAACCAACGCCTTTATCCACTGTACCATGTGTGGACAATAGTCCGAATAATGTAAATACTATACATAATACCTCATCTCAGAATTATAGACAGAGGCCATTCTTCTTGAGGATGGTTCTGAGTTCAGAGATTCCGGAATTAAGAAATGTGGTTTCATTCATTTTCCAAGAGCTTTCGAAATTAACAAATAGACTTCGTCAGAATTTTCATTCGGTACACTAATTCCTTTTTCAGCGCCGGTAACCGTTAAACTGTCGGCGCGTACACTTCAGAATCTGCTACTATAGCTATTCATTTTCAAGCTATTTATGAAAGCATAGCCGAGTAGTTAGAACGTTAGCGTCTCTAGTGTGAGTTCCAGGTTTGAATCTCACCGTGGGTGAATTGTCTAGACGATGACTAATTGATAATATCCTCCTGGTAAGTCGACCCCGGCGTGCGGAACCGTTGTCCGGAAAACCAGACTACGGATTGTCCCAAGTCTTCTGTGTTGATTGTCTGATTTGCCATGTTATGTCAAACATGATCGAATCACCGCATTTCCTCCGTATCCCAGTTGTAAAAGAAAGTTCCACTTAGACAACTTCTTCCTAAGAATCGCCAACTTGTGGTACAGGCTCACGCGGAGGTGCTTCTTCGATCACTACATTCTTAAACTCTTCAACTTCGACTCGTCAATCGTTATCCATCCTACATATCCTCATAATCTTCACTTCCTACCTCCTCCTTTTACATTCATTCACATCACACGCCTCATTCAGCCGCTTTTTACCTTGAGTGGAGGCTTAAGGCCATATCACGTTCAAACAAACTTTCCCATACGATCACCAAAGTTAAGCAACGTCGAGCCTGGTCAGTACGTACATAAGTTAACGTTTGGGAATACCAGGTGTTGTAGCTTGGATGAATGGACTGTGTGATGGATAATGGCTTGGAATTGTTAACCGGAGAGCCGAGTTCCAATCCCAGCTGTGTTCGTTTTATTCCCTTCCGCGCAAAAAACCTTGGGTAAGTATATAAATCCACCTCTTCTCCCATCCCCCAGCTATGGGTTAATTAGTAAGACGTGTATCATTAAACCATTATTATCTCTAAAAAATTTCTTAGAATCTAAATATATTTTCTGACTTTAAATAACCTTGAAAAGGGTGATAAGTCGTAAAAAAGAATAATTTAATCAATCTATCTTGAGTGGCTCTTGGGCTTTGTACTGAGTGAACATGAGTTTAAAAGGATATCGGATAGTAGAATTTGTAATTCTAATAATTTAATTTTGGGAACATATTTGCTGTTCCTTTTCTTATTCATTTTTATACAAGTGTTTCAATGTAGACATTTTTTCACGCCACCAAGAACAAATTAATTTTTGTCTGTTGTTATCTGGAAAGATCACGAATGGATTCTCAAGTACATACCGACTTTTGCTTTTTATTTTATTGATATCTTCTTCTTCACACAAAAAATCTATTTACGCAAAATGCGAACACGTGCCTTTCTAAAGTAGCGACATTGTATGTACAAGTGTACGTAAGTGAATATACATGAGTACTAAACATTAGTCAGTTACTTATGTGTATATCTACCTAGACAAGAAATTGAAAACATTGATCAACCTGTTCATCTTTCATATTACTCAGTGTTTCTCGTGTCTGGCCAGACATCCGCCGAAGTCATTCCACCAGGAAATAACCTTATTTTCTGATAATTCTTCTTTTCTTTGGGGAAACAAGTTCGTGTCTGAAGTCGAATTTTAATATATGTCTATGCATATTCGTTTTTTTATGGGTTATTTTGCAGGTTATTTAAAGCCAGAAAATATTTTACATTGTAAAAAAACGTGTTGGGGGGGAATAAGAATTTAAATGTTACTAACTAGCAGCATGGCCTGGCGTTGCCCGTGCTTGACTCAAAAATCGTACGACTCATACAGCAATCGCTATCACTTGACTTAAAATATTTTTGCCCTTCCTTGCCTTTAAAGGAGTGCCCTTTGCCGTGCTGATGTTCCTACATGCCTTACTTCTTGCCTATCTCACACTGCGAATTTTTTCTAAGCTCGATACTAAACATTAAATCTGTTACGAAAAAAGAACTAAACAAAATGAACACAAAACGATCAGCTTTAAAAAAGGACTCGTAACTGGAAAAACTGAATGAAAAAAGAATGTTAACAACAAATACTTTTTCACACCCAACCCAGTTCTGCAGAATCAGAATCAACGTTGAGTTTAAGCAAGCGAATGAGCCAATTGGAGTAAAGTGCCATACAGATTTAAATTTTTCCCACTTGTGACGAATGCAGCTATCGATTTTTTTTGAATGCTAGTTAACATACGTGTCAGTCAGCTGTTGGCTCTCACGCTGATCAACAGAATCTTCCTGCCTGTTTGTGGCAGCCAGCTATAGGCTCCAACTCTGGCCAGTAGAAAATGACCGCAAACTACATGAAAAGTGCCGTAGAAGCATGAAAAAATCGATTATTTCCACTATCGATGAGAGTTGGGAAATGCAAAGTCGGTCTTGGCCTTTCCGCTAACTTGGAGCATGTGCATGTAAATTTTGGTGCAAATCCGTCGAAAATTGCGGCCGTGCATTTGTTACACACACACAGACATCCTGTCTTTTATATATAGAGATTAACCCATAGCTGGTGGGTGAAGAGATGGGTTCATGCCTTTGCCAAGGATATTTGCGCGTAAGTGAATATAACTAACCCAACTATAATTGGAAATCAACTTTCCTATTAAGAATTCCGAGCCATTATCCATTACACCACGACCACATCGAAGCTTACAACACGTGATATTCCCAAGCGGTTACCCATCTAGTTACTGGCCAGATTCGACGTCGCTTAACTTCAGTGATAGTACGAGAACCGGTTTCAACGTGAAGTG
Organism: Acanthosepion lycidas; assembly: GCA_963932145.1. Classification (NCBI taxonomy): domain Eukaryota; kingdom Metazoa; phylum Mollusca; class Cephalopoda; order Sepiida; family Sepiidae; genus Acanthosepion; species Acanthosepion lycidas. The sequence continues at coordinate 59,257,484 of OZ010576.1, forward strand.
GCCATAAGGCATAACGTTATGAAAAGTCCAGAGTGAACCAGTTAACTTAAGTAGTACTAAGTTATTTATGACCGACTCGTAGAAATGTATTGGTTGCATTCTTAACCATATAATACAGGGCGTTCCAGAAGTCTTCGGCACATTTCAAGTCCTCATATCTGCTGAACTATGAAGGTAGTAGAATGAAACTGGTACCATTTTAAAGCTAAATTCATTAAGTTTTTTGTAATGCTAGTGGGTTTTTTTTCATATTTTTTTCAGATCCAGTAATGGCGTTCACTCAACCAGAAAAGGCGTTTTCCGTCCTTGAATTTGCAAAAACTGAATCATGGGCACTTGTTCGACGTGCATTTCGCATAAAATTCCGAAAAGAGGCACCAGAAAGGAAGTCCATATTGAGATGGCATGATAAATTCATGAAGAATGGGTGTTTGTGCCCAGATAAGAGAACGGGAAAGCCCCTCAACTTCAGATGATACGGTTGAGAGATTTCGAACTGCCTTCGAACGAAGCCCCCGTAAATCAATCAGAAGAGCCAATAAGGAACTTCAGCTTCCTACAACAACTGTTTGGCGTGTCTAAAAAAGACGACTGCACATGACACCTTAAAAGCTACAGTTAACCCAACAGTTGCAGGACACTGATAAGCCAGCTCGTCGTTACTTTTACAATGCTGGAACGCGTTTGGCATGAATTGGACTATCGGCTTGATGTGTGCCATGTGACCAACGGTGCTCACATCGAACATCTTTGAACATTCCATGTAAAACTTGAGATTAAATTTTCAGAATATGTCAGGCGCGTTTTTATATCCTTAATAGTTTTCGAAATATTCAATTCAAAATGTTTCCAAGAGTTGTGAAACACCCTCTAGTTGTGTCTTTCATTATATTATCATTGAAGAACTGCTGCCGCTACTATCTGTGTTATATCGTTCAAGAAGCTCTTGGGTAGGAAACACCCTTCGCTCCTTTTCGGAATCAGAATCCTGAGAACGCATTCTGCACATACGTTAAAGTAGCCAAGAGTCTGCACTAAATTGTAGGCTCACCCGAATGATTTCACAGGTGTTAGAATTTTTTTTTAAGCGTTTCACCGCAAGCAAGGCGGGAAGCCACTAGGACGCAAAGGGTTACAGAAAATTTAGTGCAAGATCAGATAGGAGTGATAGAAGAAAAGATGAGGAGAAGGGTAGTGGATAGATCAAGGCAACTGGAGATGTCAATTGACATTACACTTGAATAGCTGGAGATTATAGCTCTCAGGGAAACTGGAATATGGAAGGGAGTTCCACAGGCGAGAGGTGCGAGACATGAAGCTATTGGAGTAGAAGAGACGGCTACATTTCGACAGTGAAGGGGTGAGAGCGGGATGCCAGCCTCGTAGGGCGCTTGAACTCATGAAGTCTAGGAACCAGCGAATGCAGCTCCTCGGAGCAATTACCATGAAAGTATTTGTAGAACAGACAGAGAGAGGCGACGGCGCGTCTGTGAGAAAGTGACTGTAGACGAGATGCCAGAGCAGGGCCAATTTAACAAGACAAGTCTATTCCGGTAGCAAAGAATTCTGGATGGATTTTTGGAGTGCATTATTGAAAAAAAAAAAACGTTGTTGGAAATTGTCAAGATGCTTGAATCTATGGTAGCCAATTGAAGAGACTTCTGATCAATCGGTCCATTTCGATAATATTTCTTTGGTTGAATGATTTCGACGACATTGAAAAAACAAACATGACAAACAGCAACAGCAGCAATCATCAACAAGCAGATTAGGGTACCACAGAAATGGACCTACTGGACAATATCCTAGTGGATTAAAGTAGGGCAGTATGAACTTGAACTTAGTGGAAATATAGCGAGCAGTAACTGAATATTACTAAAAAATAAGATATCATAGTAATTCATCGAGTCTAGAAAAATCCTAAACAGAATGCAGAAAGCACTAGACGGTCGTTTCGTCTTATTTTGGGGACTCATCAGCTGTGGGCATCCACTACCGGGATTCGAACCCGTTTCGATATAACACAAGCATCATACCAACTGTACCAATGGGCCTCAAGAAACTGAATAGGCTCGATATAGCGCGGCTACTCATAAATTGCGTGGTGATACCCTTCCAAGTATTCCTAACCCAACGGATTCTGTCCCAGGAGCCATGACTTTCCTTTACCCCGAACCGCTCCATCGCAGAGTATTAGATGGGTCAAGCAAGGATATACAAGTAATAGAATTTTGGGGATTTATACAAATCTTTAAAGTAATTCATCAAGTCTGGAAGAATCCTCAATTGAATGCAGAAAGCACTGGACGGCCGTTTTATTCCTATTTTTTAGACTCATCATCAGTGCGCATCCACTACCGTGATTCGAACCCGAAACGTTTCGATTATATATATATATATATATATATATATATATATACGAGATATCCTTAGATATAGACAGTGGAAAGAGAACATTAAATAAACGCTTCAGTTCGAAATTACCTATAGATTATCCGGATCGATATACAACTAATGAAGGCAGGTAAGCACAACGGCTGAAATTTTGTGATAACAACAACAAAGATAAAGATAGTCTGAATATAAATAGTGTAAATGGCATTGGAAAAGTTGTAGTAGCGGATGATTCTACTTCCAGATAATCAAAGGAGGATTACAACCATTTGGGGGCGTACAACGATTTCTTTATGTAATTATTCGGTCCTCACTGTGTGAACTGAAATTGTGACCTGATACCTGACTAACCTTAGTGGATATTTCAAGGTGTCTACCAAAGTACAATGAATGTTTATATAGTTATTCGGTCCTCACTGTGTGAACCAAAATTGTAACCTTGTTGTTGACTAACTTCAGTAAATATTTCAAGGTGTCTACTAAAGTACAACGGTTTGTTTATTTAGTTAATCGATCCTCACTGTGTGAACGAAAATTGTCACCTTATTCTTGATTAATCTTAGTAAACGTTTTATCATGTCTCCCCGGGTGAAATGGCTCGACTGTTTTGCAAGTGTAGTAAGATGAAACTTTATCGAATGATTCAAGATTAATGGGTTTTCTGACTGTCTTTACCAAGGGAAATAACTGTTATTTACCTAAATTATTTAACGGTTATATTACAAACTAGAAGATTCTTCTATTTTCTTTTCGGTTCAAAAATTTAAAACTGACCTTACTTTCAAATTTTAACGAGAAAATTATTAAATTGTTTTTCATTGCTTTCAATTATTTGTCATTTTTGTTTGTTTCTTCGCTTTACGCTGCATGGAGAGCGTTTTTTTTCTGTTTTTTTTTTTTTAATCAGGAGAAACAAAATTGTAAAGAAAAGAATGAGAGACATAAAAGAGAAAAGAAAAAAAAATGCTTTTTTTAAATTTATTGAAATTCCTAATTTTCGTTTGCACTAGACTTCATAATTTCTTTTATTCACATTTCATATGGTTTATACGACTTCGGAATTATCCTATTAATTTTACGCCCCATAAAAAGGAATTAATATTGCAGTAAACCTGTCTCTACTTGCGGGACGTTCATCAGAACTAATTTAATTCTATCGAATTGGTGAACCATTTGATTGGCTAATATTTCGAATGACGTCAGTTTTGGCGCCATTTTTTTTTTTTTTTTTTGTTATTCGTATTATTTCCTGTTGTCACCAAACATGGAAGGTGTTTTTTCCTTTATTTTCATTTTTTTTTAACATTATTTTCTACAAGCTTCCTCGTAATTACTGGAACAATAGAACGTTAATCTTTAAGTAATAAAAAAATAAAAAGCGGATGATAGGTTTTTAAATAGGCCATTAATAAACCCTTTATCCGCGGTTACGCATTTCAGTTTTATTTAACCGCAGCCAATCACAGAAATCATCAATTTATAAGGTTTACTCTATAGTGGTCGTCATGAAGCGCAAAAGTACAAGGTGAATATAAAAAGAAGTCATAAAATAATTTTTTTATATGAAAAGGTGAAAATTCCCGAAAGTCATGGTGAGGTTGATATGATCCACGGTATGAAGAATTTTTATCCGTTGTATACATTTTATTGAGTAAAAAATCAAAATGCATATCAAATATGGATCGGAATGGAACAGGATAAGATAAAAGAACAAATCAGAAACGTATATCAAACGTATTTAAATCAGATATTGAGTGAAAACAGACAAAAAGACAGAAAACAGCGGTATTTTTCAATTACGTTTGGCTCAGTTCTCATTGATCAGACATGTATCACGTGTATTAAAACCGTGGATAAGTCTATGTGTATGTAGGTCTGTGAAGATTCTTGTATGTCTAAATGGGCATCGGATGGTAATGTGTATTTGTAATTATGTGCGTGTGTCTGTCCAGAGAGGGTTTTATCTTCACCTTTGTAGAGTCAATCTGCGCAGCAAAGAGTCACAAGGTTCTAATTTATGGCTCGCCCCTTTAAGAATGTATTCTTTATATTAGGTAGATATGAGTTAGATTCTTTAAGAATGGATCCAAAGAAAGATGGCGATGTGATGTAATGTTTTAGGTGTGTGTTTATAGCTGGTAACAGTGTTATTATTAAGCTTTCAATATATTTTCTTCTTAAAGAATTATGTTCTTTTCATTTATTAGGATGGCATTAGTGAAATCAAAGTTATGTCCAGCATAGTTGCGATGCAATACGAGAGAGATCGAGTGTCCAAACGCAAGTCACTCTTGTGTTCGTAGATGCGTGCTTTTAGATCACGTGATGTGTCTCACTTATAAACATTTTTGTATTGTAAACAATTTATTTGATAAATCCCGGCATTTGAATCGGTGTTGGGTTTTTCTTCCTAATTATATCTCTGGTTGTCTTGAAGGTGATGGTAATGATCTCAGTATAAAGAATGACTAATTTGTTTGCGAGTTTAGTAGAAAGAGTGTTGGAGGGCAGGATTATGAATTTTGTGTAATTTTTGTTAGACGTTTTATTGTTGACTTTTTTTTTTATTGATTTTATCGATTTTGTAAGCTCGTTTTTTTTTTGCGTTGAGGATAAAATGATGTTGGTAATGGAGACATTTGAATGTTTTCTCAATATATCTCTCTTGTTCATTTAGGTATTCCAGGCTACATATTCTAAGGGCTCTGAGATAGAATCCTATGGCTAGTCCAGATTTTATTTTTTAGTTGTGGTAGGAATAGAAGTTGATTAGATCGTTTTTGTTTCTGGGTTTATGATATACTTTAAAATCTAATTACTCATTAGTGCTTATCAGGTTTGTATCTTCAGGATATAAGAGGACGTCATCTATATACACCACTGATCAAAAATTTAAGGCCACTTGAAATTTTTTTATAAGAGACTGTCATGTATACATTATAAACATTTTCTTACATAAGGTTACTAATTCTATAATCTAAAAAGTTATGTAGACAAAAAGTTATAATCCGATCAATTTATCCAGAAATGGACATTTTTATAAAATGAGGCGTTTTACTCTTGATCAAAATTATAAGACCAAGGGGTATAAATTGTTAGATCTAGAGTAATTCCAATGTTTTTAGTTCATTTAGAGATTAGCTATCACTGCGTAAAGGTGTCACCATGCCTAAAGCAAGCAAACTTACCGAAGTTGAGCGTGCTCGAATTCTAGATTTCCATAATCAAGGTTTGTCACAGCAGGCGATCGCAGCTACGGTAAATCGCAGTAAAACTTTGCAACTTTCTAAAGGACAGTACGAATTATGGAAACGCAAAGTCTACTGGTAGGCCCCCAAAATTTCTCCGACATTAAGTAGGAGAATAAGACGGGTTGTTATGAAAGCCAGTGGACTTTCTTCTAGTCAAATTAAGGCAGCCACGGATGCTGACTGCAGTCCTGTAACCATCAGACGATACTTACGACAAAAAGACATGGTACATAAAAAGCGCAAACCAATTCCTCGGCTGCTTCCGCGTCACAAAGTGAAACGTTTAAGATTTGGTCGTGGATACAAACATGGGTCATTGAGAAGTGGAAGAAAGTCCTGTTTTCTGATGAGAAAACATTCAATCTAGATGGTCCTGATGGTTTCCAACGATATTGACATAGCAAAAGCATGCCCCCTGAAATCTACTTCACACGTCATAGTGGTGGAGGGTCCCTAATGGTATGGGGTTCTTTTCTTATACAGAGGGACGATGGAGCTCCAGGTGGTGCAGGGTCGTCAGACAGTGGCTGGTTATGTTAGCATGCTACAAAAAACATCGTTGGTGACGGAGGGCCATTGTTTGTGTGGGGATGGATGGTTATTCCAACAGGATAATGCTGCAGTACACGCTGCATGCCGGACCTTGACCTTTCTACAAGAAAATGGGGTCTATCTCTTGTGACATCCTGCATGCTCACTGGACTTGAACGCAATTGAAAATGTTTGGGGATGGATATCAAGCGTATCAAAATGGCAAACAATATTCAACAAAAAATGAACTTCGTGAAGCTATCTTCAGAAGCTGGAGCAATATTCCTCGCAGCTTAATGGAAACCCTAATTTCTAGCATGCCTCAAAGAATTTTTGAAGTCATCAAAACCAGTGGAGACAGAACTCATTATTAAATTTGGTTGTTGAATGTTTTCGTACATTTTTCTTACAATTTCGTAGAATTTTTGTCTCTGGTCTTAGAATTTTAATCAAGTGTAAAACGCTGATTTAATAAAAATGTCAGTTGCTCAATAAAATGTTCGGATTATAATTTTTTGTCTACATAACCTTTTAGATTATAAAATTAGTAACCTTAAGTAAGAAATGTTTAAAATTTTTCCATGAAAAACAGTATTTTTTTTTTTTTTAAATTCAAGTTGTCTTAAATTTTTGATCAGGAGTGTATCATAAGTAGAGCTGTTTGGTATGATGTGAAGAAATGGACCGGATTTTAAGAAATCTAGAAAAAGGCAAGCAAAAACACCTCTGATAGGTGACCCCATAGGTAAGCCGAATCTTTGCTTGGAGAAAATATTGATGAAAGAGAAGAAGTATTGGTTGACGATTACTTTGGATATTTTTTGGACGGGCAGAGGAAGCTTTTCTTTGGACTTTTTCAGGTGGTTTCTCAATATAATGATGCATTTCGTGATGGCTATGTTGGTGTATAATGATTTGATGTCTTGGCTCGTCATAACCATGTTTTCCATATTTACGTTTCCTATTTTTTGTTGGATTAAATCACGAGAGTTTTTGATATGTGTTGTGTTCATGATTCCTAGGTATAGAGATTTGCAATGATTTGTGGGGTGCCCTGTTGATATCGGACACAGTGGGTCTGATTAGTATGTGGGGTTTGTGTGTTATGGGTAAGCCGTGTAGTGTGGGTGTGGAGGGATGGTATTCTATTAATCCATTCTTAAAGAATCTAACTTATATCTCTTTAATACAAAGAATACATTCTTTAAGAGGCGAGTCATAAATTGGAATCTTGTGATTCCACACTGTACGGACTGACCACACAAAGATAAAGATAAAATTCCCACTAGACAAACACACGTACACAATTACAAATATACATTACCATCCGATACCCACTTAGACATACAAGAATCTTTACAAACCTACCTAAACATAGAATTATCCACGGTTTTAATGCTCGTGACACGTGTCTGACCGATGAGAACTGAGCCAAACATAACTGAAAATAGCAGTCTTTTCTGCCTTTTTGCCTGCTTTCTCTTAATAGTTGACGAAGCTTTAATAAAAGTGAAACATGTTAGAGTGATATACGTTTCCGATTTGTTTTTTTTATTTTATCATCCAGTAGGATTCCGATCCATATTTAAATTTTCATTTTTATCTTTAACTCACTTTGTCTGGAATAACGTGGCACTGCCGACATTTGAGTTTGAAGTGAGTAAACACTGGCAATCCCATTACTGAATTAAGTAGACCACGTGACCATAGAGGAAACGCATAGGAAATAACTTTGCGTTTAAATGATCTCCAATTCTAGTCTATCCTCTATACTATACGGATCGCTATTCCTAGTCTGTACTCTGTACTATACAGATCGCATTTCTAGTATATCCTCTATTACTATACGGATCACCATTTCTCTACTATTTTCGGAGATATTGGAAAATTTTATTATTCATCAAAACATTTTCCTTAAAACAATAATGTCCATAATATATCTTATTCATAAAAGCAATTAAAAGTTTTCTAATTAAGTAATGTCCTTATTTTATTGCATTCTTTATTTTACAATTCAGAGTAAACTTTCTGTAATTGGGGGTCCTGTTTGACAAAAGAAATTTGATTATTTAAATTTTCAAAGGCCATGTTCTTATAACTTCATAGAAATTCAACTTTGTAGCACTTATTGTTTACAATAAGCGCTACAAAAATGAATTTCTCAAAATTACATAAATTAAAAAAGTGGGACTGATGTAAAACAAAAATATTTTATCAAGATTTTCTAAAAAAGAAATATTTAAAAAATAAGTTCATTCATTTGCGACTAAGACCTGAAAGTTTTATTAAAATCAGACAATTATTTGATTTTTGCAAGAATTTCCCATTCAGTGTGTTTTTCACCGTAAAAAGACGCTCACATTTCCCTTAGTAACTTATGGTAACCTCGTTGATACAAGAAAACAAATTTTTAAACCAAAATTTGGAGGTTTTTAAAAAGGATAAAAAAAAATATAATTTAATAATCAAAAATCCTTTGGTCTTTCCTCTAAATAATGACGTAAAAATTTCGATGATAAAATTTTGTTTTATTAAGTTTTGGGTATTTTTTCATCATGTATGCTCATTTTGTTAGCGAATATTTGCGGGTGCGTATAAGGTTTTGATTATTTGACGATAAACTTGATATGGGGAAAGCTCAAGTGATTTGATCATATCTTTTTAAAATGCTATAGCTTTGAAAAGAAAAATAGTCATATTATCAAAATGACATGGTCATATCTTTAAAAAAGATTAAAATATGGTCTTATTTTTCAAAATGAAAAATAACGATATCTTTAAAAATGAACGGTCATATATTAAAAAATAGTCATATCATAAAAAAAGAAACAATGGTCATATCAGGAAAATGTCCATAACTTAAAAAAGGTTATGTACTTTTTTAAAAAGTCCTATCTTAAAGAAAATAAACAATTGTTATATCATAAAAACAATCATACTATAAGAAAGGGTCATATATTAAAAATAGTCCTATCTTAAAAAAAAGAAACAACGACAATATCATGAAAAAGGTCATACCTTAAAAATGGTCATATATTAAAAAAAAGTCCTATCTTAAAGAAAAGAAACAACGGCCATATCATAAAAATAACGATACCTCTAAAAGAAAATGGCCATGTTAATAAAAAGGCGTAAGAAATGATGATAACTTCAAAGAAAAAAGGAAAGAAGATATGGTCATATCTGAAAAAAAGAAAAATGGTAACATCTAAAATTGGCCAGATTTTAAAAAAAGAAAGAAAATAAGTTTTAAAAATGAGTGTGTGTAAAAGTGAGCATGTAAAGTAATACCAATACTAAGAAATATATAATGAACGGATTTAGACAGATGGATATGAACAAATGAGAGAGAAAAAAAACTGATGAAAAGCAGAATTGAGTGGCAGACCAACAACCATAACAAAAATCAAGAATATATAATTTATACATACATTCGACTTTTTTTTATGATAAAGTAACTCTGTGCTGAATTAGAAACATCTTTCAAAAGCTATATTTTTTGTACTTTTTTTTCTTCAAAAAGGGACACCATCTTCAAATGCTTACCTTCAAAGAAAAAGAGTTAGATTTCTAAAAAATAATCAATAAAAACAAAGCAGAATAATAAATGATTTTTTTTTTCACAGACAGTGCAAGGTTCAATGTAAGAATCAGATTTCTGCTAAAATCTTCTTATCGTTCGACCATGAATTAGTTTTTTTTTTCTTTTTTATCCAAACGATTTTAAGCTTTTTTAATCTTTGTCTCCTTTTAAATTCACTCTATGATACGACCTCTTGTCTTATCTATCTATATCGGTCTATTTATATATATATATATATATATATATATATATATATATATATATATATATATATATGCTTATAACTATCAACCTATGTCAGTTTATTCATATCTATCTACATATCTATGTATCTATTTTAGCCTGTTCATATCTATTTACCTACGTTGGCCTGTTCATATCTATCTATCTATCTATCTATCTATTTATCTATCTATCTATCTATCACTTAGGGCATTTCTTCATTGTTATCTTTCAATGTAAATATCCCCTACATTAGGATTCGCAAAAGACTCATTCCGAATAATCATGACCCATTAAAGATGGCGCTTGTTCTCTCTTGTCTTCCCCATACTGCTTTTTTCCTTCCTTCCTTAGTGAGTGTATTTGGGGAAAAAAAAACATTTCCCTCCGTTGATACAACGGCGACGGTACCTTTTATCGTACGAGCTGCTAATTCCAAAGATTCGCACAAGTGGCGATTAAAAAATGAAGGCACCGACACGAATTCTTTTGTAGCTAAACATGCGAAAGCATATATCCTAACCTTTTAAAAGGCTCTTTTTTAGTCTCTTATGCAATACTACGCCTTCAAGTAGAACTGGAGTCGCATGGTCAAATATGCAGAGAAAATTGTCTTCTGAACTGTAGCTGTTAAAAAAGTACTGTGTTTAAGGTGTAATGGTTGTACCTAATAACATAAAATCCCACGCTAAGGTTTCATATCCCTAACTGAAAGAACTTTTTTCTTTTATGCGCCATGATCCTTCAGGATGTGGGCGATTGTAGATCTCCAAACTTCCTATCTTTTGTAACCTTTATCAATTTTTTTTCCTATCGATTTATATAACGGGTGTAATAGAAAATTGTCCAAATTGTGTAACAGCAAAATTGTCCATTTGTTAGATTAAGCTTTGAACCGCTGTATCTTAGAAATGCTTAAAGATATCTTATTAGAATTCTCTGAAGTTTTTTTATAACACTATTGGACTCTACTTTGAGCAATAAGCATGTATAATTACACTCCAAGCTTAACAGAAGAATTGTGATGAAATCGACCATTGTGAGAGGACATTTTCAAAGCTAAAGATCATAAAGACACGGCTAAGAAATTCACTGTCTGAGACGAATTCGGAATCATGCCCGTTGCCATCCATTGAAAAGGAATTGTTAGATGAACTGGATGCAGAACCAATTATTGGCTGATTCGAACCATCTTCTAGTTACCACAATTGATTTCTCTATTGTGCTTTCGAACTGTTAATTCCTAAATTGTATATAAAACTAATTTTAAATGTCAAGCAATTACTCAAAATTAAAAATTACGTTATATCATTATGTATTTACATTTGGTATCTACTGCCAGCCATATGTGCAATACATGTACACTGTTATTACTAAGAAATACAAAAATTTAATTGTAGTCTTTTACCATATGGATTTTTTAAAATTTTATTTATTCCTTATGAAAATTAAATGATAGCACTCTGGGCCAGTTTTGTCTTCTGGCAGCCATTATTTTGAGATCAACTACAGCACTGCACAAGTTCCGTTACTCACCGTTTCTATCCGACCCTTTTTCCATCAGCATGTCCTGTGTGTGTCAAATTTTCCTAGCCTTCTTTCTTCATTATGTGTACTAGAAACTCCAACGGTCTTTTACTGATTCCAAGTATAAGTGTTCATTTTGTTTTCATTCTCCTTAAATCCTCCTCATTTTTTACATGCTCCGTCCATGGTATTATCAGTAGAACCACACTTCAGTTGCTTCAAGCCTGTTCAACTGTAAAGAAATTGTTCAGCATTCACAGCAATATAGGAAGATTGATGTTACATTTTTTAATCATTTCACCCCAAGCAAGGCAATAAAACCACTATGACACAAGGGGTTTCTGAGCATGAAAGAATAAGAAAAAGAAAACATTATTAAGGAGAGAGAAGAATGAAAGAAGAGTAATCGAGAAGACAGCAGATAACGACTGACATTGCATTTAAATGTTTGAAAATCAAATTTTGCTGGAAAGCAAGAAGCCAGAAGGGAGTTCCACAAAAGAGAAGTACAAGGAAAAACTCTTAACATGGAACTTATTGTTACATCCAGCCAATTAAACTGTAAAATGATGAGATCTTGCCGCCAATCTAGTACTGCGCTTGAAATTTATAACATCTAAGTACTATAGAGGAGAGTTCATCAGAACAATTAACCTGAAAGTTTTTATTAAAAATGCACAAGGAAACTACATTACGGCGATGTTTTTGTGAGTGGGTTTATGATCTATTTAGTGCTGGTTTAAATTTGTTTATGAAGTTTTTTTCTCGTATTTATACGTAAGAATAATTTTCTGTTTGGTATACTGGCATAATTTTAAATTCACCCTGGTTACATTTATGGATGTGTTGTGATACACAGAGTTTTCTGTTGTCTGGTAATTTTATGTTGCTTTTTTGGCGTGAATCTCTGTTGTTTAGTTGTTGGCTGATATCTATATATGACTTCTTTCATTTTGTGCATTTGAGTGCATAAATCACATTTTTGGAGTTACTGTTTAAATTTTTATTTATTATGAATGTCGTTTTGGGGTTTTCAAAAATGTATAAGTTTCCTTCTATAATGATGTCACAAACTCCACATCTTCTTTTGTGCATTTTGTGAACCTCTGTATTGCGTGTTGGTTAAATTTGGATGATGTTAATATGCCTATCAGGTTTTTAGATTGGCGTTTGTTTTTAATTATTTTGGTTGTTTTAGTATATTTTTCACGTTGCCATTCTTGCTATGTAGGACTAGATTTTTTGTAATTTCTGTAGTTCTGGATTGTTCTTGTTGTATGTTGAGACATATGCTACAGTTTGTTCGACGTTACGTTTCTTTGGATTTCGTAGTTGGTCTAAAGGAATTTTTTTTGCGAGTTCAAAACCTTTGTTTATTAGTGTTGTGGGGTAACCTCGTTTTTTTTTTTTTAGAGTTCTATATAGTTCTTCTAGGCGGGTTTTTCGGAGGTGTTTGTCAGTCACTATAGTACAAACCCTACGTACTAGAGAATAGGGGTGGATTTCAGGCAACTTTTTTGCGTGATAGCTCTTGAAATGAAGATATTGTTGGGTGTCTGTAGGTTTGTATTAGATACCTCCTTCTCTCAGTTATGGGTTGAATAGCAGCAAAGATTGAGTCACATAGACTTGGCTGACAATCAGAGTCTACCACAGAATACTATTGGTAATCTTCTGCCTAGTCAGTCATGAATCGAAAGAGGCATGAACGCCCAAATATATTTAGCATATATATTAGGTTGGTGGAAAAATAATGACGTAATAATGTCGTTTTTTGACGTTAAAAAATACGTCAAAAAACGACATTATTACGTCATTATTTTTCCACCAACCTAATATATATATTGCTTATACAACTTATTTCAGTAAATACTCTGTTTCTTAATTAAACAGTATTAATTACATTTACCGGCCTGAATGTTCGAGAAATTTCGTCGAAAATATGCGTTCTCCAAAAGGAACCGTAGTTGTATCCCATAAGGAAATTGTCATATAGATTGACGGGGTGTTAACCATTCACCTACAGTGAACTTTCCGGTTAGCAAAATCCAAATTACTGCTTATAAACACACCTCTTCGACAATCTTTCGCGATAATTTATTTCAGCTCCGAAATGTAACCTAATGTAAACAATGACATTAGATGAAATGGATTAAATCCGACAAATATTTTAATATATTTTCTGTTTATACGTTATTTTTATGGATACAGCCTATTTGAGTAAATTATCTGTTTTAATTCAACAGTTTTAATTATCAATTTCAAGTCGGTAAATGTAATTAATACTGTTTAATTAAAACAGAAAATAAGTTGTTCAAATAAGTAGTATTCACAAAAATAACGCATAAAATACTTGTCAGATTTAATCAATTTAATCTAACATATATATATATATATATATATATATATATATATATATATATATATATATAATACAAATTTGTAGCTTAGATGATTGATGTTATATTCACCATATCGACACCCGAATTTCGTAGACGATCATTTTGTAATTGTTCAGTCCACTCGTTAGGAGCTTTCAGCAATTGACTGGCGTTTTTTTTTTTTTTTTTTCGTTCTCTGTATACTAAGTTTTATGTAAATAATTCCTACGCTATATATATATGTTTGTCAATCGATAATGTATACACAATATTTTCCATAAGATTCTGAACGAATGCTTTCGGCTATTCGTCTAACCTTCTTCAAGGTCCGGAAATTAACAAATACTTTAATATGTGGCAACAAATTTCATAATTATATAGGCTATCCCTAAAGTCTGAACACGTTGATAATGTCATTAACTATATTATTTACCTTCACAGATTAAACATGGTTTTGTCGAAAGAAGAAAGAATTGACTTCTTTTTCTGGGATATGCAAAAGAAGAAGGTGTACTCATTGAAAATCACAAATGCAACATAATTGATTTGAACGCATAAAGAGTGAATGTGCTAAAATTGACGGCAATATGGAGTTCTTGTATCGAGTTCACGTAAATCTTGCAAGACGTATCAAATTTTGTATCACAAATGATGAAAATCATATGGAAGATGTTATTTGCTAATATTCCAATTCAATAAAATGTTGAAAATTTAATTTCTCGAAAATATGCATTTTTCTTATGTGTCCAGACTTTAGGGATATCCTGTAGATTCTAAATATTTTTGGTAATTAAAATCTTACATTTCACTTTACAGTGTGCGATGGGTAAATTGTCGCGATTTTATATTTTTAATTTCGCGCATGCGCATTGTTTGTTTTTGATTTTGTTGACTGTACAGTATAGCAGGGTCAGTGAGAGAACGAGCACCATGACGCAATTCACTCCGCCAGAAATCTGGAAACGGCATGCTGTACAGCTTGGCATTCGCGCCGAAAACTCCAATACGAACATTTCTAAATATCTAGGTGTCAAGCTGAGGAAAGTACAGAGGATTCGGAAATAGTTGGATGGGTCTAATAGTGATTATGAAGATACGGCAGCTCGGAAAACTCACTCTGATCATTCTGATAAGAAACGAACTCCCGAATTATTTGGTGAGGGTCTCAGACTCAACACGGAGGCCTACATCCAGGGTGGCAGCTGAAAATCCCTATGTCTGGCACCATGCCACACAAGTAAGAAAACCCAGTCATGGCTGTCAGACAATTTCTGCGAACGCATCACCCTTTATAGCTGACCACCTAACTCCCAGGACTGCAAACCCCTTGATTATTATGTGTGGGGTGCAGTTGAGTGAGAAACCAACAAAACTCCTTGTAACACCAAAAATAAACTGAAGGCAAGGATTATAGAAGCATTCACTAACGAAGAGACCGTTCAGAAGAGTTGCAGGAGATTCCGAAGTCATTTGGCAGCCGTGGTTGAAGCCAGTAGCGATTTTATTGAAAAAATGTACTCTTTAGTATTTCAAGATATTTTTGTGTAATTTTGGTAAATATATCTGTTAAAATGAGATGTCAGTGTTATTTTTATTAGGTTGGTGCAAAAATAATGATGTAATAATGTCGTTTTTTGACGTATTTTTTAACGTCAAAAACGACATTATTACGTCATTTTTTTTTGCACCAACCTAATATTTTGCGTAATTTAGAGGACAATTTACACATCGTACCCTGTATATTATTTCTGTGTTGATGCAAGTAGTTTGCTAAATACATTGAAAACACAATTAACTTGATAGAAGATTTTATTCAGCTTTTGGTTCTTTATTTTAATCAAGAATTTGTATTTTGTCTGTGTGTGCGTACGCTAGGTACATACACCTTTTCGCGGGAAAACAAAATAGCGTAATGAAAAAAGCCACAAACTTAATAAAGATATAAAGTATAATATAAAGTATTATCGTCAAAATGTTTATGTTAATATTAAGATGAAAGATCAAAGTATTTTTAATTATTTTTTGAAATTTTTTAATTCCTTCTAAAACGTTCGAAATTTTAGTTAAAATCTTGTTTTGTTTACGTCATCGCGGTGGCATAATAATAACATTGACTTTTTTGCGCTTTTTTTCCGTTGAAAACACATTGATTTAAAAATTCTTGTAAAAATCAAATAATTGTCCAATTTTATTTAAATTTTAATTAAATTTTCAGGACTTATTTCCAAATAAATTAAATTATTTTTTTCATTTTTTTTGGGGGGGTGGAAATTTTGGTAAATAATATGAAAGTCTAAACGTGACATTATAATGAAACGGTCACGCGACCTAAGAGTTTTGTCTTTTACAGAAAAATTAAATTAAAGAAAATTTTATAGCATTTTAATTTTTTTATTTTTGCATAAAGCATCTTCGAAAGGTAAATAAAAGTCAATAAATTATTAGATAATTACGGAAAATATGTTCATTTGTAAAAATTATTAGGTAGTTAAAACCAAAAAAATGCTTTCACTTAGATTTCGTAAATTTTATATCAATTCTAGCCAGCCATACTAGCTGCCATTGCTTCATCACTCAATCAGCCATCCATTATCGCCTCAGATAAGCTACGATAAGCAGAACCAATCATTAAATAAATGGTTGTATATTACTTTTTATACTATAAGTAAGTAATATTTATTTCAAATCTGGTTAATTTAACTTTAAATTTTCTAATTTTACTCAAATAACGTGTCAGAAATATATATATATTTTGGAAGAATTTTAAAATCGATAAATTTATTTTGTTTACAAAATTTTTAAATTCTTAAG
Source organism: Acanthosepion lycidas (assembly GCA_963932145.1). Classification (NCBI taxonomy): domain Eukaryota; kingdom Metazoa; phylum Mollusca; class Cephalopoda; order Sepiida; family Sepiidae; genus Acanthosepion; species Acanthosepion lycidas. The sequence continues at coordinate 59,274,184 of OZ010576.1, forward strand.
AAAATGACCGTTTTGTGAAAAAAATTTTAAGAAATCGAAATTAAACTTGACATTCCAATCTATATAATTTCTTTCTGAAATACACCAGAATATTTTACTTACTGGAAAAAATAAATTTAATCACTTAACTTTCAATTAAAGCTAAAATGGAAACTTCAAGAATGTATTTTCATTTTTGATAATTCATTTTAAACTTTAGGTATTGAAAATTTATGCCGAAATAGTAGAGGAACCTAGTGTACGCTTGTCTTTGTGAAACTAGTTTTATTTTATGGCTATAAGTGACTAACCACACTAAAGCTTATTGGTTGGTTGCTTGCTTGCTTCGTCCGTTCGTTTTCTTCAACTAACAAGAGGCGGTTAAACATGATGCCCCGCCTGAAAAGCATTAAAATTTGAACTGAAGATGTTAAGACGATTACAATTTCGTCTCCGGAAAAGTGGGTGTCTGTAAAAGGCATACAATTAGCTCACAAGTTGAATGGGTACCATGGTCCATCTGCTAAACACGTTAATTCTGATACTTGTTGGTATTGGTTTGTGTTTCAGTGTTGAAGATCACACCCAGGATAGAGACAAGTTACTTATACGACATGCTTATGTCTATCAGTAAAGTGTGTAGTAGTCAGTATTAAAAATATGATTGCCTGTTGTTTATTTTTATTATTATTATTTTCGTTTTGGTTTTCTATTTTACTTTCAAAAGCTGACGGACATTTTATTTTCACTCATTACATATATTTTTCTAAATGTATACTTGTAGATTTAGAAGGAAAATTATAAATGAATATTTTTAGATAGATAGATAGATAGATAGATAGATAGATAGATAGATAAGAACCGATTGAGATAGATAGATAGATAGATAGATAGATAGATAGATAGATAGATAGATAGATAGATAGATAAGAACCGATTGAGATAGATAGATAGATAGATAGATAGATAGATAACAGATTTAGATAGATAGATAGATAGATAGATAGATAGATAAGAACAGATTCAGATAGATAGATAGATAGATAGATAGATAGATAGATAGATACATACATACATACATACATGCGTACATACATGTATAGATAGATAGATAGATAGATAGATAGATAGATAGATAGATAGATACATACATACATACATACATACATACATACATACATGCGTACATACATGTATAGATAGATAGATAGATAGATAGATAGATAGATAGATAGATCTATCTATCTATATTTATTCTTGTTGGTAGATATAATAGTGGTCGGATACTCGTTTCCAGCCAATTTTCTGGTAGGCATTACGCCAATCTCTGTTGCAGACCCCTGCTCAAGTATATAAAAAACACTTACCTGCAGTTTATATTGAAACTATGTTGAGCCGACCTTAGTTGCAGTTTCTGGAAGAGATTTTCATTTTCTTTCCTTTCTCCATGTTATATCAATAATTTCTCTTTGTCTTCATTCTGTCTTCCTTTCTTTTCCCCTCCTTTTCTATTTTTCCAGATTTCTTAATTTCTTTTTCTTTGCTTTACTCTTAATTTTTCATCTTTGTCTTTCTTCTTTTACTCTCTTTATTTCTTTCTTTGTTTTTCTTTTCTTCCTTTTTACTTAAATCCATTCTCTCCACCCCTCTGGAACCATTTCTTAACTGCTGTTCTTCCCAGGTCCAACCTGACCCGGAGTGGTAGCACCTGTCAGGGTCCGACCTATGGGCAAATAGTGCACCCCAAAACAAAAATCAACAGTACATTTTTATAATAAAATAGGCAACAATACATTTTTATAGCAAAATGACAATTAATGCAACATTAAAACAAATAAAAATACATTTTTACAGGAAAATTACCAGCAATACATTTTATAATCTTCTAACTATATATCTAAAACAATATACTTTTAACCTTGGAGTATAAAATTATGTACAAAATATCTGTAGTTGGAAGCATAAAATTACATACAAAATATTTAGATTTCGGCATTAAATAACCTATAAACGTTTTTTTTTTTTGTTTGTTTGTTTGTTTGTTTTTTAATCGGAATCATACCAGGGAAAGCAGCAAAGCCCCTAAAACACAAAATGGTTACAGCGTGTGGAAGAATTAAGAACAGAAACATCAATAGTGAGCAGAAAGAGAAGAGAATAATCAGCTGGACAATAGATAGCGATTGACATTGCATTTAAATTCTTGCAGATTAAAGTTGGCTGGAAAACATGGAGACGGAAGGGAATTCCAAAAACGGGAAGTGCGAGAGAAGAAACTGTTAGCATAGAATTTACGGCTACATCTAGCCAGCTCAACTGTAAATTGATGAGATCTCGACACCAGTTTAGTGCCGTGTTTAAATCCAAAAACACTAGGTGCCATAGCAAATAGCCCATCTGAACAATTACCTTTAAAGTATTTATAGAAAACACATAGAGAGTCAAACTTACAAGAGTGGGAAAGTAACTGGAACAGCGCCGCCAGATCAGGACCAGTAATATTGCTGATCCTTCTTTGGATCTTATCAAAGAGATCATGGTAAATAGCAGGAGCACAGGACTATCTATATGTGGCAGCAATATTCTAAACATGAACGTAGACTTATAGATATATAAGATAAATTCCGAAGAGAAAATTGTCTCGGCCGATATAGTGAACCGACTTTCTTAGCAGCTGCAATATAGTCTTTCCACTTCATATCAGCAAAGAACGTGAGCCAGAGAAGGCGCATCGTGTCACTTTCCTGAAGGATAGCATCAGCCATGCTGATGAAAGGCAGCAAGGGATCTCTCAGATGATTAATGGAGAGAAGTTTAGTTTTGGAGGTGTTGAAATTGATAAACCGTCTTAGTTTGGGAAGCGTTAGAATTAACAAGCCATGTTTTGCTTCGGTTAACTACGGATTTGAGGTCTTTTTGAACATCGGCCATGTCAAACGGATAAGCCTTACTATCGAGGCAGGAGTAAATTGTTGTGTCGTCGGCGTAGGTACCAAGTTGAGAGCTGATGTCAGCAGATCATTAATGAAAATTAAAAATAGAGTAGAACCCATGATGGAGCCCTAGGGGACACCTGCATTAGTACGAAAGGATCTAGACGAGTGGCCGTTCGGGATAACACTCATTTCGCGTTTTGACAAGAAAGACTGGATCAGTTCAAAAAAGTGTCCGGAGGCATCATAACTTTTCAGCTTGTGGAGAAGACCTAAATGACAGACCCCGTCAAAGGCTTCAAGGTTGATATGCCACTAAAAAAAACAACTAACCTTCACTCTGCAAACTTAAGATTATTATCATTCTTTTATTTCTCTTCAGACCTTTCATGGTCATTCTTTTCTGTTCTATGAACATTCGCCGTAAACATTTTTGCCGTAGGAAAACTCACCTGCCGTATAGGATTTTTGCCATAAGACAATTTTGGTTAGTGCAACGGATAATGCCTCGGAATTGCTAATCGGAGAGCCAAGTTCTATTTCCAGTTCGGTTCGTTATATTAGGTTGGTGCAAAAATAATGACGTAATAATGTCGTTTTTGACGTACTTTTTAACGTCAAAAAACGACATTATTACGTCATTATTTTTGCACCAACCTAATATTAAATTACGCGCAAATACCCTTGGGACTACCTCTTCTTCCCCTAACTATGGATTAATTAGTAAAACTTGTATCACAAAACCAGTATTATCTCCCCCAAAATTCTCACTATCTAAAAATATTTTCTAGCTTTAAATAACCTGCAAAGGGTTAATAAGCCGTAAAAAACGAATCAATCAATTCTCATATTATCTTTTTTTTAATCAATATCACCCAAAACAAGACTCAAAAGAATGACTCAAGGTAAAGGGTTACGGTTGAAATGGTAATGATGAGTGGCGTGTGTGATACAAGTGGAAGAGGTCGTGGTGGTAAGTGGGAAGTATGAGGATACGGAGGATAGATACCGACTGTCCCTTGACTTGAAGAGGACAACATTAAAGTGTACAGAGAAACACTGCCATATACGTCTGTTCCACAAAGTAACAGTTCTTGAGTAAAAGCACTTCGAGTGGAACTTCTTCTTACATTTGGAACACGGATGATTCGACACCGTCAAAGTAGCATGGCGTGTCCTAGTTGTCAAGGTCTGAACTGGTGAAACATTTGCCATGGAAATAGCGATGGAATAGCGATAGGCTTACAACGTCTCATCTGTGGAAAAGGGAGGGAATAAATAAGCGCCTACAAGACCGAGTAAACGATTTTTAACTCTGTCAAGGTTGGAAATTGTTGACTCAAAAGCTCCATCTGTTATGTCTCTAACTTTTTGATGTACCAAGGTTATATCCCTTGCAATTATGCTATGATCTGCTAGAGTTATTACCATTCTACTTTTGATACGGTGTTTCAGAGACATCTCCCTAGTATTGCTGTTGCTATATTTTAAAAGCCATATCCCTTGCACTAACGATACTATGTTCAATACCTATCTCCCTGGCACTGGTGATGCCGTACTCTACATTTATCTCCTTTGTACTGTTGACAATATATTTACCTCACTTGGACTATGATGACAATGTTTTAGAGTTATCTCTCTTGAACCAGTGACGCCATTTTGTTAAATTATTCCCTTTGTTACCACTTATCAAGCAGCTCTTCGATATCTTTTAAGCAATTTCGCAGATTTTGATGTGAAAAAGTTTTCGACGGATCTGTTTTTCATTCAATTATTTTAATCGGCATTAGTATTTTTTCTTTCCTTGGCTTTTTCAATCATTTCATCCCAAGCAATGCAAAAAAAAAGCTACTAGGATGCAATGGGTTATTGCAGTGTTTCTCAAAATTTTTAATGAAAATATCACGGCACACTTAGAAATATTTTAAAGTGTACACATTTAAATGTTATGAAATAAAACCAGAGAATTAAAAAAGCATACGCAAATATGAACTTACTTTATTTCAATGCTTCTATTCAACTATTTGTGCAGTTTATTTAAAAAATGAATATTGAAATAAACTATTTAAAATAACATAATCGAAAAATAGTGAAAAGAATTATTTGAAAAAATGTAATACTTATTCATTTATTTAAATCCTAACGCTGTACCATTACAACTTCCACACACGCATATATATATATATATATATATATATATATATATATATATATATATATATATATATATATATATCATAGACCTCCGTCGGTCAAGATTGACCATGGGTAACATCCTAGTTGTATCCTTCGCTGGATCATCGACGTCTGTGACTGTAGAGGCCGATGCGGGAGTAACAATCTCTGTTGCAGAGGTCGTATGTGTTTTCTCTCTCGGTTGGAGCTGTCACTTTGCTTTCTGCGGGCCCGCCTTTCTGTTGCAAGTTGTGTCAACTGCTCCTCCCCTGACTTGAGGTGTTTGGTCAGGGTTCCTCTGCACTTGGATTGTATGGCTGCCAGGCTATCCCAGGACTCTGTCCACAGCTTTCATGTCGTGCCTCACGACATCACGGTACCGCAGTTGTGGCCGCCCAGCGGGTCTTTCTCCAGAGGCCGGCTCTCTATACAGGAGGTCTTTAATTGACACTGCTATTACATCCCAAGCTGAAAATTTACAGTATCCCCGGACACATTTTTGAGCTGATCTAGTCTTTCATATCAAATAGTAAAATGAAAGTTATCCTGAATGGCCACTCGTCTAGATTCTTTCGTACTAACGCAGGCGTCCCCAAGAGCTGCATCCTATTCCTTCACTGTTTTTAATTTTCGTTAACGACCTGCCCGAAGACATCAGCTCCCAAATTGGCATCTATGGTGACGACACAACTATTTACTCCAGCGTTGATAGTAAGGCTGATCAATCCAACAAGTTGAAAATGGCAACCAATGTCCTAAACGACCTCAAGTCCGTCATTGACTGGGACAAAAGATAGATTGTCAATTTCAACACCTCCAAAACTCACTTCTCTCCATTAATCATCTGAGAGACCCATTTCTGTCTTCCATCAGCATGACTGATGCTAACGTCCAAGAAAGTGACTCGTTGTGCTTTTTCGAGCTAATGATCCCAGCTAACATGAAGTAGAAAAACTATATTGAATCGATTGCTAGGCCAGCTGCTAAAATGGTCGGTTTACTGTGTCGTCCGAGGTAATTTTTCTCTTCGGAATCTATCTTACATATCTACAAGTCTACCATTCGTCCATTCGAATATTGCTGTGACATATTGTCCTGTGCCCCAGCTACTTACCTTGAGCTCTTTGATAAGATCCAAAGAAGAATCAGCAATATTATTGGTCCTGATCTAGCAGCTCGGCTTTAGTTTCTTACCCACCGCCGTACGATTGCCTCTCTATGCCTTTTTTTATAAATACTTTCATGATAATTGTTCGGATGAGCTCTTCTCTGTGGTACCTAGACTGTATGAATTTAAGCGCAGCAATAGACTGGCGTCGAGATCTCATCAATTTACGGTTCAGATAGCTAGATGTAACCGTAACTTCTATGCTAACAGTTTCTTTTCTCGCACTTCTCGCTTGTGGAACTCCTTCCCGTCTCCATATTTTCCAGCCAACTTTAATCTGCAAAACTTTAAATGCAATGTCAATCGCTATCTAATGCCCTCCTCTTTTTTCTCCCTGCTCATTAATGTTTCTGTTCTTAATTCTTCCACACCCTGTAACCCCTTGCGTTTTAGTAGCTTTACTGCCTTGCTTGGGATGATACCGTTTAAAAAAAATACACGTTTGATTGCCTCGGCAATGTTTCTTTACAATATTATAAAAAAATATGTGAGCCGAGTACAATTCGATTATTATTTACAATTTTATAAAGAAATATATTTGAAAAGAAATCTTGTTCAAAATTTTTAAATAATTACAAAATTATCAAAATAACAAAGCGAAAGAGATTCTCGCAGCTTATTTCCGTTAATTTATGTAACGATAGTAAATGAAAAAAATGCCCGGAAAATGCTTTTTTTTTTTTTTTTCAAAATGATACTTCGTTGTTATGTGTTTGTGAGATCAAATACAGATCAAATATAGATCAGTATCAAGATGATAATACACATTACCATCCGATGCCCATTTAAACATACAAGAAGCTTCACAAACCTACATACACATAGAATTATCCACGGTTTTAATACACGTGACATGTTTCTGACCAATGAGAACTGACCCTAACATAATTGAAAATACCAGTGTTTCTGTTTTTTTGTGTTTTCTCTCAATCTCTGACGAAGCTTTCATAAAAGTGAAACGTTAGATTGATATACGTTTCCTTATGTGTTTATATAAATTTTCAATTTATTAATTTGTAAAATGGTAAATAACAAATATTTCATTATAGTTGAGTCACATATTTTTATAATCTTGTAAATATAAAAACATTCTTGTAAGTCACTCAGTTATGTGCCATACATGATACACGCTTAGGCGATCATGTATCTTTCGATAAATGATTGACGAGGCAGATTTTTTCCCGCAATAGGTTGCCATTTCTTTCTACGATAGACCAGTTTCTATCCAAGGGAAGGGAAAGAAGAGGATTCATACCTTTCCCAAGGGTACTAGCACGTAAGTGAATCTAATGGATTCGACTGGAATTCGAACTCGGCTCTCCGTTTCCTCAATCCGAGCCGCTATCCATTACTGCACAAAATTCTAATCATCGTTTCTTAAAACAATAAACATTGCGGAGGTGTCAAAAGTGCATGCAGTAATGGAGTTTTTTACGAAGGTTAAAGATCACCCAGATTTATTCTTTTCATCAACTCTCTCTCTCTCTCACTCGCTCTCTCTCTCTCTCTCTCTCTCTCTCTCTCTCTCTCTCTCTTTAAGCCACTATTCGCTCCTTTGTTTCCACTTTACTTACCACCAAATTTATTCACAATTAGTTCCTTTGCCACTCGCCTATCCTCAAGAGTAAGGTCAGACCAAATATGGTACATTGCTGCCATGTTTGGGTTGGCCTTGCCCGATCTTCACCTTCCAGGCTTGACAAAGTATGAAATCATTTACGGGGCCTTGTGGGTGATTAATTATTTTCAACCCTGCTGTCCATTCCATCAGACGAAACTTCACAAGCCTATCGCTTCTCCATCATTATTTTCATGGCAAATGTTCAGGCTAGATACATTCCATCGTTACACCAGTGCCCCTGCTATTTACCTTGAGCTCCTTGATAAGATCGAAAGAAGAATCTGATCTAGCAGTATCCGACAGGACGATATTATTCCGCTGTATTGCTTGGCATTCACGCCAGAATGTGGAAGAAAGGCTTGGAAAATTTGACACTTAGAGGACATATCGAAGATAAAAGGGCTAGTGAGGGGAAGCTGGTCACGTACTTGACAATTTGGACCCACCATGCCGCGTACACAGGGTCGAATCATGCTCATTCTCTTCATATTCCATTGTTAAGGAGGAAGTTTCACTCCGAGAACTTTTTCCGCAGAATTTTACTATGGAAAAGAGACTCCCTGGACGTTGATTTCTCGATCGCTACTATCTTAACCTCTTCAAGTCTGCTGTCAACTGTTATCTATCCTACATATCCTGATAATGTGCATTTCTTACTTCCTCCTTTGACGCCCCTATAACAACCTTATTCAGTAACCCTCTATCTTGAGTGGCTCTTGGGCCTTGTATTGGGTAAATACGGCGTACAATGGGTAAAATCGTCACGATTTTATATTTTTAATTTCGCACATGCGATCTGTTTGTTTTTTATTTTGTCGACTGTACAGTATAGTCGGGTCAGTTGGGCACCGTCTGTGAGAAAAAGAACACCATGACGCAATTTACTCGGCCAGAAATTTGGAAACGACATGCTGTACTGCTTGGTATTCACGCCGGAAGCTCCAATATGAACATTTCAGAATGTTTGGATATCAATCTGAGGATCGTACAGAGGATTTGGAAAGTGTTGAGTGAGTCTAACTGTGATTACCAAGGTACGGCAGCTCGGAAAAATTACTCTGGTCGTTCCGATAAGAAAAAAACTCCCGAATTTGTTGGTGGGGCCCTCAAACTCAACACAGAGGCCTACATCGAGTGCCTCGAGGTGATAGTGCCTTGATTATGTGTGGGGTGCAGTTGAGCAAGAGACATCAAAGATGAACTGAAGGCAAGGATTATGGCAGCATTAACCAACTTAAACAAAAAGACCGTCCAGAAGAGTTGCGGGAGCTTCCGAAGTCGTCTGGAGGCCGTAGTTGAAACCAATGTCGATTTTATTGAATAAATTTACTCTTTAGTATTTCAGGATATTTTTGTGCAATTTTGGTAAATATATTTGTTAAACTGAGATGCCAATGTTATTTTCATTTTTGCGTAAATTAAGACGACAATTTATCTATCGCACCCTGTAGTAATATAAAAAAATGTATTGACTGAAGTAGTTACGTATTTCCTTCTGGAGCCTAGTGTCAGTTTTCGATCCCAGGTAAAATCCAGGATATTGAACGTATATTTTGAAAATGAAGTGTCTATCACACTTGTAAGAATGTCTCTGCGATATTCGTTCCCACCTAGCAGCTAGTACATTCATATATCAGCAAAATCTGAACTACCTATGGTATATCTATCTAAATAGTTGGCCTTTATTTTTCTTTTGATGTTTTCCTTTGCCGACTCTCTCACCCTCACTCGTTATCTCTCTTCTCTTCTCTTTTCACTCAATCTCTTTTTCATATCTTACTCTCCACACACACACACACACACACACACACACACACACACATACATACACACAGGCACACACACACATAATAATAACTATGTCTTGGGGCCACAGGTGCTTAATAAGATTTTTCTTGCTGTATTCGACCTGCCCTAAAAACTTAACTCCACTTGACCCTTCATTCACCCGCTCTGCACAAAGTCCCTATACCCAATCCCCGACCAGGCTTAGATTAACCCGACCACAAAAAAACAACAACCTCCTACTTACTCCATTGCAAAAAGGGGGGGGGCAACCAGAAATAAACCTCTGCTTCACTCATTCTCTCTCTCTCTCTCTCTCTCTCTCTCTCTCTCTCTCTCTCTCTCTCTCTCTCTCTCTCTCTCATTCTCTCTAACTCATTGTCTCTAACTTGTTTTTTCTCTCCATCTTGAAACTCTATTCCTGTTATTCCCATCTAACTCGCAACAGAGTGCCCTGGAATACGGCCGAATTCAATTACAGATTAACACGTTAGCCTCCCTCTTCGAAGAACAAGCCTATCAGGCGACTGGTTGTCCCGATCTCTCTCTCTCTCCGACATACACACTCTCTGTCTCTCTTGCTCACTCTCTCTCACTCACTCTCTCTCCCTCCCTCTCTTTCCTATTGCGCCCGCCTCGGTTCAGGCGTAGTTCCGAAATTCTAGATGTAAAATTAACGGCTAGCTAAGCAAAGCTACTTGTGACTTAATGGGCAAGAGAGTTGACTGACTTTCCGTTGGTTGACTCCGTCTCACTTCCCACTCCTCTTTCTTTCATTCTTTTCCTTTCTTTTTTCAATCTTCCCGCCTTCTCTCTTTACTGGACAGTTAAAAACTGTCACCACTACATCCGGGTATTGAATTAATCGAATCGGCCTGAACTGGTTGCTGGCTCAACTGGTGTAACTGGTTCGTAAATGTTTAATGTTGATAAAAAACATAAAGATTTTCTTGCAGATTTTCTTACTTTTTTACCAGATTCTTTTCATCTTTTTTTATGAATACCTCTTGACTTTTCATATGACTTTTGACCTTTTTATATTTTGACGAAATTTGTATTGTTTATTGAAACAAAATGAATCTATATACTAGCATAAAACTTTACATATCCAAATAATTTTAAAACTAAAGCCAAAACAGTTGGTAACTAGTAAATCAATAGTGTAGGTACCTCCATTGATTAGTAAAAAAATTAGAATACCATTATGAAAAAATGCTCCAAACTTAATAAAAACAAAGTTTTATCGTCAAAATCTTTATGTTATTATTTAGAAAATAGGTACCTTCACAGATTCGCTATACCTACTGGTTTAAAACTTCATTTTTAAAAATGAAAAATCTTTCTTGAAGATTTTATTTTAGTTTTAATTTCCCGTTAATAGATTAAATCATTTGATTTAAATGTAATGTTTCCAATAAGCAAAATACTTTGCGGTATTTCAAAGCTAATTTAAATTGACCAGGAAAAGTTTTGAAAGCTGATTTAAGCGCCATATTTAGCCTTCTGTCTTCGAAATGTAATTATCTTTATTAAAAAGAACTTTCAAAAATAAAAAATACTTTTCTGAAACTTTATTTGAAGAATATTATCTGATTTATGGTTTAATTAATCTGATTTGGAACAAAAACTAATTACTATAAGTTTAAAATATCGCAGAAATGCATTTTTTAACACGGCGGCAGCTGTTTATTTTACGTGTTCACAATTTGAATGACGGGAGTTTATCTAATGTTTTTCTACAGTGTATATATATGTAAAATTTACTTGAAGAATATAACGTGAGCGCCTTTTTTATATATTTTTAACTACCTAGTAATCTTTAAAATTTAGGAAAATATTCTCTGTAATCTAATTTTTTATTGAATTTAAGGTACTTTAACTTTAAATTTACGATAGTGAACGCTCCTATTTTCTGATAATGTCGGGTCCGTATGAACAAAAATCGGAACGTTTATACACATAAAGTTTAAAAATTCTTCTTAAAATATTGGTCGTCGATGAATTGTTGAAAACTTTTCCATTTATGATTCGTAAATATAGCTTTTACCTAAAAACAATATTACCTAATCTCTGCAAAGTAAGACAGAATTTTAAAAGATTTAAAATTTTATGAATTATTATAATTTAATTAGATCTTGTAAAAATTCATTATTCGTGGAAAAAAAATTAAGACAATAGTGCCTATAATATATCTTATTCGTAAAACCAATTAAAACCTTTTCGAATTAAATAATGTCTTAGTTTTATGGCTTTTTTATATTTTACGATTCAGAGCAGATTTTCGGGAAGCTTCTTGTTTTACAAAAAGAAATTGATTTAAATTCTCCAAGGAATTCTGCTTTTAACTAATATAAACCTTATGCGGCACAAAATTTAATTTCTTGAAATTTCATAAAATTAGATAAAACAAGGGTTAACTGATGTAAAAAAATATTCTTACCAAGTTTTTCTAAAGAGATAACATTTCTAAAATAATTTCGTTCATTTGTGAATAAATCCTGAATGTTTCATTAAAATCTTAGAAGTATTTAATTTTTGCAAGAATTTCCAAAACAATGTGTTTTTCGCCGCCAAAAAATGCTAAAATGTCATATATATATATATATATATATATATATATATATATATATATATATATATATATAGGACAAATAAAAAAAAATTGAATAAAAATAAAAAATAAATAAAAACCAAGTGAAAGCTACAGATAAAGTTCATTTTCTCCATCAAGACATTCATTTCTGCAGTTTACTGCTACCAGCAAGCAGAAAATTTATTTTTCTGCCGTTGATGGGCATGTTGGTCGAAACTAATCGAGGAATCTAACTGAAATATTAAAAACGAAATAATATTAATATACAACCGAGTGTGCATGAAGATTTTAATTTTTTAATATTTTTTATTGTTCTAAACATTTTTACATATATATATATATATATATATATAGGTAACTATACTCGTCTCGAAGAACCTTCGAATTTTTCATTTGCCAATAATCAAATCAATCTCGAAGGAAAAAAAGGTTTTAAAAAAAGAAAGGGCCAAGAACATGAACATATATATATATATATATATATATATATGTGTGTGTGTGTGTGTGTGTGTGTGTGTGTGTGTGTGTGTGTTGTGTGTATATACATATATATATATATATATATATATTATATTTTTTATTGTTATACGTTATTTTTATATACACAAATATTTAAGTAAATGGTATGTTCGTAATAAACAGTATTAACAACATTTACCGGCCTGAAATATATCAATAACGTATAACAATAAAAAATATATTAAAATAATTGTCGGACTTAGTCCATTTTGTAGTATATATTTTTTTATTTTGTATATATATATATATATATATATATATATATATATATATATATATATATATATATATATATATATATATATAGTCATGGAACCTTAAGGTTGTCTCTTTTTAGTTTAATTAATTAATTATATATATATATATATATATATATATGTGTATATTCTTCTGAAATCCAAAGGTTGAGTAATGGATTGATGAATGGGTGTGTCCAGTTCGTATTCAACTCGAGTAAATTACATTCACTTATGTGCCAATAACCTTGGGAAAGGTATGAAGCCATCTCTTCCCCCCAGCTATAGATCAATAGCAGAACAGATTGGGCCCAAAACCTTGGTTGACAACCAGTCTAGATGAAAGAAAACTGAATTCAAGCTAGCCAGAGGTGGGTTGGGCTCCTTCGGGTTTTCTTTCCCATGAAACACCACTGCTGCTGTGGCTGCTGTAGATTTGGTGCTCTTACGACCCTAAGAGGTTACAGGATTCATTGTCGTAATTCAGAGCCGGTGTTTAAATTAATCGGACCCATCGCTACCAACTCGCTGAAGAATAATCGTTTTTTTCTTTTTAATTCATCCAGTACACAGCCCAAGGAGCCACTCAAGATAGAGAGTTACTGAGCGATATTGTTCTAAGAGAGGGAGAAGAAGTAAGTGCATATTATTAGGATATGTAGGATAGATATTGGTTGACATTAAATTTGAAGATTGTAGTGGTCATGAAAACATCCTCTCCGGAATCTGTTCCACCAAGTAACAATTCTGAAGAAGCTATTTGATTGGAACTTACTCCTTATCAAAGGAACACGAAGGAAATCGGGATTATTTACCATTGCGAATATGGCATAGCCAGTCCTAGCTGTGAAGGTCTGAACTGGTTTGACTAAGAAATGTACGTGCTAATACCCTTGGCAAAGTTATGAATCCTCTTCTTCTCGCCACTCCCCAGCTATGAGTAAATAGCAGGAAAGACGGTGTTCTGGTCTACCGCAGAAAGAAATGGGAATCTACTGCGGGAAAAAGATTCTGCCTCGTCAGTCATGTATTGAAAGATAAAGCGTGTATCACGCATGGCATATAACTGACTGAATTCGTCAAAACATTTGTTTGCTGGTTTGTTTGTTTTGTTTTGTTTGTTTGTTTGTTTTGTTTTGTTTTTTGTTTTTGTTTTGTTTAACGGCACATCAACTCCTTATGGGTCATTTAATGCCGAAATTTAATTTTCTTGGGAGCTTTGAAGTAATAAATTATGATACACGTTATTCTACTATCACAGTTGAATACATGGTAGATGATACTCAGCTTTTGTGCATATACATGTTTATGTGGACATGATTACTTGAGGCGGTGATATGTGTTTTTATGTTGTAGTTTTGTTGAAGTTATATTTTGGAATACAGTTTGATTAAAGAAATTGTAGGACATTATATGTATTAATGTCATGAAAGTGTTCTTTCATGTTGGTTGGCTGATTGGTTGAATTTGTTTAGCGGCATCCCGATGGGTTATTTAATTCCTAAATCTAAATATTTTGAACACAATTTTATGCCTTCAACTACAGATAAAAAGTATTGCTGGTCATTTTGCTGTAAATAGGTATTGTTAATCATTGCTATATATACTTTCATAGTGCTTTGTTTTTGTTTGGGGGTTCATTATTTTCCCCATAACTGGAATCTTAACAGGTGCTAATATAGTTGATATTTGCAACCAGCCCGATCCAGCACAGTTTAAACACTATGCGACTCACCTTTTATTCAGGTTTTTGAACACGCATGCATATTAGCAATAGTTTTAAAAGCACTAGAACCACGCATGCGCTTTACCTAATTTGCAAACAGCGGCCCCGATCGAGCAGGTGAGGCATCATGGCTTCTTAGCCACGAGTAGGTTAAAATTCACTGGTCCTATTTCACCTGAGCTACCCGGTTCAGAGTGGAACTAGGGACAACTGCAATTAAGAGGTGGTTCCATGTCCTCAAAACCTGCAATATCGCGATCAGAGTCCTTGCTGTCGGATATAGTTTATCGTCATACCCAGGGCTAAAAATATTTGCCATATTATTAGGTTGGTGCAAAAATAATGACGTAATAATGTCGTTTTTTGACGTATTTTTTAACGTCAAAAAACGACATTATTACGTCATTATTTTTGCACCAATCTAATAATAGCGATAGAGTAGTGAGTGGCTAGCAATGTTTCACCTGTGAGATAGGGATTCTAGGGTAAAACTTATCACCCACAAGGCCGCGTACTGACTTTTGATCTATGTCATGGTTGGATAGTGATGACTGAACATCATCAGTCAGGATATAACAGCAATACTAGATTCTAGGTCTGATCTAACTCTTGTAAAGTCAGAGCATTTTAGCGGGCGTTAAGTATTTTCTGGGGTAATGAGACTATCTTTCCAGCGTCTTTAGCGATGGCATGAATATACACTTTTCATTTTATGTATGGAGTGAGCTTTAAACCCAATAGGGGTTCGGGGCAAAGAAGTTCGTTGAGGATATGACAGTTCATCAGGTCTGCTCGGTGGTGATTAAATATTATTAGTTTTGTTTTGTGGGTGTTGAATGATACACGGTAGTGATTCTTACCAAATACACAGTAATAAGTTGTACCATACACCTATCATCACATTGCATGTTTTACAGAGGAAAATAATTATTTCAATTTTATTCTGAATTCTTAGGAGGTCAGTTCTTAAATGCCATGGCCTTTCAGGACGTAGGCGATCATGGCTCTCCACACATTACTGTTTCGAATTCAGAGTTATCTTTCTCTTACATTGGTTGTCCTTTCCAGTAAAGGCTTTTATACCGAAGTAGTCGCTGCTGCTAATTAATTCATTGATTGATTGATTTGTTTGTTTAACGGCACATCAACATCCTTATGGGTCATTTAATGCCGATATTTAATTTTCTTGTGAGCTTTGAAGTAATAAAAATATGATATCGAATACATGGTAGATGATACTCAGCGTCTGTGTGTATTCATGTTTTTTTTAGATATGATTACTAGAGGCGGTGGTATGTTTGTGTTTTATGTAGTAGTTTTGTTGAAGTTATATTTTGGAATACAGTTTAATTTAAGAAATTGTAGAATCATACTTATTATAAAACCCAGGTTGTGTGTGTGTGTGTGTGTTCGTTTATATATTGGATCGGATTTCCTACATTTTTCAACCGATTTCAACAAAACTTCACGGGACTACGTAAAATTACCTTGCGGTGGTTCTGACAGCGCCCAAAATTGGAAAAACCATTGTTTTTTTGCACAAAATCAATTGGAAAACACGATTAAGAGGCATCGCTGTCGCGAGAATGAAAGGGAGACAACTTATATCGACTTATACTTATTATAAAACCCAGGTTGGTTGTGTGTTTGTGTGTGTGTTCGTTTATATATGGGATCGGATTTCCTACATTTTTCAACCAATTTCAACAAAACTTCACTTTTTTTGGCAGGTAGTGTTTCTTATTGTCTTGCTCACTTTTTTCTTTATTTTTACATTCAGAATGCGTTAAAAATTCTATTTACAAGACAAAATAGTTTATAATAAAATTCTATTCAATCGGTAGACTCATAACGATTGAAAACAATGTTTTTGTTTGAGTTTGGGTTTGACCAATTCGTAAAAAAAAAAAAAAAAAAAAAAAACTAATTAAGACATGCGTGTCCGTCAACCTTAAACAATAATCTTTGTCAATTTTATTCTTCAGTTTTTATGATGTTCGATACTTGATCCACCTCTTACTGTTACATCCCCGGGCAACGCCGGGCTCTCCTGCTAGTATTATATAAACTAATGCCATGAAAGATTTCTTTCATGTTGCTTGCTTGCTTGGTTGATTTTGTTTGGCGGTATATCAACCTCTATGGAAATGTAATATTTTGTATCCAATTTTATGATTTCAACTACAGATATTTTGAACATAATTTCATACTTTCAGAGTAAAGGTATGTTTTTTAGATATAAATTTTGTAGATTATAAAATGTATTGTTGGTAATTTTACTATAAAAATGTTTTTTTTTATATTTTAATGTTGCATTGATTGTCATTTTGGTATAAAATGTATTGTTGGTCATTTTATTATAAATATGTACCGTTGATTTTTTTTGTGGGGGTCACTATTTACCCATAGGTGGGAGCCTAATAGATGCTACCACCCCGGGTCAGTTTAAACCGGGGAACAACAACAATTAAGAGGTGGTCCCACCCTCCTCAAAAAACCCTAATCTCCCGATTAGGACTTGCTGACAGGTGTAGTTTATTGTCATACCCAAGACGAAATGAATCCATAGAATGAAGAGTAAAAACCTTACTCATACTTTTGATCTTTTATCGAAAAATGAACGTAACTAGACCGGAATTCAAACCCTGTTCAATGAATCCACTTTCTTCCCCAATATCCAAACATCCTTCAGTCAATCGTGTTTCTTTATAGTTTTTATATTTTGAAAATTATTTTGCTACACTTGACTTAAATAATAATATGTTAAATAATTATGGAACGTCCTTGAACGGAACATTTCTGCTACATCTGGCCTGGTGTTTCTGCTATGTATTTAGAGATTCTTGATAAAATACAAAGAAAAATCTCCAATGTTATTTGTCCTGACCTGTCATCTCGGCTTCAGTTAACGTAGCTTTCCTGTGTCTTTTCTATAATTATTTTCATGGTAATTGTTCCGATGATCTTTCCTCTAAGGTACCTAGAATATGAATTTAAGCGTACTACGATTGGCGGCAAGGTCTCATCGTTTTACACTTGAAATGGCTAGAATGCTAGCAATTTCTACTCTCGCACTTCTCGCTTTGTGGAACTCTCTTCCGTCTTCTTGCTTTCCAGTCAAATTTGATCATCAAAAATTTAAATACAATTTCAATAGTTATCTTCTGTCGTCTTAAATCCTGTTCTTTTATTGTTCTCTCTCTTTAATAATGTTTTCTTTTTCTAATATTCTCTCGCACTCAGTAACTCCTTACGTTTTTGTGGTTTTATTGTCATGCTTGGAGCAAAATCTGTAATCTTTTATAAATTCGCGTAAGGATAAATCTTGTCTTATATAAGTAAAAACAAAACAATCCGGCCCGTCTGGTTTATGAAGTATTCAAATTCACTGTGTTTTGTTTTTGTTTTTATTGCTAACAAATGACGTTTACAACATAAGCGGTAACATTTAATTTGCATAAAAAATTTTGAGAGCCTATTTTAATATACATTTTATCTGTTATTTATTTCTAATTAAAATTTTTAAAATGGCCATATATAAACAGTGCTTCTATCAATATTTTTTTTCTTTTTTGATTTATCGTGTTTGTATAGAAAGAATAACAGCCTTGTCAAAATTCTGTCGTTAGAAAAATCAGTGTTCGTAATAATAAGTATTGTTTTCTGATATTTCGCATTACTACAAATTAGTCAAACGGAACCGAAAAAATTATAGAATTATCTAAATGTCAAGATATTCCGTTTAATTAGATTTTCTTAAAAGTTACCGAATTATTTAAATTTAGGGAAAATAGTAAGTTTGCTTAATTAATTGATAATATTAATATAAACATTAGAAAATTATTCAAATGTTTCTCTCATAATCAGCTTTGTGCGAAGTAGAGAATTCAGAAGGGCTTAGTATAATGACACAATGAGTCTTATCATAATGACACAATGAGTCTCAGCATAAAGACACAACGAGTTTTAGCATAAAGACACAATGAGACTCAGTATAATATCATAATGAGTCTTAACATAATGACACAGAGTCTCAGTATAATGGCACAATGAGTCTTAGCATAAAGACACAATGAGTTTTAGCATAAAGACACAATGAGGCTCAGTATAATGGCATAATGAGTCTTAGCATAATGACACAATGAGTTTTGGCATAAAGACACAATGAGACTCAGTATAATGGCATAATGAGTCTTATCATAATGACACAATGAGTCTCAGCATAAAGACACAACGAGTTTTAGCATAAAGACACAATGAGACTCAGTATAATATCATAATGAGTCTTAGCATAATGACACAGAGTCTCAGTATAATGGCACAATGAGTCTTAGCATAAAGACACAATGAGTTTTGGCATAAAGACACAATGAGACTCAGTATAATGGCATAATGAGTCTTAGCATAATGACACAATGAGTCTTAGCATAATGACACAATGAGTCTCAGTATAATAACACATTCTTGCTGAAAATGTTGTTTATAAAAAGATTTTTGAAAGGTAAAAGGCACAGTGGAGTAATGGATAGCGGCTCGGATTGAGGAATCGGAGAGCCGAGTTCGAATTCCATTCAAATCCATTACATTCACTTACGTGCTAATACCCTTGAAATAATCCTCTTCTTCTTCCCCCAACTATGGGTAAATAGCAGGATAGTTCTATAGCCTTCGATGGCAACTGGTCTACCGCAAGCTACTGCGGGAAAAAAATCTGCTTCGTCAGTCGTGTATCACGCATGGCACATAACTGACTGAAGAGAACTTATATGACTACTCACATTTCAATGTCCGTAGAAAGGGTATTTGGCTAGTACTCTGAAATAATTATAGAAAAAAACTTTAAATATCGGGCAACAGATTCTATATGATCTGTGAAGTTGGGATTCAGCAAAAAACTATTTCAAATTACGCCCCACAGTTGATTTTGCCTACCGTCCTTTATTGAAAAGGACAGCACTTTAACTTTTTTTTCTATGCTTATTCTTTGTTGAATCACTGTACGTAAGTAAACAAATTCTTTATATAAGATCTTTACGGTTAATCTAACGTTGATTACATTATTATAATCTCGAAAATTTAGTCATTTAATTAAAATCAAATTAAATTACGAGTAATAAATACATTATATATATATATATATATATATATATATATATATATGAACCAGGTAAGAAGCATATACCAGGGGAAATAAATTATAACTAATGAACCGTTAGGGTTTTGTTTTCTATTTAAATTGAATTTATATATATATATATATATATATATATATACACGCACTATTTACATTGTTCGAATTGTTGTCCTCATCTTTGATGTCATATTCACGACGTTTCGTCCGTTGTACGCGCCGGCCTTCGTCAGTTGATTGGAATTTCGAACCGAACTCTTTGTTTTGCTCACCAGGCTAGATTATTCTAGTTCCACGTGCCAATCCACTTCCGGATATCTCAGTTTCATTTATTTCCCTTTAGTAACTCAACTCTCCAAGTTTTTGAACTCCAAGTATTGAACTCACAACTCTTTGAGTTAGCCACTTTTTGGATCACTTCAACCAACGCTTTTATTCACTGGACTATGTGTCCTTGGGCTCGGTTTGAAATTCCAATCACCTAAAGAAGGCCGGAGCGTACAAAGACCCAAACATTGTGAATATGACAAAAAAGATGAGGACAACAGTCCGAACAATGTAAATAGTTACAATACTTTATCTCAGAAAGATATATATAAAAAAGATGTTAATAAAATTCTTAAGGTAAAATGGAAAATTTTAAAAATGGCAAAGACATGTAGATCCTTATATGAACCCTGTTTTCTGTGTTTACATGAAAAATGGGAAATTATCACGTTCTTTGATAAGAATTCTTTATTAAATCAAAGATCTGAATTAACGGTAAATTGTAAACACAGTCTACCCCTTACCTTACAATTCAGTTAAACTTTGGAAATTGACAATGTTTGTTCTTAGATTTTAGTTGAACTGTGTTGCACCATATATGGCTTATCTCTCTATTTGTATGATTATTTTTGAGTTTAATCTAGTTCTGCATTGTTCTCCTGGTAGCATTATTAATATCTAATGTGGATGTTTTGGTATTCAGTGAGTATTTTTGACATTTTACATTGATTGGTTGATATTATTAACATCTTATATGGATGATATTTATTTAATGGTTGCATATTATTTACCAAATAATTCTATATATTTAGATTATTTACTAGTTTCATTTACTCACGCCCACCAAGTATCTTACGCGCTGCTTTCTTCTCTCCTGCGTTCCCTCAATCTCTCCTGTGAGTATCATAGTTTCCATGACCCACTTTCTCATTCTGTGTCCCCAAAATTTAACTGCCTCTTCCTGATGTTAAGGATAAGTTTCCCTTTTGTTTCCATTTTCTCTAAAATTTCGTTGTTGCTCACATGTTTGGTCCATTTTTCTGTAGAACCACATTTCTATTGTTTCAAGTCTCTTCTGCATTGTAGAGATTCTTCAGCATTCACTGACATATAGTAAAACATATATCACGTAACAGTTCAGTAGTCTGTTGTTAATAACGGAATTTTTCTGTTGATAACGGACTTTTTCTGCTGCTAACGGATTTTTTCTGTTGCTAACGGGATTTTTCTGTTGCCAACGGAATTTTTTCTGCTAACGGAATTTTTCTGTTGCTAACGGAATTTTTCTGTTGCTAACGGAATTTTTCTGTTGCTAACAGATTTTTTTTTTTTTTTTTTCTGTTGCTAACGGAATTTTTCTGTTGCCAACGGAATTTTTTCTGCTAACGGAATTTTTCTGTTGCTAACGGAATTTTTCTGTTGCTAACGGAATTTTTCTGTTGCTAACGGATTTTTTTTTTTTTTTTTTTTTCTGTTGCTAACGGAATTTTTTGTTTTGTTACTAACGGAATTTTTCTGTATCTTAATCCCCGATTTTTAGTTTGCATTTTGCGCTCAGCCTTTTGCTGACAACCATGCATTCTGTCTTCTTGTAGTTTATATTTAGTCTTTTCTTCTCGCTTTCCTTCGCTACCTTCTGTGGGAGCTTTTGTGGTTTCCTTTCTGTGTCATCTGTAAATCTTATGTTAAGATTGAGACCGCCAATAATGAATCCTGGTACGACTTCTACTTCTCTCAGAATTGACTTGCTGTATAAGTTCAATAAACCCGGTGGGAGGACACATCTTTGTTTTACTACCCCCTTCTATTTTTCTATATCTACTGAACTCATTTTCTGTCCTTATGCAAGCGGTTTGCTGCCAGTATAGGTTCTTGACTCTTCGTTGTCTGATCGATAGTTTTCAGCGTCCTTTATATATGTGGAATTTTTTTTTTTTTAAATTTATCCCTCCATAAATGATTCCGTGATTTCTTATAGGGTTTGCGCTAATTTATAAATATTTATTGAATAAGTAATTTAATTTAATATATTTTATAGATTTTAATATTTGGAATTTTAAACATTTTTCTCAGTAAAAAAAAATAATAATCATCAAAAAACTGCTTTAAATAAAATGATAGCTCAGATTGTAGAGAAGTTACGCGTGTTCTTATTCAGGATGTGTTGATAAATTAATTTTGGCTATATTATGGACAAGAATAATCTAGAAATTCTAACTAAACTAAATTTATTGCACGTTACTCTACAATCTGAAATTACCAAATAACGGAATATCTCATTGCTAAATAAGGATTGATCAGACTGCCCAAAATATAAAAATGACATTGAATATTTTGAGAAGAGAAATTATCAGCATTATCAGAATGATTAAGAAAAAATTTAAGACACAATAGCTGAAATGAAGTGATTGGATGAATGCCAG
Source organism: Acanthosepion lycidas (assembly GCA_963932145.1). Lineage (NCBI taxonomy): Eukaryota > Metazoa > Mollusca > Cephalopoda > Sepiida > Sepiidae > Acanthosepion > Acanthosepion lycidas. The sequence continues at coordinate 59,296,740 of OZ010576.1, forward strand.
AAGATATCAATAGAAACTGAAAAATAATTGAATAGGCAAGTTTTGTTGTGCAGGAATAAAATAGCGTAATTATATATATATATATATATATATATATATATATATATATATATATATATATATATATATAATTCTTAAGGGATTTTTTAAAGGAAAGTGTTTAATGTCCTATAAAAACGTTCTAGGACTGGAGAGCTATAATAGATATTTTCGGTGACCCTACCCAAGAAAAAAGCCATAAAATATTTAAAATAAATGAATAAATAATAGTTCCGTGGGAACATAACATATGCTTTTGAAAGGAATATTCAGAAGGTTAATATTTTTTGTACTTGGGGGTTGTATTATTATAGAAGAAGAAGAAGAAGAAGAAGAAGAAGAAGAAGAAGAAGAAGATGAAGAAGAAGAAGAAGAAGAAGAAGAAACGAGAAAAAATATAAAGGAACCGAGAAGAAGAATGTAGATAAAAGAATTGAGTAAAGAAGAAGGATGAGGAAGGAGGGGTAAAGGAAGAGAAAAGTAACTGGAAAGACGAAGAAAAAAAGACGAGAGAAGAATGAGAAGAAAAAATAAAAAGAATTGAGTAAAAGAAGAAGAAAAAATGGAAAATAGAAAAAGTAGAAAAAACAAAAGCGAGAAGAACAAGGATAAAAAGAATTGAGTTAAGAATAAGAACGATATATGAAATAAAGTTTGAAATGCGGACAAGAAGAAGAAGAAAAAGAAAAATGGGTAAATGTGGATCATAAGAGGAATTAAAAAGAGAAAAAGGACATGAAAAGAGAAAGAGGAAGATAAAAAAGAAGAATTGAGTAAATAAAGAAGTTGTTGTTGTTGTTGTATAAGTCATCCACCTTACGTCGGGGAGTCGTCTGGTTTAACCATTTTTGCCCGAATACGGTTGGTTATCAAGCAATTCATATAGAAGAAACATATTTTCATACGGATAGGCGAACGGATATTGGAGAATAGAAAGAAATAACTGGGTAGTGGGAGGAATGAGTGTCAAAAGAAAAGAAAGAGGGAAGGTGCAATGATCATTAGCTCCGGGCCTACTTTAACTTCAAGCAGCGTATCCTGTCCAATACATTCTACACCCACCCCTTCGTTTTTTTCTCTCACCCGTCCTCTTTCAGTTGTCTTGTGTTCTTTCTGCCTTTTAAACATCTGAATATCCTATTGCCCTATCACGTGCCTTATGCCTCCATACACATTATATATATATATATATATATATATATATATATATATATATATATATATATATATATATATATATATATATATGTATGTATATAATCCTTAGCTACAAACTCAGCCAATGGACCCTAGTGTTGTCATTCACGCCATTCGTAAATCAACCAATGAATTCTGTCGGAAAAATAATTTCGAGTTCCTTCCGCGTCTCATATCTCTCTCTTCGCATCTCTTTGCCATTCTCCCCGAAATATATTTTCTTGTCATATTACTATACCTATCTGTTAAACCATGCTTGTGTAAGTACATTTATAATTGTCTACATGTCCTCCTAACAATCTGTCTTTCGAATTCGCAAACGCAAACTTTCAGATACAAGTGTTTCCAGAGAAAGTGTCTATATCCATCGAACTGGGACATTTTGATATTAATTTATTACTAAAACATTATTTTCAGTGGATACCTATATTTGAGTAGATGTCCAACTTTTATTTATTTATTAAACAATTTATTTAGTTATTTCCATCAACCGGCCTGAATATTCGAGAAATATTGTAAGAAAAATATGCGCCATCCGGTTAGAGTCGAACTTGCGTCCCTTCATGAGGTTCTTCGTGGCCAAGAGATCAAGGCACATCAGATCCAAGAATGATTTTCCCTAGCGGACGCATATTTTTCTAACAAGATTTCTCGAATATTCAGGCAGACAGGTGGAAATAAATAAATATGCTGTTTAACAAATGAATAAAAACAGGGCAGCTACTCAAATATGGGTATCCATTAAAAATAACATTTAAGCAGTAAATTAAAATATGTCGAATTAATAAATGAAAAATACATTCCTAAATTCCATATATATATATGTGTGTGTGTGTGTGTGGTGTGTATGAAAATTTTGAAGCCACCTTATGGATATCGAAGAATCACCTAAAAATTGAATGATTTTAACATATATCCAATAATAATAACGAAATTAACCCATTGTCACATTAAATTTCCTTAAAATTTTAGCGCTTTTTACCTAATCTACTTCACTAGCTAATGGTAATCTTAGGTCTCGACGATTTTAAATTGGGTACCATGAGCCGATGGGTTAAATAGTTTAAACATCCTAGCTTAGTAGAAGTTATTTCAACCAAAAGTGGTATAAAACTAACTAATTATTAACTGTCTATATTTCTGAGATGAGGTATTATCTACACTATTTACATTATTCCGACTATTGTCCTCATCTTTGTCGCCATATTTATTACTACGTTTTGGCTGTTGGACGCTCCGGCCTTCTTCAGGTGATTGGAAGGACCCATAGTACAGTGGATAAAGGCGTTAGTTAGATCCAGTGACAGGACCCAAAGAGTGTGAGTTCAATACCTGGTTAAGGCAGTGGAGAACTTGGAGAGGGGAATTAACAGGAGATAACTGATAACTGACATTCATTAAACACGGTACGTGGAACTAGAACAGTCTACTCTAGGGAGGGAAATAAAGGGTTCAGTTCGATATTGCAACCACCTGAAGAAGGCCGAGGCGTATAACGGCTGAAACGTTGTAATAAATATGGTGACAAAGATGAGGACAATAGTCCGACGAATAATGTAAATAATATAACTAATTATTAAATACACACACACACACACACACACACGTGTGTGTGTGTGTGTGTGTGTGTGTGTGCGTGTTTCTTTAAAGACGACAGCCAAGGTAGTGCGATTAAGCTTTTTATTTAATTTTTCTTATGTTTGTACAAGTGTTTTTTCTGGACACAAAGAGTGTAAAAAAAAAACAATTTTTGCTTAGAAATATCATAAAGAAATACACTACTCCAGTTGACTGGAAGAAAAAAAATTAAAAAATTAAATTATCTATTACAAAAAAATTAAAAAAAAATTAAAACAGATAACCTTATCCTCAAAAATAACGATACAACTGCAAAGATCAACATTATTTACGAGTTCAAATGCTCCTTCAAACCAAACTCATAAACTCATCGGTCACACTACTACATCCCTATCCTGACGACTTACTTTCTATAATACCTATCCGACCTCAGCTCCATAAGAACTCATTTAAACAGACACACAAACCTAATAGACTCCATCCGAAACATACTAGTAGAAAATACAAGCATAATAACTTCATCCACATGTAAAAAAAAAAAAAAGATTAAAAATAATGGAAGCCTTAATTATAAAAAAAAAAAGCCAACACACAATAATATTAAATTAGAACTCGGCCACAATGTGCTGTGTTCGAAAAATAAAACATCCCTTTAACTGTAGATACATACACTTTACCCATACATCCAGTTAAAAAGTAAAAGTAAAATCATCCTTGATAATGGCTGAAAGTATAGCCAAAAGCTATCCGAAATGAAGAGCACTTGGATAGTTTCTACACACTTTGTGCCCAGAAAACGCAAGAAAAATGAAATGAAAAGCTTAACCACAGTCTGCCATCTTTAACGAAACATGTATAAAAAGGGATTGCTGCCTAAATACACACAGATACACACACACACACACACATACATAAATACATACATACATACATACACACACACACACACACATATATATATATATATATATATATATATATATATAATATTTTATTAACATTAAAAAATAAATATAATATTATGCTCTACTGTGTATTGAGCACTGTTTTTTTTTTAAATAAATGCTAAAGAACTCTGGATTATAAATCTAACTATTCTTTCTTTATATATATATATAAGGGGATTGAATCAATAACCTTGTCCTCTTGGTTCTCTCTCTCTCTCTCTCTCTCTCTCTCTCTCTCTCTCTCTCTCTCTCTCTAACTTTGTGTGTTTTCTTGTGTGTAAAGAAGAGATGAAAAGTTTTTGGCCCAACCTTCTTACAAAAGTCATAACAAACATCAGAACTTTTGGTGAAAGGGTGTCTTGGTTGAGACGAGAACTTATCAGCACCCCCTTGTATTTCTCTATCAACCCCCGCAATCAGATTCCTCAAGTTTTTTCTTCTGAAATTCTCTCTCTCTCTCTCTCTCTCTCCCTCTCTCTTTACACACACGCACACACACACACACGCGCATTTATATCTTCTTCTGAAATAGACTCTCTCTCTCTCTTTCCCTCTCTCTCTCTCACTCTCTATGCACACATATATCTTCCACTACTTTTGTCTTTCAGTGTTTCCTCTCAATCTTAGTCTCATTATTTGTTATTCTCTCTCTCTCTCTCTCTCACACACTCCTTTTATCTGACTATCTTTTTATCTATTTAACTATCTCACTATTTCTCTCTTTCTCAGTTTCCCTTCTTCACTCTTTCTGTCTATCATTCTCCCCACACACAGGGCACACTCACACACTGTCTCTTCCGTTCGTTCTACCCAACATTTTTTTCTCTCTCGAGGCACCTCTAGAGCCCAGGCATTTTCTTCCACCTTCCTGCCTTCTAGATTCCTCCTACTCCCCCATCAAGTAGTTTTTTTTTATTTCCTTTATAATATTTGTAAATGGACAAACCAGTCTTTTCAAGAGTAGGGCCTATCGCGTTACGACACATTTCACTCAAGGAGATTCGTTTTTCTCCATTGGACTAAAGAGAAGAAACACACTGGGGAATAAGTTCCTTTGCGCTTCGAGGATAGGCCATTGGGAATTGAATTCGTCACCTTTGCTTTTCTCGCGGGGCAGACCTCTTAAAGAATTGCTGCCAAGGCGTATGCGTCTTATATATATATATATATATATATATATATATATATATATATATATATATATATATATATGATAATAGGCCTGTTTGTCACATAAGTTTGTTGAACTACCGACAAACGAAATTACAAACTTGATTTAATAAATACAATGAAAATAGAAAAATATTAAGATTAGGAGTGAATTCTTTTTGATGTAATTTTGTAGAGAACGATAATAATTTCTATCAATGTTTTGTGGGCGTGTACAACTAAATTTTCTTCACAAAAGGAATTTACTATGAAATGAAAGAATTCTCATGGAAAATATTTTTGTTTTTTCATAAGTTCCGAACAGTACTACGGTAAATTCAGTCAGATATTTAATACGAATTCGGCAAATTCCCCCATCGGACCGTGAAAAGTCAATCCATTTTGCACAAAGGTATTTAACAATTATGGTTAACTACAAAAACGATGATTTCGATAATTACCGGAAAGCATTAAAAATTCAACCAAAAAATTCTTGTTCATGTTTCTTGTTTTGTTTTGTTTTTTAAAATATAGATATATACTTATCTCTCGTTTCAATTAAGAGTAGATTTGCCTGTTATCCGGTTCACATTCCTCCCAATTCTTTTGAACAGGCGTAGAGGTCTATCCTTTGTTTCCTGCTTAAGTTTTCGGTTACTTCTAAAGTCTTCTTCTTCCCTTTCACATCCAGGAACCTTTTGTGTCTTAGTGACATTATTCCCTTGCTGAAATTGAAGTGATTTAAAAAATAAATAAATAAAACATTATTGTTTCTCTTGAGATTTGATCCGCGATCTTTTGTATATAAAAATATCCATTAGCTTACGTTAATTCAATAAACAATGACGCAGCTATAATCTTAAAGCATAAAATACGCGAATGACACTGTACCGATGGCGGACTCATAAGGAAAATTGCAAAAACTCCTTGATAAGGTAGCAAAGGAAAGGATTAAACATTAAATATAAGAAGATAGAATGTACGGTCGTCATCGAGAGGTAGTTAAAGGTGTGAGCTTTGGATTGGATACATTAGAAACAAGAAGGTACAGATGTTTATTTATCTGGGCAGTTTTAGTAACAGACGACGGAAAATGTGACACCGATGTCCGAAGAACCCTCGGAATAGCGGAAGATGCTTTCCGGAAAATAAGTAACGCATTAAGACACAGGCATATTTCGTTGTAAATAAAGAAAAGAATGCTGAACGGCTATAATATATATATTCTCCTGTATGGCAGTAAATGATTGACAATTTACTTACAGATAAAATTACACGAAGCGACAGGGAAGTAATTTATGGATAAATGCTTAGATTATCATGGACATAACGCGTGAGCAAACGAGGAGAAGTTGAAAATTGGGGACACTTTATAAGGAGAAGCGGCTTTGAAAATTTAATACTCAGAGGGTGTACTGTTTGGATGAAACAGCGAGCACCTTACGATATCAATTGTTTCAAATGATTGCAGAGCAGGAACAAAGTGGGTGTTAAAGAAGAAAACCTTGCTTAGAGCTACAAGGGAAAGGAAGTTGTGGGGAGCTATGATCCACACACGTCCTGAATAGACACGGTACATAAATGATGAGGACGCAATAATGCACTTATAGATTCCAGAGGTATCTCGTAAGCCATGTTATGGAGTCATCCTGTCATCCTGTTATGGAGTGATTTCACAGTGGAGGATTGTATTTGTACTAAGTCGGTCCTAAAATAGGTTCGACTTACAAAACGTTAGGAACATGATATAATAGGTATAACGCAGAGTAATCTAGTCGTGGTCGCTGATACTTTCGTATCCGACTAACTGTCGTCCGACATCGACTGACTGACCGACCCCCTAACTGACTCACTCGTTACTCTTACTACTCCTACTTATTATAGGTGGGAGAGTCTATTAACTATAGAATAGGTGTGTTCCACTATAAACATCCACAGACGGACTGTATCGCTGTATCACAACTCATCAGTATGGCTAGACGTCGGGTTGCCTCTAGCTAGGATCGAAACCCGGCAGAATTGGCGTCAGTCGGAGATTCTACCCCTAAGCCGAATGGGATGAAGTTGGATTTAAGCGTATTTATTTTTAGAAAAACACACAGTGATATATATTAATAAATATAGATTCTCAATTCAGCATCTGAGATTTGCGTTGTGCATGAAACTGAGAGTCATGTTACTGGTAAGGAAAAATATATACTTATTAATTTACAGCTCTGTTATATTATATTTTATTAATAACAGCAATGTGCGATATTATATATATATACATATATATATATATATATATATATATATATACATATATATATATATATATATATATATATATGAAAAAAATAGTTTTACGGTATGCTATATTTATGGGATAAAATGCTCAATATCAGAGATAAAGCGTATGTGAATATAAAAATGGATATTGAAGTCAATATTGAAGTCAGAGGCAACAGACTGTTTCATGCTAAACGCAATCATCAGGCCATATATATATATATATATATATATATATATATAAACACGGGGTTCGAATAATTGTATCCATAAATCACGATATATATATTATTAATATATATATCGTGATCGCATATTTTAATTGACCTCCTTATTTTTAAACTTAAAAGCTTATTATTGTTATTTTTATTTTTACTTTTTTCTCTCACGTGTATTCAGCACTCTTTGATACTATATATATATATATATATATATATATATATATATATATATATATATGAACACAAGGTCCGAATAATTGTCTGCATGTATCCATAAATCCAAATACCTGCTCAAAAACATTGACCCCGATTAAAGGTCATCGCCAAATGGATTTTACGAATATTAATATAATATGCAAAACTATTAATATTTTCAGAACTCATTATCTATAACATTTCTTATACACGTATACAATGCAATACTACTGTACTCGATTAATTTATTACATGTGTGTATATATAATTTCACTGTTATAAATACATTAGATATATAGTCCCGACCTATTATTTATTTATTTGCGCACCTTTATATTATATTTCTAAATCTGCAATCTAGTTTAAGTTATGCTAAAAAAAAACGAGTTACCCCCCTTTATATATTATTTACTTTCGAATCCAAATTCCAATTTAAATATTTTTTTTATTTATTAATTTTTAATTCTTCGACAGTCGAACGAATTTGAACGATATAAATTATTAATACTTAATTCTACATTTTAAAGAGACAGTTTGTACACATAATTTTGAATCATCATTAGAAAGCAGTAGATAACAGTCAGAATCTCCACACCTGAAGATTGCATTAACTGCATGAAACTCCGTGTTATGCTATCGACGTTGGATATATATATATATATATATATATATATATATATATATATATATATATATATATATAAGAACAGTAAGATATATAATCCGGTGTTCTTATAGATATTTTTATTTTTACAAAATAGTGCTCAATGTAAATTTACAGAGCATTAATATTATAAATTAATTGATTTAAAATATGTTTTTTTCCGCTACGCAGTTCTAACCATGTTTCAAAAATGGAAGGTCCGAATTTAATTTTGTAATTAAATTAAAGACATTAGTTCCATTTCATCCTCAAGCGAATTTTGGAATAACTCTTAAAATTACTGGGTTTTAAAGACAGCAAAAATCATAATTCACGTTTCCAAGGATACAGAGAAATTCATTTCAACCAGACAAAGGGTGTTTGCGTGTTCATTATGTCTGTATTTTGATGTATCAGTTATTAGTTACATTTTGGTATGGGGTGGGGATGTATTCTTCAATGAAATCTGACATCTGTTAAATGCATGTCGTCTGGATTTATTTTTTTTTAATTTTATTGTTAACGGCAAAAATTCTTACAGAATTTTTTTCTATTTGTATATTTAAAGATTTTTCTATTTGTATATTTAAAGATTTTTCTATTTGTATATTTAAAGATTTTTGGGGGGTGTTTAGGTTAGAATACGTTTTATTTAACTACGATTTGAAAATATTTTCACTTTTAATTTTTAATATACTATATTTCTTTTAAGAACAAATAAATGTATTAGAATCCCTTACAGTTTGTAGAATTATTTTCACATTAAAAGATCTACATGTTATTTTTATTTTTACTTATTTTTTCTCACGTGTATTGAGCACTTTTTAGTATTACTGTTCCCTGTTCTGATTCAACTTTGACCATTAACCTTTATATATATATATGTGAGTGTGTGTGTGTGATGGCTCAACAGTTTCTTGTTAGAACTGAAGCATTATACTACTCATATATATATATATATAGCGGTGTAATGAAAAATGGTTCGAAATGGATAATCGAAGTGCCGAGTTCCAATTCCATTCGGGTGCGTTATATTCAATTACGCGCAAATAACATTCGAAAAGGTATGAATCCGTCTCTTCTCCCGCCAGCTATGGGTTAATTAATAAATACGTGTATCAATAAATCATTAATATTCTTCCCTAAAAAAAATGTTACAATCTAAAAATCTTTTCTGGCTTTAAATAGCCTACAAAGCGTCAGTAAACCATAGAAAACGAATCTACCAACAAAAACTTATTTTGATAAGAAGGGGCAGTCACGATAGATAGATAGATAGATAGATAGATAGATAGATAGATAGATAGATAGATAGATAGATAGATAGATTCACGCGCGGGAACGGACGCATATATAGACACACCATGAAAAAACTTGCACCAATGATAAGTGCATATAAAAAAGAAAAATCGAGAAGTATAAACAGTCAATTACTGATACTCCCTGACGAGTGGATGGAGTAATTCTAAGAGGGTTCGTCTACGAAACTCTGGAGTCGGGATGCTGAAGGTAATATCAATCAGCTAAGTAACAAACCTTTTACTTATATTAATTCTCCCTCTCCCTCTCTCTCTCTCTCTCTCTCTCTCTCTCTATATATATATATATATATATATATATATATATATATATATATATATATATCAAATATGTGGTGCAGTTCCATTTATATTACAATGAATCATTCATACAAAAAGTAGATTAGTAAAGTTAATGATATAAAATGGCGAAATCCTTTCGCAAACAAAATTTTAAAGATACATTAACCTACAAATCACTTGATGAATGTTATGATCCTTATTTTTAAAAATTATAAGCTGTATAAGGTCTTTCTTAAATACGCAAGTACTTTCAAGTGTACATTCAGTCATCCTCAAGCATGAAAATTATTTTGTTTTTAGTAAAATCCAGGTAGCATCCGAGATGGATCTAGCCAACGCCTTTATTCACTGTGTCATGTGTCCTTGACAGTGTGAGTTCAATACTCGGTTAAGGCAGTGGAGAACTTGGAGAGGAGAATTAACAGGAGATAACTGAATCCATTAAACATGGCACGTGGAACTAGAACAGTCTACCCCAGTGTGCGAAATAAAGGGTTCAGTTCGACATTCCAATCACCTGAAGAAGGCCGGAGCGTACAACAACCGAAGCGTTGTAATAAATATGGCAACAAAGATGAGGACAATAGTCCGAATAATGCAAATATTATATATAATACCTCATCTCAGAAATATAGACAGATACTTTATTTTTATATTTTGTATTTGCTATTTTTTATTTCTTTTTTTTATCTATTCATTTTTATATTTTTGCTACTATATTATACGTCAAGTAGTTTTTGTAACTTATAATAGATTTATCTCCTTCGCACTGTTGATGCTGATAGCCAGTGGCTTATAATTATGATAGACTACTCCAAGAGGCTTATGCTGCCAGGAGGTAAAAGAGCGATTCCATGAAAGAGCTGAGTACAACAATAATAATTGTATATATATATATATATATAGTCATCCACAAACAGACTGTTTCGCTGTATCACAACTCCTCAGTGTGGCTAGACGTCCAATTGTCTCAAGCTGAGATTGATACCCGACGTTTCGGCCTATAACAATAAATCCCAAAACTGTAAACTCTGTCGAGAGGATATATTTGCAATAATTACCATCCTAAATCAGCACAAACTGCTAAATAAACGATCAGAACTAATCTCAAAATGCAGACACGAAAACAAATGTTTACTACATTACTAAAAATCGAAAATAAAAACGAAGAAGAATAAACAAAAATAAGTAAAATAAATTAATCTAAAACAATAAATAAATAATAAAATTAACAAAACACGAACGCATACATAAACACTAGTAAACGTAATAACAACAACCAATAATCAATAATAAATCATAATCACTATAAATAGCCCAAAAACTGCATCTGGATCCATAACTATTTTCACTCAATATCCCCTATAATTATTTGAAACATAACCGTTACCGCCCACCAAAACAACCGTTAGAACAATACAATAAACTACACACAATGTGTCACTGACCTGTATATATAGTCTAGCAAATGGCCTGACGATTGCGTATAAGCAGGAAACTGACTGTCGCCTCTGGGTGTTGACTCTGGGTGTTTCCACTTTTATATTTACATACGCTCTATCCCTGATATTGACCACTTTAACCCATAAATATATAATACCATAAATATATCATAACTATTTCTTCATATATAGATAGATAGATAGATAGATAGATAGATAGATAGATAAGAGCAGACTTGATTGAGATAGATAGATAGATAGATAGATAGATAGATAGATAGATAGATAGATGGGCCCTATGTCTATAGAGTCCTAACACAAGGACAATCTTCTCTAGTCTTCTCAAATAAACACAATACTTTGCAACATAAACATAATACTGCATTGAATACTTTACAACACCCGTAAAAGCCTATTTTCCAACGATGGTAGGCTTGACTCAAGGCTATTATGATCGCGAAGCCTCACACATGTACATGTAGATGATGTCAGGAAATTGTCCAGATCACTCGGCACTTACTTTTTGTGGGATGCCAATGATATCAAGGATTAAACATGACCCTCCATGGCTTTTCGAATAAGGAAAGTGCAGCTTGGAGGAACTGGGCACCGGAAGTAGATTTTGGTTAATTTTCGATCCAGGTATCATAAATTGCCTACTAAAATATGTTTTAAAACAGGGAATTTTTTTTTCGGAGAATAACTTTTGTCGATCAGATCTTTCTCAAACCACGACATTTACTAGAATTGAAAAATATTTCTGTTTTTCATTTTAGAAGTCGGGTCCTGTTCATAATATCGAGACTGTGTAACATTTACAGAGTTATTGGACCTACTTGTTATTTACAAATGTCAAGTTTGAAACCGTGCTACTTCATTGACATCTGCATTTTACTTTTTCTGAATGTAAAAAAAATTTAAACCTTTTAGAGGGTATTTTCTGGATGCACATGCACAAAATTTAGGCGATAATATTTATCTTAAATAAAGAATAAACCGATAAATACTTTTTATTAGTTTATGCAAATTTTCTTTCTTTAATTAAAAATGTATATATCCGTTTATTATTTATCTAAAAAAATCCAATCATTCCTATCAAATCGGTAAATGAAGGTGGTCCTGAATGGGCCCTCTTCCAGTTCCTATCATATGACCGGCGGTGTTCCCCAAGGCTCTATCCTTGGTCCTACACTGCTTCTAATCTTTTATCTTTCTGATGTCATCAGTCCTCAAGTAGGAATCTATGCAGATGACACTATCATTTACTCCTGTCTCAATAGGAATGCAGATAAAGTTAACCTGGCTGTTGGACTCGAAAACGACCTCCAATCAGTGGTTGATGATCGATTTTACACTGTATCGATATTATGAAGCATGGTCTAATGAGTGGTAACTTACAAAAATTATTTCCAAAAACATTATTCCCTATTTTAACGAGTGGATCATTTTTTTTTTAAATAGCGCCTAATTTTTATGGCACTTTGATTAAATATGTTAACTCGTTATAGAAAACATTAAATTGTCTTTCCCTGTAAAAATTTAAAGTTCAGATTTGTAAAATCATATAATAACAGTGTTGTCCCTGCTTTAGTTCGCACGACCGTCACGCCCTACCAATACCTCATAAATAATGAACCGTTCCCTTTTGATCGCGGGGAAAGACAAAAGACATATCAGAAACACTACTTGGTTTCACTGAAAGAAACAAAGTAAGAACGAAAGATGTTTTAATGTGTCCTGCTAATACCTCATAAATAATTAACTATTCTGTTTTGATCGTATACGAAGAGAAAAGACATATGAAAGACGCTACTTAGTTTCAGGGAGAAAAAGAAAGAAAGAAAGAAAGAGTTTTTAAGTCCAATCTTCTATGTTTTCTGTACTGTATGTTCAAGTGTTTCTCTTCGAATGTGTGTCTGTCAGGTTTGTATGTATTTGTGTTCATGTGTGTGCGCTTGTGTACATGTACGCATGTTTGCGTGTGTATACCTACATGTCACGCGCGTGTGTGTATGTATATGTGTATTAATGTTTAGATTTTGAAATGATTTAATTATTTTAAATGTTTTTTTTTAATTTTAATTTTAATTTTTTACGACGCGTAGTAATCATCATTAAGACTTACATTTTTAAACCTTTAACTAAGTGTTTTATTTCTTTATTAAGAATATTCACCTCTTTCCACTGATTTTTTATTTTTTTATTTTTTTTTATCCGTCTGGGAAGTAGAAATGAAACTGACGATGTATCACCCTCACTCACGCAATCCTATAAATCATAGTGGCGCGCTTTAAAAAAATTCATCAAAATGTCTGGTAGTGAGACTGGTCTCAGGGATATCTGAATTCATTTTTTTTTTTTTTTTTTTTTTTTTTTTGCATGTCGAGAATTTCAGTCCCCAAAGTTAATAGGTGCATTCCTTCCTACGGAGATCTTAATATCTACTTATTAGAAATGCTGGTTACTTTTTTTTTTTCAACGTATTCTCCAATGAAAATAAAATAAAATAAACTATACAGTCGACTTTTTGGACCTAGTTATGCATGTTTCCACTAATTTCGTTGAATACACGCGAGAAAATTGAAAAAAAAAAAAATTAAAACTATGTTGGAGCACATACTACAAAGTTAATATCACATAGAGATGAAATCGTTTGACGACAGCACGATGACCGTACATTTATATATATATATATATATATATATATATATATATATATATATATATATATGAAGAAATATAGTCTTAAGATGTGCTATATTTATGGAATAAAGTGCTCAATATCAAAGATAGAGCGTGTGTAAATATAAAAGTGAATATAGAAGTCAACACTTAGAGGTGACAGTCTGTTTCATGCTAGATGCAATCGTCAGGCCACGAGTGCTACTGACGATTGCAGATAGCATGAAACAGACTGTCGCCTCTAAGTGTTGACTTCTATGTTCACTTTTATATTTATACATATATATATATACACGCACACACACATACACACACACACATATATATATATATATACATATATATATATATATATATATATATATATCATTTGGATATTTGTAGGGATAATTCCAATGAGGATATAAATCCAAAGAGAGCTCAATGTAAGAACAGAGCAATATAATAATGAATACAGATACACAATCATTAAAAATCCATCTGGTCAGGTGCTAATTTATTTCGTGAACTCCAAAAGTCCAACTCTTCAGACAAGTTTTACAAAAATAAATAGAATTCAATTTATATAGACACAAGGAAATTTGTCTGAAGAAATAAATTGACATAAATTCATCCAAGTAAATAAATAAACAAACTAATCCTAAATAAAGATAATCAATTAAAAACTGTTCCCGCCAAAATAATACTTAGAATGAACTACAACAATCAACCCCAAAACTGAACAAATAGCTTTAATTAAATTCCCAAACCAAAACAAAACTGTTAAATAAGTGATATAAACAAATTTTTACTACGTTAATAAATAAATAAATAAATAAAATAAGAAACAAAAAAATAAAAACAAGCAATATAATTTGACCCAAATAGATGAACAAACGACATCCGGTGAAATAACCGCCATAACAGAATACCCACAATGCACCACTAAATCGTATATATATAAATAGCCGAGAAAAATAACAGCATATGTGGCCTGACGATTGCATATAGCATGAAACAGACTGTCGCCTCTAAGTGTTGACTTCTATGTTCACTTTTATATTTACACACGCTCTATCTCTGATATTGAGCACTTTATTCCATAAATATAGCACACCTTAAGACTATATTTCTTTATATTCAGCTCCTGGTAAACAGTAGAGCATTTTCGCTACATTTATAACGCAGTATGGACATGGAAAAATTTAACCTCGACTACTCCCTAAAAAACATACCCATCCCATCCCCTCCTATATATAAACTAAAATTAATTGAAAAAATAGAAAGTTTCCTAAAAAGAATGAGATGGAAAGTCCACTTTTTAAACCGGGACCTTTACAATAACAACACACTTAAGGAAAAATACGGCTTCAAAACAAAAAAAATGCCCCCCACAACAAAAAGAATTAGACAGCTTCGAAAATGACTTAACTGACCTATTTAGAAACATAAAATTCCACAAAAAACAAGATGCATTCCAAAAAAAACTAAAAGCAGATATAACTAAAATAAACAATTCAGCAAGTGTATTTATCGCTGCTGACAAAACGAGAAATTTATACAAACTAAGCCCTCCTACACACAATAAATTACTCAAGAACAACATAACCAAAACATACAAAAAGGCACCCCAAACAACAGAACATGATATCAATAAGGAAGCTAAAACAATCGCCCAAAAATTAGACCTATATGACCGAATAAGTTGTATTAGCAAGGCAGGAGCCTTTATCACACTAAAAGACCATAAAGAAAATTTCAAAACCAATCCTGCATGTAGACTCATAAACCCAGCCAAAAGTGAACTAGGTAAAATAAGTAAAACAATACTAGAAAGAATTAATTCTGAACTTAGGAAGAAATTAGGAGTAAACCAGTGTAAAAATACGAAAACAACTATTGACTGGTTCCACAGCATAAATAACAAACAAAACTGCCAATTCTTACAATTAGACATAAAAGAATTTTACCCATCCATAACAGAACGTATGCTAGATAAGGCTATCAACTTAGCTCAGGAACAAGTAATAATACAACCAAGCGAAATCAACATCATTAAGCACTCCCGTAATTCATTATTATTCCACAATGAAGAAGCATGGATAAAGAAAGATGGGATATTTGACACTACAATGGGAAGCTTTGACGGTGCACAGCATGCGAAATCATAGGCATTTACTTACTAAACGAACTGAGCAAAATAATAGATAGAAATGACACAGGACTCTACAGGGACGATGGTCTCATAATCTTAAGAAACTGTAACAAACAAAACACAGACAAAACTAGAAAAGCAATAATAAAGATTTTTAAAAATAACGGATTTGACATAGATATAAAAACTAACCTAAACGAAGTAGATTTTCTAGATGTTACCTTCAACCTAAGAGAAGGCACACATAAACCATATAGAAAACCTAATGACAAACCACTCTACATACACACATCTTCCAACCATCCACCTTCTATAATCAAACAGATACCAAAATCGATTAACCGCAGACTCTCTGACAATTCCTCCAATGAATCCCTATTTAACAAAGCTAAGAAAGACTATGAAACAGCCCTAAAAGATAGCGGATTCCCAGCAATACTCACATACTCACCACAGAATACAAAAAAGGCCAACAGGAGAAGAAATATCATATAACCCACCGTACAGCAAGAACGTAAAAACAAACGTAGGAAAAATATTCTTCAAACTCTTACACAAACACTTCCCAGAATCAAGCACCTTACACAAGATATTCAACAAAAACACAGTAAAAATCAGCTACAGCTGCACCGAGAGCATGGCACAAATAATAAAAAACCACAATAGGAAAATTATCAACAAACCACACGAACAAATTAAACCCACGTGCAACTGCAGAATAAAGAACGAATGTCCCTTAAACGGAAATTGTTTACAAAACAACGTAATATACCAAGTCACGATAAAATCACCAGATAATGAAGAAAAAGTATACATAGGAGTAACTGAAGAACCCTGGAAACAAAGAAATTATACACACAAAACATCTTTCACAAATAGCCTACAATAACCAATCAAGATCCGAGCTCATCTCAAAATGCAAACATGAAAATTAATTTTTACTACGTAACCTAAAAAATTAAAAACGGAAAAAATAAAATAAAAACAAATAAATATACTAATAAACATTTTGAGATGAGCTCGGATCTTTTGTTTAATAATTTATTTTGGTCGGGGAAAGTAATGATTTTTTTCCTCCAAGCAAAGTTTGCAAGTTTTTGATTGGTTATTGTAGGCTGATGATTTTTTCCTTATCTTCCAAGATATTTTTGGTGTGATGTTCGTTTTGTTTTTAAATTCCCAGATATACTTAGAAAGCATTGTATTGTTTGCATATTTACTATTTGTGAAAGATGTTTTGTGTGTATAATTTCTTTGTTTCTCGACGTGGTTGCAGTCAGGTATAGGTTTTCCAGACGTATCAGTTTTCTACACCCATCTCCGACCTTGGCTGATACAGCTGATCTGAATCTGCTTTGGGGATTGTACCTATTATACATGAAAAGGGGGGTTTCTGATCCTTCTGTCTGTATCTCTTCTAGATTCCAGTTTATCACGGTTAGGTACGTTTGGGCGCAACCGTTTGAACGCTAATGTTTTAGCACGGCCGGTTGAACGCCAGCTGATTTGGCGCCAAATTTTGCAGGCTATGTTGAAAAAGATGGAAGGTGCAGATAGAACACGTGAAACTGTTCTTAGATTTGAAAAGATCGTTAGTATCGACTATGTGAGGAGCCTCGCTCATAATTATCAAATAGACTAAAGGAAGTTACATTACAGTTTTTACTGATTAACAGATTTAATGTTTTTATTTTTCAATAAAGTTATAGTTTGAAAACTTTTTAAAGTTCTACCTCTGAATGCCGATGAATCGGTCAATATTTCTTTTCTAGCGTCCAAAAGTCTGGCACCAAATCAGTTGGCGCCTAAATGTCCGTCCTAAATCGTCAGCATCCAAAGAGCTGCGCAAAAATGTAAGAAACTGTAACTCTTTCTGGTAGGGCTTTCATTTCTCGTAGGATTGTCTCATAGTTTAGGCTGAATAAATCCGATGTGAAAACGCTTCCTTTTCTTACAATAATTCCTATTTTTATTTACCAATATATATATATTAATATTAGGTATTAATCTGTTGGCATAATCCACGCAAGTCCTACTAACACAACATAGAATTTGAAATGTGTTAAAACTGACTGACAAAATAACATAGTTACATGTCGACTAGCATATGTATGTATGTGCATGAATATAGATATCTAAGTGTATGTAAGTATAGATAGCTATGTCAGATATTCTTAACGAGGACTAACGCATGGTTAATCATATATATATATATATATATATATATATATATATATATATATATATATATCAGGTCATCCCATAAGTTCTGTCCGAATTTTGAATAAAGAAAACAAGTGACCAAATGTTATATTTAATTACAGATTCAATTAACAATGTATTTTCCCTGATTATCTATGACTTCCTTCCATCTATTAACAAGCTTACTAATTCCATTACTGTAAAAAAAATTTTGGCTTTGATTCGAAGAACTCACAAATGTCAGTTTTAACCTCTTCCTGTGTTACAAAAGCTGTTTCTTCCAAATAATTCTGTAAGCTACGAAACAAATGGTAGTCTGAAGGAGCAAGATCGGGAGAATAAGGTGGATGAGGAATTTTCTCCCAACCAAGTTCTTCGATCTTTTGTGACGTGATTCTTGCTGTGTGGGGTCGCGCATTGTCCTAATGAAACATCACCCCTTTTCGATTCACTAGAGCAGGTCTTTTTTCCTTAAAGCTTGATTCAAACGCTCTAATTGTTGACATTATAGTTGAGCATTAATTGTTGCATTAGGTGGTAAGAATTCAAAGTGGATTATTCCTTGGTGATCCCACCAGATTGGAAGAAGAACCTTTTGCCCATGAAGTTCCATTCTCGGCTGTGGCTCGGGTCCTTCCTCTCTACCATGCCACTGTCTACGACGCTTAACATTTCGATAAAAGATCCATTTTTTGTCGCCAGTCACAAGTCTATCCAAAAAAGGTGAAACAAGTTGGCGAGAATGGAGAGAAGTGCAGATGTCAACTCTGGATTTGAGGTTGTTTTCAGACAATTCATGAGGCACCCATTTTCCAAGTTTAGGAACTTTTCCAAGTTGTTGAAGATGATGATGAACAGTTGTATGGTTTGAACTGAGAACCACTGCCAATTCCTCAACTGATAAAGCAGGATTTCCTTCAAGGGCTGCTTCAAGAAGTTTTCATCAAACTCAACTGGACGTCCGGTTCGATCTTCATCTTCAATGGTGAAATCTCCACCTCTGAATTTTGCAAACCATCTTCTGCAAGTTCCTTCATTCACACATTCCTCTCCATAAACTAAGTGAATGTTTCTAGTCGCTTCGACTGCTGAGTTTCCTTTCTTGAACTCATAAAGCATTATGTACCTCAAATGATTCTTGGGTACTTCCATGTTTGCAGGGTTTTAATCAAACAAAATTTAATTTTATTGTTCTCTGAAATAAAATTTGATCAGTTTAAATGCATCTAAACATAAAAATAATGCTCAGCTCCATTAGACATTATAAAATACTCTTTAAATTTCGTTCATTTTAACAAAAAGTTAAAATTCGGACAGAACTTATGGGATGACCTGATATATGCAAATTCCCTCCAAATCTTTAAAAACACTCCCCCAAACTTTGAGCTCTGATATATGGACGAGTTTAATACACCAATAATTCCGAATTATCTCTCTTTCATCGTACTAAAGTTACCTCTTGATTGATTTTTCACGTTTTCGTTAATTTCTATGGATTTCCGTTGAATCAAACTTTCACCGTGTGACCATTAGGATGTAGGTCAGCTTATCGCTTTCCCCCTCCTCCCCTCTTCCGAAACTCTCCTACCTCCATAATATAATTACTGTAATGGTAGCTTTTTCTCTCCATATCTCCCACTAAGTTCCCTATAACGTCCTCTCCCTTTCTTTCCTCAACTAACCAGTATCCCACTACAAACTGATACCATATACAGTTGGAAAAATTCTGCGAATTTTAAAATTAAAATTTGTAGGTGAAAATGGTCATTACCTAAAGGTATTTTAATTCCAATTGTAAAGTGTATATATATATATATATATATATGTGTGTGTGTGTGTGTGTGTGTGTGTGTGAAAATATGTAGAAAATAGGAAAGAACTGGTTAGGTAAATAATCCAAAGTTCTTTAGTATTTTTGTTATTATTTTTTAAAAATAGTGCTCGATACAAAAGTAGAGCATAAATATAATTATTAATTATTTAAAAATATGATTCCAACACGCTACATAAGAGTTCTCATGTTTCAAAACAAGAGCCGAAAACTTCAATATAATTATTTGAATTAAATTGAATTAAAGTAAGCTCTGTTCCATCTTCAAGCGAATTTTTTTTTTTTTTTTTTTTTTTTTGGAATAACTTATTTCTGAAATTTACGTGTTTTAATAGCATATTCATTATTGTAATCAAAATTTCCATGGTAACGGCTAGCGCGATTGTATAAATAGAAAGGGGTGTAGGGTGTTAATAATTTGTATCAGTATAGAGTTACATTCATAGATATCAAGACAAGGTAAGGTTGGGGTGTCTAAATTTAAAACGGAAGATGATTTCGTCTAGTCTGGTTTACGTGTCTATGGAGATTTATTTATTTATTTATTTTATTTTTTCTGAAAGGGTTTTGTGTATATAAAAAAACTGTCTTAACATTTGCTTTTGACGACTTCATAAAGGGTTATCTTTTTTTGTAGGGTATTTAAACTATTTATTAGGACTATGGATTTTAACAAAATTATCATTTATTTCGTTTTGGTACGTTTTGGCGCAACCCTTTGGACGCTGGCCTATTGACACGGCCCTTTAGGCGTCAAAATAGGTTTGGCCATAGACATATTTGGAAACAGGAAAACTAGCTCTCTCCTGCTCGTTTAACTTTTTGCACAGGCTACAAATTGGGCTTCTGTTCCTGCCAACGAACGACGTCTGAGTTATTGCGCTAATCCTTAGCCTCGGTTCAGTTAGCTGCGGATGTGTTCCCACAAAGGCTTCATTTTTGCCATCTTTTTATATTTGTTTAATTAAATACCATCGTTTGATATATTTAAGAAGTATAGCGATGCAAACAGAAAGAACATAAAACAATTCTTAGATTTGAAAACATGATTACTACCGAATACTTGACGAGCCTTGCTCATAATTACCAAATTAGCTACATTAGTTTTTTGTCATTAACAAATTTAATATTTTTAACTATGACGTCAAAAAAAAACGACGCCAGGCGTCATATCTAGACGACCAACTCGATCGCTCTTTTGCACTTTTCGAAAACAAAAATTAGATTTCTCAAGAAAACAAAAAATGTCTCAGAGATATTAGTTAATGACTTAGAATTATTAACTCCTCTCTCCACTTTCTCTTTCTGTCGCTTTACAGATGGACCGAAGGCGTCCGAAAAAATCCAATCGGAAACGAAACAAACATTTCGACCACAACGAGACCATTATCAGTCCGCTGGTCGGTCGCATCAACCCAACTTTTCTAAACCGGAAGTACACGTTCGCCCAAGACACTGATAATTCGTTTTATCGCGTGGTTAGCATGGCGCTAACCGGCACTGAAGCTATGTACGAAGAATTTAGATCACTTCTGGTTACGTTCATTGACATCTTCAGAAATCTCGATTTCCGGTGGAGGGAGCAAAACCCAAACGCTGTACTGAAGAAAATCGAAGCTGGTGGTTGTGCTTGTATGGATGTAGTGCTTCAATCTTTGGCAACTCTTCTGGATTGTCATGTGTATCTCTATGGCTGCTTTTGTGGCTCAAATTACACTTGGAAGCGATACGACTCCCTGTTCCCAGAGAATTCTTCCTTTCGCTGGATGCAGAAGAGGTACCGAGCACCAAGGCATCTCATATTTCTGAAATCAAAGAATCATAAATTTGCATGGGCATGCAATGTGTTTCCACATTTAGACTTGCCTTTGCCGACGAGAGAATGAGGTTGATGCTGAACACCAGATAGACAATTGATACTTGTTCATTTCAACCGCTTCATCTTCCTTTAATTGACTATCAAAGAATTTATAAAGACGAGATCAACAAGAAACAAGTGTTGTTTTTTTTTATTTTTCTAAATATAATGTACAAATAAACAATACTGAATACTAAACGTGACTACGAATTTAGTACTATTTTACTTTAACTTAATGTTGCGATCATTGCTACTATGATGTCATCAAACAGTTGAGTAACGACGACACAATGAATAAATTCGAAATCCTTGTACGTTGATGTGCGGAAAATGAAATCAGCTCAAATTCTGGCCCAGTTGGGTTCGTTTACTTGCACACAAATACCTTTGAGAAAAGTATGAATCCACGTCTCTTTTCCCAACTACCCAAGTATGGGTTAAATAGCAAACTGAACTCTCTAACTGTGGTTGGTAACCAGTCTAGGAGAAATATAACTCTTAATTCGTAACCGATAGAAGATGGGCGTGTCAACCCCACTCCATAAATCCTTGCTTGCTACCACAACAGAAACACCGAACATGTTGAGGCTGAGACGCTATTTTCCACAATGGTATTTGATAACATTTATGGTGAGATTCAAGTTTATTGTTACAGTACAAATTGGATACTAATTCATTCACTGGAAACCAGTAGTTTCCAGAGAACAATTTATTACAATCTTCTCCTTATAAATAACAACTGGCGACAAAAATGAACTTCACAAATGGCGTAACCAATAATGGTGTCCCAAATTTCCAGGAATCG
This sequence comes from Acanthosepion lycidas, assembly GCA_963932145.1. Classification (NCBI taxonomy): domain Eukaryota; kingdom Metazoa; phylum Mollusca; class Cephalopoda; order Sepiida; family Sepiidae; genus Acanthosepion; species Acanthosepion lycidas. The sequence continues at coordinate 59,319,535 of OZ010576.1, forward strand.
GTTCTGTAAAGGCAGGTAATCTTAGGAACGTATTCTGCTTATTTTCTTTTCAATCTGAGAATGGAAACAAATCACTTTATAGTATTAGGTACCTCCACTAATTCGGTACAAATTTTCGATAATAATTTTTTTAAAAATGATAAAAAAATTTTTAGGATTTCATTTTAGCTATAATTGAAAGCTAAATGATTAAATTTATTATTTCCAGTAAGTAAAATATTCTGGTGTATTTCAGGTAGAAATTATATAGATTGGTATGTCAACTATTTGTTCGATTTCTTAAAATTTTCTTAAAAGTGGCCATTTTTTTAATTTTAAGAAATTTGTAAACAAAACAAAATTATTGGTTTTAAAAATCTTCCAAAAGTAAAAAATATATTTGCAACACATTATTTGAGTAAAATTAGCATATTTAAAGTTAAATTTATCTGATTTGAAATAAATATTACTTATAGCATAAAAAGTAATATACAAGCATTTCTTAATGATGGGCCCTGCTTTTCTTTGATCTTTATTGACGTATTGATAAGTTCTGAGGTGATGACAGCTCGTATGCATGACCAGAATTGACATAAATTTATTAAATCTAAGTGAACCCATTTTTTTTTTAGTTTTTAACTACCTATTAATTTTTACAAATTAACTATTTTCAGCAATGAATTAATATTTTATTGACTTTTAGTTACACTTGTAGTTTTACAAAAAAATTAAAGTTAAATTAAAATTTTCTTAAATTAATTTTAAAATTTAATAAGAGCTGACATTAAAATAAAAATAAATAAGCAACAAAATTAACACATTGATCTGGAAATTTTTTTATAATAATTAAAACATTGTTTAATCACTAATAGTTAATAGATTTTAATTAACATTAGCTAAAAAAACATTTATCCTATTTTCATCAAGCCAAGCACGTAATCCTTTCATAATAATGACATGTTTAGGCTATCATAGATTAAAAAAGAGAACAATTAAAGTGAAAAAATAAAAAAATTATTTTAAAAATAGAATGGTAAAACGACATTTATTATTTTTTTTCAATTTTGGATTCATAAATTTCGTTTCCGCTTTATTGCAATATCACATCCAGAAAATAGCACAATACAGAAATTTTAAACTACTTTTAAACTATTATAAATTATTAGAATTAAAATTTTTAAAAAATGAAAAAAATTCTTGTAAAAATTCATTATTCATCGAAAAAATTTTATTTCTTCAGACAATAGTGTCCTTAATATAACTTATTTACAAAAGCAATTAAAAGCTTTTCTAATTAAATAATGTCAGAGATTAAATTTTACTTTTGTTTACTATTCCAAGCAGAAAAAAAATGGATGATTTACATTCTCCAAAGAGTTCTACTTTTAACTAATAAAAAAATTCAGGAAATAGAACGGTTTTCTCAAAATTTCACGAAATTAAGTGGGGGTAATATATGTAAAAAATATTTTTTACCAAAATTGTCTAAAAAAAAGAATCTAAAAATAATTTAATTTATTTGTGAATAAGTTCTGAAAGTTTCATTAAAATCCGATAATTATTTGATTTTTGCAAGAATTTCCAAATCAATGTGTTTTCACCGAAAAAAATGTGTGAAAAAAGTCATCGTAATTATTACGTCACCCGATGACGTAAACAAATCAAGATTTTGAATCAAAATTTCGAACATGCTGAAAAGGATTAAAAAATTTCAAAAATAATAAAAATAATTTGGTCTTTCATCTTAATAATAGCATAAAACTTTGTTTTTATTAAGTTTGTGGCCTTTTTCATTATGCTATGCTGTTTTCCCACGAAAAAGTGGAGGTACTTACAGTGTCAAAAAAAATGAAACCATTTTGATAATTTAATGCAAAATATTTATTTATTTACATATTTCCAGATTCTTTTCTCATATTTCTGATGCTTTTTGACTCTAGTGTCATCAGCTGTGTTATGGTTTCTTAGACACATTTGAACTGAATCGCTGAAGTACAAAAGATCCAATGAAAGACTTCGAAATTTATGACTAGAATATTCGGCACATTTTTTAACTTCAAGGCGATTTGTCAGAATAAATTATGTTCATCAGAGAAAATACTCTTTCAGCCCCCGCAGAACTTACAGCAATGGTATTAATTATATTTTTAACTATTATATATCGGCTATTAATATATAAGATTATTTTCGGATAAAGCAATAACCGGTTCACTAAGCTTTTATAATTTTAAGAATCGGTTCGCGCGAATCGATAGGATGCCACAACTGCCCGTAACCCAATATGATCGTAGGGGTACCATATGTATTGCAGCCTTAGTAGCAGTGGTTTATCTTGGATAAAATATCCCGATTCCACCCTTCTCCAGGCTAATTTAAATTCAGTTTTCCTTCTTCTAGACTGGTAGCACTAATTCAGTCCTGCTATTTACACATAGGTAAAACGAGGAGAAGAGATAGAGTTATACCTCTCCCAGTGGTATTTGCGCATAAGTGAATATAACGAACTCGACTGAAATTCGAACTCGGTTCTCCGATTTCTCATTCCAAGCCGATATACATTGCACCATCTGCACATCCACAAAATGACCTTAAGAGGGTATAAATAATATTTACAAAATATAAAAAATTTTTTTTTAATTGGATAAAATATCATACCTATATACGGGTGTTTATGTGGGAGTATATATATATATATATATATATATATACATATATATATATATATATATATATATATATATATATATATATATATATATATTACACAACAAAATCCAAAATTACCTCATGACCACCTACGCCCCTCCTCTTACCCCCACCTCATATTAGGTAATTTGGGATTTTGTTGTGTAATATATATGGTATGTTATAATAAATACATTGAGCTCTATTTGTGTATCTTCGAATACGAGTTGCCAGCTATATACAGACCTTCCTCAAGCCATGACATTTATCAGAATTGAAAAATATTGATTTTTTTATCGATTTAGAAATTATATCCTGTTGATAATATCGATACAATGTTAAATTGAATTTTACAGTTATCTGGACTTTTTATTTACAAATGTCATGATATCTAAAAAACTTATACTATTGTTATGTAAATTTTTATTCTTTAATTAAATATATTTATATAATTTTGCTTTTAATTAAAAATATATATATATATATCTGTTTTTATAACAAAAATCTTTTTTTAAATAGTTTTAAAATCTATTTCGCCAAACAGTTGTGTGTTTTTCCCCGGCAGGACACAAAGACGCCTGATAGCCCACATTTTTCTTCAATAAGATTTCTAGAATATTCAGACCGGTAAATGAAAATAAATAAATATACTGCTTAATAAATGGAGCGTCTACTCAAATATGGGTATCCACTAAAATAACGTTTTAATGTTTAGTGATGGAAACTCTGGAAGATTGATAAATTTGCATACGAACTCATGATTAATAACAAAATCCCATTCCTTGACGTCGATATAAAACTAAAATCCAAAGTATTTGCCACTTACCCATATAAAAAATAAAAATACAAACTCTTATCTTCTAAACTGTCAATGCCCAGAAAGA
>OZ010576.1:59328082-59348082 GCA_963932145.1 Acanthosepion lycidas
CCATCTATAAAAAGCATACCCGCTCGGCCCGGTGGCTAGGATCAAAGTGTAGTATCTGTGAGCTGCCGGGTCGGGTGTCTGTCGAACTCTCTGCTTGCAGGGAGGAACCCTGACGAAGCTCCGCCGAAGAGTAGGGTTTCGTTGGGGGAGTTTGACGGAACTGGCCCCCCCTCGGGGTGTTTGGATGGTTATTCATTTTTGACTGGGCCTACGGGCTCGGAGATACCCACATTAAAAAGGCCTTGTGCCACATTCAATCCTCGTGGGTGGATTGATATATACCATCTATACAAAGCATACCCGCTCGGCTCGGTGGCTAGGATCAAAGTGTAGTATCTGTGCTTTGTGAGCTGCCGGGTCGGGTGTCTGTCGAACTCTCTGCTTGCAGAGAGGAACCCTGACGAAGCTCCGCCGAAGGGTAGGGTTTCGTTGGGGGAGGTTGACGGAACTGGCCCCACTCGGGGGTTTGGATGGTTATTTATTTTTGGCTGAGCCTACGGGCTCGGAGATACCCACATTAAAAAGGCCTTGTGCCACATTCGATCCCCGTGGGTGGATTGATAAATACCATTCATAAAAAGAATGTATAAACATAAAAATATCTTAAAATAATTGTCGGACTTTGTCCATTTCATTTTATATATATATATATATTAGGTTGGTGCAAAAATAATGTCATTTTCTCACATAGTAACATATGTGAGAAAACGACATTATTTTTGCACCGACCTTATATATATATATATATATATATATATATATATATATATATATATATATATTCATTCTTTTCTTTAACCACGAAAAACGCCAGCTTAACGGCGAAAAGTATTAACGATTTATTATTTAAGAATACACACATGTTCCTTTCTTTCTTTTTTGATTTCATGAAGTCTAGTAAGGTCGAATAATCTAGTTTCAATGAAACGGTTTTCTACTTGTTATATTCTTCAAACTTTGTCTGCATTCTTTATCCTATTTTACACACACACACACACAAATTCAAGAAAAACCAAAACCGTTGTTGGATCCAATGGACAACCTAGCCAAAAGACCTAAAGACCCTTAGAAACAAGATAAAAAAAACTCGAACAAAGACATCAATAAGAAAAAAGGAAAAGCCCTAAAGGCAAACACCTACATACTCAGTAAAGTGTTCAATGCCTAGATTACTTAGACAGAGCAAAACCCCTTGACGACGTTAATTCCTATGAAAAGATGGTCCTAGTCATATATACATATATATGCCTTGATCCAAAGGTCTACAAAATCATTCTAGATATTTTTAAAATAACTCAGTTTAACGAAGTGTGTCATTGAATTTAAATTTGATTTACTTTATGATTAATGACTCATCTATTAAAATATTAAAATAGTAAAATGATAGATTGGCAATGGGAGGGTGAGTAGATAAAAATAAGACGATAAAATAAGGAACTTAGTAATAAAAATATGCTAAAATTAATATTTTAATCAAATTGTTATTACTCCTATCATTGTTTTTGTAGTAGTAGTAGTAGTAGTAGTAGTAGTAGTAGTAGAAAAAGAAGACGAAAGATATATGAAAGGAAGATTGAAATACGAACGACGAGAAGAAAGAAAGAAAGGAAGAAAGAAAGATGAAAGGAAGGTTGAAGTACAAATTAAAAGAAGAAAGAAAGAAAGAAAGAAAGAAAGAAAGAAAGAAAGAAAGAAAGAAGGTTAAAATACAAATTAAAAGAAGTGGGGGAAGAAGAAGAAGAAAAAAAAAGAAAGACATATGAAAGAAAGACTGAAATACGAAGAAAGAAAGAAATGAAAATATATGAAAAAAATATTTTGAAATTGAAAAGAAGAATATTCTTTTGTCGAGAACTGAAAGAAATGAAAATGATGATAGTTTCCAATCACGATGTACGTTGCGAGGGGGGGGTGAAAGAATTTGAAATCAAAGGTAAAATCAAAACCATCCATCCTCACATTATTGAACTGAACAAGAATACTGAGGAGACGTCTGCATTTTGAAAAAAAAATGTTCTCATTTGATCTCAACTAAAAGCCACCAGTTACTACGGACTTGAAATCCCTATGAAAATGCATACGTAATCTTAATGTGCCATGACCTTTTAATACTTGGGGATCATGGCTCCCCACAACTTCCTATTCTTTGTAGCTCGAAGCAATGTTTGTTTTTTCACTTGTTTGTTCCGTATCTCCTCGGGATATAGGCGGTCATGGCTCTCCACAACTTCTTGTCTTTTGTAGCTCTTAGTAAATTTTGTCTTACTGTTATTTCTCCTAAACCCTGTTCTGTCATACATTTACTCAAGCTACGTAGGTTATGCGTCCTTTTCATCATGTCTCTTTTCAGTCTGCCCTGCGAATATCAGATTTTCCAAGCCCTCCTTCCTCATTAGGTGTTCTAGAAATTTCAACTGTCTCTTCCCGATGTTAAGCATAAGTTTCCTTTTTGTTTCCATTTTCTCTAAATTCGTTGCGCACATGTTCGGTCCATGGTTTCCTTCCCAGTCTCTGTTATGCCATCCAAGCTCGTTTTGGTGTGTTACCCGTTGTTAATGGTGGTACTTATTATCTCATAAGTGGATGTAGGTGGGGGTATAATGGATAGCGGTTCGGAATGAGAAATCTGAAAGCCGAGTTCAAGCTACTTTCGCTAGTTCCCAGACTGCATGACTTTAAACGTGCTACTAGGCTGGCATCTCGGTCCCACCCTTTCACTGTCGAAACGGTTAAATGTAGCCGTCTCTTCTACTTCAATAGCTTCATGTCTCGCACCTCCCGCCTGTGGAATTCCCTTCCTATTACTTGTTTCCCTGATAGCTATAATCTCCAATTATTCAAATGTAATGCCAATCAACATCTCCAGATGCTTTCATCTATTCCCTACCCTCCTCTTCATCCTTTCCTCAATCACGCTTCTTTACTCTCGCTCCTACTCTCTGTAACCCCTTGCGTGCTACTGGCACTCCCGTTTTGCTTGGGGTGAAATGCTTAAAAAAAATTACGCTCGGGTTCGTTGCATTCACTTACGTGCAAATACCCTTGGGAAAAGTATGCATCTATCCCCCAGTTATGGATTAAATAGTGGGACTTGTAATGCAATACTCACTCGCAAAATATAATTATTCTTAAAACCCAGAATCTGTGTTAGTTTTAAATAACCCAAGGTAAAACGTAAAAAGCAAATTAATCAGTCTCATCTCATAAAACAGGTATTTATTGACAAATTAACTTACTACTTCAACTACTACTATTATTATTATTATTATTATTATTTGCAGTGTCCCTTCAGGATGTAGACGATTATGTCTTTCCACAACTTCCTATCTTTTACAACTCTAATTAATGTTTCTCCGTTTAATATCCTTCCCAATCCCTGTTCCACAAGCCATTTACACAAGCTCGTTAGGTAAGTTACTTACTGCTTTCCTCTGCCCTCTGTCTTGGGAGTGTCGAATTCTCTAAGCTCTCTTTCCTCGTTATGCGTCTCCGAAATTTCAGCTCTATCTTATTTTAAGTCTTTTTTGTTTTCATTTTCCTGACAACTACCTCTTTACTCGCATGCTCCGTCCATGATTTTTGCAGTATCCCTCTGTAGAACGAAATCTCTGTTGCCTCAAGTCTCCCCTTCACCTGTAAGAACATTGACCAGAATTCACTGCCATATAGAACGACTGATATTACATGGCAGTTCGATACTCTTTACTTTGTTTCTTACGCAAATTTACTGTTTCTTGTAACAACAAAATCATCTATTATAATGATCATAACGATTGTGATCCAAATGACGCCGATAGTTGTTTTTTATAATAATCAATATTAACCTTGTTATTTCTATTAAACAGACATATTACATGGAAGTGAAAGGAAAATGAAATTTAAAAAAAAGAAAAAAGAAAATGTATAATTACCCTGAATGACAATTCGAAAAAAATACAGTTGACCTGTTTTTCTTCCTCCCGCTTCGGGGTTCAATCGAAGAAATAACATTAATGTACACTATGACCGAAATGAGAAAATATTCTAAATGCGGATAGGATATGAACATATATTAATAATATACCGATATTATATATAGCATTTTACTCCCATGTAGGGTCGGATTATGACCTTTTAGGGCCCCTAGACTAATGAAATTATGTCCCCCACTCAGATAAGCTACCCTCAAACTCTCCCGCACCCAACTTCAATATTTTTTACTAGTGATATATTTTATCGACATTTACATAGCTTGAAGTAAACTTATTGCAAATTTAAATAAACTAAAATAGCTATCCTTTGTTTGTCAATAAAAATATTTTTAAGAAATATCACTATTTATTGAAAGCCAACTTTGTACATATTTCAACCCAGCCCTAGTAAAAAAAAATTTTATAAGAATCTTAAGGGGTACTAGACCGCAGCCTATAATATAATCAGGCCTTGCTTCCATGAAATATCTGTTTAAATAGAAATAATTCTTTTTTACCTCAAAGAAAAAATCGTGATGGGACATTATGGTTGCGGCATCCATGTAGAAGAGGAAAATGTGATCTTATCTCGGTCTCAAATGAGGATTTTCGTAAGTCGGAGCAAAGAACAAATAAGTGAAAGAAAGTATTTGGGGGTCAAGCGACAAAAAACTGGACATTGATTATTTCATTAAACCGATCATTAATGGAATGCCTAGAAGAGTTCCGAAGAAAAAAAAAGCAGACGCTTTCTCCGCTTGCGGCAAAATGCTCTCTCACACGACTGAAGAATTTCAGTCAGTGCATGTTTTCAAAGACCGATACATCACCACGAGTGGCCCAGGCTCGCTGGTTGATTTTATCGAGTTACCATCTCTTCGAATGGTTGTCGATCAAGACAATAGAAGCCAGGCTGTCCTGCTATTTAACTCATAGCTGGAAGGTAGAAGAGATGGATTCATACCTTTCCCAATAGTATTTGCGTGTGGATGTAACGAACCTGATTGGAATTCGAACTCAGCACTCCGATCTTTCTATCCGAGCCGCAATCCATTACACCAAAAGTCACGGAAGTGACAACGAGTATTCGTTGACATTACAAAAGTGGCAACGAGTGTTCGTTGGCATCACAAAAATGGGTAATCATTTGGGAATACCAGATGCTGTAAGCTTGGATGTGCGGATGGTGTGATGGATAACGACTCGAAATTGTTAATAGGAGAGCCGAGTTTCAATTTCAGTCGGGTTTGTTATATTAACTTACACGCAAATAACCTTGTGAAAGTTATGAATCCAGACCTTTTCCCCACCATCTATGGGTTAATTATTAGAACTTGTATTAGTAAACCATACAATCTAAAAGTGTTTTCTGGCTTTAAATAACCTGACAATGATTGATAAGTCGTAATTTCTTCTTTTTTTTTTTTTTTCTTTCATTATTTCAATTGGCGTTCTCATTTGCGTTTTCCATCCCTTGTTAAAACACTTTACAGGTATTTATCCTTCAATACTTGAGTGATGTTGACATTTCTTATTTATAGCTCGCGTCTTGGATCTCTTCCTAACAACCATACATTTTGCCTTCACCAATTATTACTGGCGTCAAAATCCACAGAGTACAAATATCGTAATGACCGTGATATGAAATATGAACATCTTAGTGGTGCTTATGGATGCTAACCTCCAGTAGAGCAACACTTTGCGCTTTCTTCATCTTACGTTTTCCAGTGATATGGAGTGGAGTGATTATATTTAATCAAACGCTATGTCTGCCGCTAGGAAAGTTGGTTCACTGTAACGTGCCAGACAATTATTCTCGTTAGAATCCATCTTGCATCTTTATAAATCTACCATTCGTCCGCAAATTGAATGTAGCTGCCATATCTGGTCTGATGCTCCGGCTATATATCACGAGATTCCTGACAAAATTCAAAGAGAGGTCTGTAATGTTATCGATCCTGACCTGGCATCTAGACTACAGTCACTTTCTCATCGCCGTGACGTTGCTTTCCTATGCCTTTTTCTATAAATAATTACGTGGCAGTTGTTCTAAGTTCTGAACACACACACACACGCCAGACAAATTGTACATATGGTAACTAGTTAAGACTACATAGAGACTTTGAAGTATTTGCATTTACTCACCCCCACCCACGAGGTCAGGTTGTGATACATGGTCGGTTTAATGTGGAGAGCCGGAGCGCGTACACCTGGGCTATGAACAAAAATTGCCCCCAACCCCCGCAACCATCGGTTGCGCTAACCTCGGTGCGAGCACCGATCCCTCTCTCTGGTGCAATGAGAGGGCACTACCATGGGCAGCTGTTTCCCAGGGCTGGGCACCGCTCAGTATAATTTTCTTCAGTTATGACGGAGCCGCCCCTGAGCATACTCTGCTCAAAGACAGAGACGTAACTGAGAGATGATAAATAGATAAATACACGAGAGAGTAATTTACACACTAAGACTTTGAGGTATTTTGGTGGCTGTAGTAAGAATAATAAGTAAGAATGTATTGTTTAAGTGTAAAGAATACTGTGGTATGTTTGAGTCAGTAATTGTGGCTACCTAAATATCCCACTTTTGAATCTGTGCGACATTTTTGTATTTTTCAAAATAAATATTGCTCTCGTATTTAGTACCTCAACTTCATGAATTCAAACGCACTACTAGATTGGCAAGTAGGTCCCATTTTTGAGATTTCCATTTCAAAATCCTTGTATTTTGATAGTTTTTGAAGATCTTCAGATACATTACCGTCTGTAAGGACTGTCATGTCCATAAGGAGGCACATATTTTCTTTGAGGTCTCTGATTACGATGTATGGGCGATTAGATTTCATTGATCCGTCTGTGTGTATTGTGAAGTCCCATAAAATTCTTAGAGGTCCTATCACCGTAAACATGTCTGGGTGGTGTTCATACCAACTTCTTGCAGTTTCCTTTCTGTAAAAGTTGCAGTTTTCCAGTACAGATATTGGCCCACTCTGTCGTGCCGGGTTTTATATTCAGTGGGTGCCAATACCGTGCAACCTGATACAAGATGGTCAATTGTTTCTGGATATTTATCACAGAATCTGCATTTTGGACTAATACAATTTTTCTGTATGTGAGTTTGGTAATTTCTATTTAGCAAGCATTGGTCCTGTGCAGCAAGAATAAAACTTTTGGTTTCACCTTTTAACCCTGCACTACGTAGCCACTGATAGGTACGGGGTTTGTCTACATCAGCTTATTTGGTACCGGCAGAGTATTGACCGTGAAGCGGTTTTTCTTGCCATCGTTTCTGTATCTCGTCGGTTGCATTTGCCTTTGCTTTCTTTTTGTGTTCCTTTATTTTAAGATTTGTTGTCACTTAATTCTCAGAGATGACCATAATGCACCTGATGTGAGTAAGTAAATAATAATAATAATAATAATAATAATAATAATAATTATCATTATTATTATTATTATTATTATATTATTTTACTGTTAAAATAGCTTGATGTGGCTGTAGGTTCTATTCTAATGGTTTCTTCTCGCCTGTAGAACTCTCTTCCTGTTCCTTGCTTCCCTGCCACCTACAATCTTCAAAAATTTAAATGCAACGTCAATCGTCATTTTCTGTCTTCCTAAATACTGTTCTTTTATTATCCTTTCACCTCGTTAAAGTCTTTTCATTCTCTTTCACTCCCACTAACCCCCCTTGCGTCTTAGTGACATTATCGCCTTGCTTGGAGTGAAATGATTAAAACAAGATAAGCTCTTGAACCCGTACCCAAAAAACACAAGAATAGATGGAATTCTTGAAACTGTATAAAATAGGGACTTGTGGGGTGTTCGATGATGCTGTGGAAAGTCCTGCAGTTTTAAGATTTGTTGTCACTTAATTCTCAGAGATGACCATTACGCACCTGATGTGAGTAAGTAAATAATAATAATTATTATTATTATTATTATCATTACTATTATAAAGACCGTTTGAAAGCTTGGTGACTATTTGATTCTTTAAGAAGCTTTTTAGATGAATTGTTCTTGTCTCAACCATATTTCCTCCCTCTTTTCTGTCACCCACATAAGCTCATATCTACCTTCCTGTTATTCATTGATTGATCACCTTTCTCTGCTCAAGACATTGATAGAGTTTATAGCACAACGCCAAGGATTTTATCGTGATACAACTGACTGCGTCTCTCTCTCTCTCTCTCTCCCTCTCCCCCTCTCTCTCTCTCTCTCTCTCTCTCTCTCTCTCTCTCTCTACTGCTACCAGAAACAAAAGAAAAATTGTAAGAAAAAAAAGATGGTCGAACACTTGAGAATGGCATCCAAACGCATGTGCGGAAACGTGAGCGCCAGTGTGCATCTGCCTGCACGTACATTAGACATTGGCATAGACAAGATGATGTATAAACTTATTACCTGCTTTCAGTGTGAAAGATATGTTGGACAGATAGGCATAATGTTTATTCATCTACGTCGGTCTTAGTATTTTAAAAACAAGCGTTCCGAGCGAGCAGACAACTCTAGGCAAAAAAAGCGTTCGCAAAAAGACAATACATATATGTGTATATGTGTGTGTGTATGAAGAAAGAGAGAGAGAGAGAAAGAAAGAAAGAAAGAAAGAGAGAGAAAAAAAAACACTGAACAGCAGTACTCATAGATAATTCTTGCGAGACTCATACATCGGGAGAAATTGGGGATATTTTAGCGAACAAGCATAAAAACGAATAGCTGGAAACTGCAAAAAGAAAAAATCATGAAAAGAGTAATACACGAAACGAAACAAATGATTACTGATCGGTAACAATTTGGTGATATAAAAATGTGAAATGATTTGTATGAAATGGCCGAAACGAAAAGAAAGAGAAGGAAAAGGAAAGAATTATTAGCCCTTCAGACCATATATGTCGGTGAACGAATACGTCTTCGTTCCAACTGAAACGAACCTAAAGAAGTTTCAGATTATCTTCTGGCTAGAAATCTACTCATTAAAGCAACATTAAAACATCCCTAGTAAAACGGAGTTTTCGCTCCCTTAACTGCTCGACCGAGCGAAGCCTCATAACGTGCCACTTGTGAAAAAGAGAAAAAAAGACACGAGTAGAAAAAAGAAAGTGTTGCAGTACAGGCACTAACACCAAATAATAATGATAATAATAATCATAATAATAATAGCTTTTACTACTAATAACGCTTACATTAATATCCCAAGGTTTGTTCGGACAATCGAATTCTTTTGTTTTCTTGGCTCTTCTCATATTCATAATATTCGTTGGCCGCTCGTATCAAAGTATGCCTGTCTGTATCCGATCCCTGTTGAAGACGCCAGTTCAGGTACATTCGTGTTTGTTTCAATATCCACAGCGCCAATCGGTGGTTTATAATGCAGCTATGCTGTGCGGACCTTAGTTACCGTTACTGGGGTGGAGAGCGCATCATCCGGCGTGACTGAACATGTTTGAACAAAGGCCAGCACGCTAAAACCCTCGGTCACGATGACTTGTAACTTCGTGCTAGCACAACGATCGACGAACAATTTCGCCTATCCAATTTCACTCACAAGGTTTGGTAAGGTTTTCAGGCAGTTAAAAAAAAACAAAAAAAAACACCGATGACATCAAAAACTCACATTCCAGCCAAATCAACCATGAGGCAAATATGAACCCGGGTCGTATGGATGGAAAGCAAATGTTCTAACCACTCGGCCACGCGTAGAACTATTCTAGATCTTCTCTTTCATTATCCTCTTTTATCCTTACTTTTCTTCCTACTGTCGTCTTTAATATCAATTTCGACCTGTTTATTTGATTATTTTTATTTTTTTACTTAGTTTGGCACAAGGCTATGTGCTTGGGGCACTCAGTGAGAATCAAATTTATTACGACAGTAATAGTCTGCTCGGCTATCTCACTTTTTATTATCGAGATTGATAATATTAATATTGCCGTTTAGGAAACATTCGGCATTCATTGACCGAGCAGCCAGTGCTATCGTCGACTAAAATGTATCAAATATTCCCCGTAAAACAGTTTTTCATGAAAATAAGATTCTCAAATTCACTGGCTGTTATCGCTATTGCCAACATTGATGGAGGTTTCCTTCCTAGCCTTTTTTTTCGAAGTGGTGTGGAACGTTAACATTTTAATTCTCCTTATTTTCTCTTCGTGTTACATGTGCTATCCATTTTAGTTGTTGCTGCCGTTGAAAGTCTTTCTGTTATTTGGTATCGTTCTTTGTGGTTTTATAACGACAAACCACTAGGTTCAAAGAAGGATGGTCTTCGTTGACCCCAACAACTTATTAATGGCCACCGTTAAATCCGGTATAGAGATTAAAATTAAAATACGATATTAATGGAAGATTTCTAAAAAGATCCGGTATTAAGTATAGAAATTTAAATTAAAATCCGATATTAATGGGAAATTTCTAATAAGTCTGGTATTAAGTTTAAAAATTAAAATTAAAATCCGATGTGAATGAGAATTTTTTAAAAATCCAGTATTAAGTATAGAAATTAAAATCCGGTATTAATGGGTAATTCTAAAACTCCTACTCTTGTTCAAAAGACGGGTAAGGAATGTGAACCGCGGGATAGCTGGAAAGTAGGAAGATTGTATTGCTCCAATTCGTCACCTGAAAATACTGTTTTGGAACTCAAACAGCTTTCTGTCCTGAAATCAATCTCCAAAACTGGAGAGAAATATGCAACTGCTTTAATCTTTTTTTTTTTTTCTCTTAGCATTTTTCTTATTTCTATTCATGAAATTTACGAACATTAACCGCCAACAACTTCTTAATTATTAGAAAATTAATCTAAAAAAATTTTAACTTTAAAAAGAAAAGGAGCCAGCCGTAGTCGGGAGCATCGAGTCAATGCGAACGATCCTTTCCTTAGCTACATAATATGTGCTTCGCCAGCTTTTGAATTCAGAGTTTTCCTTCTCCTAGACCGGTTGTCACCCGAGGCTATAGAACCCATTCTGTCCTGCTATTTACCCAAAGCTGGAGGAAGAAGAGATGGGTTTATACCTTTTCCAAGTGCATTAGCACGTAAGGAACTCAACTGGAATTAGAACTCGGCTCACCGATTCCTCAATTCGAGCCGTAATCCATTACTCCACCTTGCTTCCATATACAACAGAAATCGAAGAATTATTATTAATAATGCTATTATTATTATATTAGGTTGGCGCAAAAATAATGACGTAATAATGTCGTTTTTTGACTTATTTTTTAACGTCAAAAAACGACATTATTACGTCATTATTTTTGCACCAACCTAATAGTTATTCACACTGTTCGGACCGTTGTCATCTTCACAACGTTTCGGCCGGTGGACGAAATAAAGGGTTCGGTTCGAAATTCGAATTTCACCTGAAGAAGGCCGGAGAATACAACGGCCGAAACGTCGTGAATTCGACCTAGTATCATATTCTGTACGACGTGGACATATTGATAAATCCCTACAACTGCGGTGAGCTCGAGTCTCTAATTTGTGGTAGCAGACTTAAACTAAACCTCCTGACAACTCAAGCAAGTTAGAGTTTTACGAGTCGCCACTTATGACTTTGAGGCGTATGCTAAGCTTAGTACTGATTTTCGCTTGTAATACGAAAGTGGAATGTTCGTAAACAAAAAATGGCGGAAGGTGAATAAGCAATGGAGGTATGGTGGAGTAATGGATTGCGGTTTGAATTGTGGAATCGGAGACCCGAGTTCTAGTTCTAGTCGAGTTCATTACATTCACTTAAGTGTTAATATCCTTGAGAAAGGTATGAATCTATCTCTTCTCCCCGCCCATGGGTAAATAGCAGACTGAGTTTAATAGCCTTGGGTGGCAACCGGTTTTGGCGAAGGGGAAACTCTGAATTGAAATCAGCCTCGAGAGGGTTGGGCTCCACCAGCCTGTCTTGCCCAGGGTACACCACTTCTGCTGAAATTTTAGCTACGGCTTTCTTTCTTTTTTTCTAATACCATGCCCCTTCAGAGGATAAGCGACCATAACGTACCCCAAGATTCCTTTCTTTTTATTATCTTTGAATTAGCATAATTTCTTGGGAAATATCGTGGAGTGAGTTCCCGTTTTCTTCACCACAGTTTGAAAATTAGAATGGTTTTTCTCATAAACTAGCCAACATCCAAAGCTAAAGATCCCAGTCTACACTCCTATTTAATCTATTGCTGGGGGAGATGATGAATCGGCTACATGCCTTTCTCACGAGTATTTGTGCGTAAGTGAATATAACGAACTCGGCTGGAATTAGAACTCGGCTCTCCGATTTCCAATTCCGATCCGATATCCATTACACCACAAGTACATCCAAACCTACAGTACCTAGTATTTCGAAGCGGTCGCCCATCTAAGTACTGACCAGAATCGACGTTTCTTAACCGGCGATCTTACGAGAAGCAGTGTGTCAACATGATATAGCCGTAAGCCTGATTGATTGATTGATTGATAGATAGATAGATAGATAGATAGATAGATAGATAGATAGATAGATAGATTAGATAGATAGATATTTGCTTGGCCTAATCGTGGCCAAAGAAAAAGAATAGGTATATAAATTTGCACCAATTTTCTAACTGTAAAGGGACTGCCAACTTGCCTTGAAAAGCAGCCTTTGAAAATTTTGTTTTTATCTGGTCTTGAGCACTAAGCACTGATGTTGTTCGCATATAAACCACAACGTTAGTCACCGCAGCGGTTCCTGACAGAGTACGAAAAGAAAGAAACAAACAATACCCCGGCCATTATATTTCTTTCTTTCTTTTTTTCTTTCTTTCTGTCCCTATCGAATAGATAGATAGATAGATAGATAGATAGATAGATAGATAGATAGATAGATAGATTCATTCATTTATCATTAAAAGGTTAGCATTTCTTTTCTTCCTTCGCCCTCTTTATAACACCAACTCTTCCCCTTAACGTTCGTTGACTCTTTTCTTATTTCCTCGGCTGATTCGGATATGCTTCTTTTTAATTACTTATTCCTTTTAACAATATTTTCTTTTAAGTTCTTTATCCTCCTTTCTTTTCTCTGCTTGTATCAGACTTTACCAGTGTTTCATTCCTTTTCTTTGTTTCGGCCTCTTTATTTTTTTAAACTACACTTCTCTCTCTCTCTCTCTCTCTCTCTCTCTCTCTCTCTCTCTCTCTCTCTCTCTCTCTCTCTCTCTCTCTCTATTATCACAACCTCTTGTCTCTTTGTCTTTCTCTCATGCTTCTATATCTTTCTTTCGTCCTCCTTCTCTTTTTCCCTCTCTCTCTCTCTTTATTTCTTTGATTTTCTTACCCCTCTCTATATATTTCTACCTCTCCCTCTTGTTCAATTTCTTTTTCTTTATTTTTCTTTCATATCCGTTCTTTTTTTTTCTCTTCATAAAATTATAATATTTCTTCTTTTTTACGTTTGGCACTAATTCTTTTTTCCCTGTCATTACTATATTTATTTTTATTTTTCCCTCTTTTCATTGTTCGTTTTTTTATGTTAAATATTTCACACTGCCTTGCTTTTGTCTTTATTTTTACATCTGCTTCAGTGACTACAAAAGATAAACTCCTCATAAAACATGTTTCGTTCCGTCTTCTTTTTCCATACGGTCGATCATGTCTTTTATGTCCATGCAGTATTTTAATGTCTTTACAAACGGACGTTAAGTTTAAACGAGAAAAAACAACAATCATTTACACACAAGCATACATATTAACTATCTATTTATTTATATATCTACCCTTATTCATTTATACCTAACTCGCTAGGTATTTATCTCACTCTGTTCATATCTATCTATCTATCTATCTATCTATCTATCTATCTATCTATCTATCTATCTATCCCACTATGTTCGTTTTAGACCATTCTTATATGCATTTCAATCTTTGAGGCTTACGATCATATCATGTTGAAATACCGGTTCCCGTACAATCATCAAAGTTCAGCAACGGCAAGCCTGATCAGTAGCTTGATTGGTGACCGCTTAGGAATACAAGGTGCTGTAAGCTTGGATGTGCGTGTGATGTAATGGATAATGTCACGGAATTGTTAATTGGAGAGCCAAGTTCCAATTCCAGTTAGGTTCGTTATATTCAATTACGTACAAATACCCTTGGGAAAGGTATGACTCTACCTCTTCTTCCCCTCAGCTACAGGTTAATTAGCAACACTTGTATTACGAAACCAATATTAACTTAAAAAAAATTCTTACAATCTAAAAATATTTTCTGGCTTTAAAAAACCTGAAAAGAGTTGATAAGCCTTGAAAACGAAGTAATCATAAAAATCAGATCTATGATTTGTAGTAATATTCAAAATTTAATAATTAAGATATCATGTAAAGTTCTCAAAGGAACGTCAAAAAAGCAACACGAATCGACATAAATGGCAAATTCCATGAAAAAAAAACGCCCCAAAATAAGATCTAAAAAGTTAACATTTGTGGCCGTTGCAGAAAACATACCAGGAGATATAGAAAGAGAAAAAAATTTTTTTCTTTTTTCCTGGGAAGAAGAAAAAAAAAAAAGATAAAAACGAAACTTTGCAACAGGATGTTGTCAGTCAATATAGAAAAGACTAGTCGTTTACACAAAACTGCACCAAGTGACTCGCTTTTACATAAAGAGAAGATAAGCGAAGCTCGAACTCAAAATACTCTGTCAACTTCTTTCAGTCGATATACTTCTATTTCCTATTCTTCTGTAACCTGTAATGACATTTGAAAAATGTATGAACTTTTTCTCTATCACAAACATTTCGATTAATAAGACTGTTTAGTTTTAAGAGATACATTCACAGAAAATCAACTTACACGAACATTTACATAGAAAATTTTGTTGTAAAAATGTACATAAATTACAGTTTCAAATTTTATCACAATTATTGAAAGTTTGTTTACTATACTAATTGTAACTATGACTATTTATGAATGTAGATATAACCAAACATCAGTCTACCATTCGTTCGTGCATTGAATATTGCTGCTACATTTAGTCTGGTGTTTCCACAATATATCTAGATAGTCTTGACAAAATTTCTATGAACATTTCAAATGATAAGATGGTCTACTGTTAAAAGATATATCCATAAAAATCAACCTTTAGCACAAATACTTTGTTATGAATATGTAAATAAATTGCAGTTTTAAATATTACCGGAATTATTGCAAATTTAATATATTAATTACTGGTCTAAATAAATAATACTAGATTGGTAGTTAGCTCTCATCATTTTATTATGAATAATTACTATATTAACTAAATAAATAAGTACTGGATTGGAAGCTAGATCTCATCATTCTCTATTTGAAATTGCTAGATGTAACCGTAAGAGATTCTTCACGCGCGTTTCGCTTGTGGCACTCACTTCCGGCTTCTTGCTTTCCGGCCAACTTTGATTTTTCAAAATTTAAATAGAATTACAATCGTTATCATCTGTCTTCTTTAATTCATGTTCTTCTATTGTTCTCTCCCTATTTAATAGCGTCGTCTTTTTTTTTCTCATATTCTTTCATACGCAATAAAATTATGCGTCGTTTATTGAAAAGATTTAAAAAAAAAAAAAAAAGATTGTAACTGTGACTAATTGCTAAGACCGCTATAAAATGATTCTCCCGCATTTAAAGAACTTTAAATGCAGCCTTTCTGATAAAAGACGCTTTCTTACAAGAGACTTTAAAAATACATCGCATATATCCAGACGGCTATATTCAGCATTTGAGTATTGAAATGTCGATTTTTCGTGAAAATATCATTTAAACTATTTTGAAAAGGATGATAAATACACATCAGCTCATACTTAAATGTAACATGTTATAATGAAAGCACCCAAATTTATAGAAACATCGGGGAATGGCTACTTGACTATATTAAAGGCACAATTTCACCTCAGAGGTAATGGGACATCCACAACGGTTTTTTCGCCATGATTGCAACCTTACCTGATAAGGCTGTAACAAAACTCTTCAGTGCTTCTTTTTCTTCTTCTTCTATACGCCATATCCATTCAAGATGTCGGTAATCATGACTCTCCAGAATTTCTTGTTCTTTGTAGCTCTTAGTAAATTTTGTCTTTTTTTACTTATCTCTAAATCTTATTCTGCTATACATTTTATTGTGGTGTCCTCCCTCTAATGAGTCTATTGTGGACTCGTCCACTTACTATAAAGTAGTAGGAAAGTAAGCTTCGGGGAACAGTGCCCCAGCCTGTTCAACTGTCAAACTCTCTGCCTTGAGCGGAGAGGAACCCGGACGAGGTTCTAAGGGAATATTTTTGGCCAAGCCTACGGGCTCGGAGAACCTACGCTAAACTCGGCCTTGTGCCACATAAATTCCTCGTGTTGTCAGGTATTAACAGTGCTCCACCCTGTTCAATTGTCAAACTCTCTGTCTTGAGCGGAGAGGAACTCGGACGAGGCTTTGCCGAAGCGCAACGTTTTCGTCCGGGGGTGGGTAGACAGGCCCTGAACCCGTTTATACGGGTTCGAAGGGAATATTTTTGGCCGAGCTTAGGGGCTCGGAGAACCCACGCTAAACTCGGCCTTGTGCCACATGAATCCCTCGTGGGGAGGGGCTGTTAAATATAACTGCTCCAGCCTGTTCAACTGTCAAACTTTCTGCATCGGCGGAGAGAACCCGTACGACGCTTTGCCGCAGGGCAAAGTTTCGTCCGGTGAGGTAGACAGGCCCGGACCCGTTTATGCGGGTTCTACGGGAATATTTTTGGCCAAGCCTACGGGCTCGGAAAACCCACTGTAACCTCGGCATTGTTCCACATACACCTCGTGGGGGAAGGGGACTGTTAAATATTAACAGTGACCTAAACTATTCTACTGATGCAGTTCGAAGCTCCTGTCGAACTCTCTGTCTTGGGTAGAGAGGAACCCGGACGAGGCTGTGCAAAAATAATGACGTAATAATGTCGTTTTTTGACGTATAACGTCAAAAAACGACATTATTACGTCATTATTTTTGCACCAACCTAATATATTTTTCCCATTTCTTAATACATTGCTTAGCTTCTTTCGCTATCTCAATACGTCTTCGGATTTTGATGTCGCCCCTTCCGTCCTCTGTTAAAACACTTCGAAAATATTTAATTCAAACAAACGCTTTTGTCAGCTGATAAAAAGACAAACCCTGAAACGCTGGACATGGATTTTGAAGGTAATTACAATCATGGGACGCCCATTAGTTCTTGATAGCTGATTTTATTGGCGTCAGTAAAAACAAAACGGTACAATATATATTTCTGCAAGCATTGCCTTCATCTAAAGTATGTCATTGCTTTCAAAAAAGCCTTTCCATTCAAGTAATAGTAACCCCGGGGTAACAATTTATACTAATTTTAATATTTACCATATTATATTTTTCAAAGGTGAAGGTCATTCAAAGAAACTCGACGGCAATCGTCTTTTTAAGGAGATTTATATTTATTGAAATAACGTATTTGTTGTAACCTACAAAAGGTTACGGAATGAGGAATAACCAAACAGAGGTTTTAAATGAAATGCTAATCTTTGTAGCATCAACAAAATACAATACTCGCCAGCGGCGTGAAGTAGGTAAACCACTGCAAGTAGTGGACTACTTAGTATATTATCCCCACTTACAATAGTGTCCAACGTATTTATGAGGATTAGTTTGTAACTTACTCTTTTTGAGTAGGTACACATCTACTTATCATCTCTCAGTTGCGTCTCTGTCCTTGGACAGAGTGCGCTCGGGGACTTCTCTCTCAAAGGACAGAGGGGCAGCAGAGAAATTTATACTGAAGAGGTGCCCAGCCCTGGGGAACAGATGCCCGAGGCCGCACCCTCCCATTGCATCAGAGGGAGGGATCGGTGCTCGCATCGAGGCCAGCGCAACCGACGGTTGTGGGGGCTGAGGGGAATTTTTGTCCCTTGCCCGAGTGTACGCGCTGGGATCCCCACCTAAAAATAGACCTTGTGTCACATCTCGTCCTAGTGGGGGGGGGGACAGTGTAAATACCGTATTTATGAGGATTTGGACATACCCATTAGTGCTCATAGGTATGGTATATAACAGTACTGATGTCTCCTTTTTGTGCCTGTAGTTTTTTTTTCTAGTATTTTTTCAGAATAATAATATTTTATAATAATTTATTATAAATACTTGTTTCTTTCTCACATTTATTTCAAAATATCTAACGGCAGCAAACCAGCATGCATGTATTTATTTATTTATTTACCATCAAATTATGTGACTCAAATTTCCAGCCATACAGATGCGTATTACAATGACACAGCCACTCAGTCTCTTCACCTACCATCCGAAATATTTGTTTATAAAAAATGTTTTGAGGTATTGTAGTGAATTGTATAAATATATGTTGTGTTATGTATATTTAAATTTATTTAATAATTTTGTTATTATTTTTCCCACGCATAATAGTTGGAATTTAATATGCAAGTATTTGTTTATAGACGCGGTTTGATATAAGAATGAGTGTCGAAAACAAATACTGAATTTCCTACTAAAAATGCCGTAAAAACAGAAAAACGGCCTGAGCTCAAGGTACACAATGTCTAATTTTAATTAAATTTGGCAAAGGTTCCAGGTGCAATATGCTCCTAAATTGTTTGGGGCATTATGTCTTGTGTAGGCTGTATCTCGAGAACAAACAAACATACATGCATACATACCAGACTCGAGTTTTAGTATTATATAAATTAAATAAAATTACTTTTTTATTAATCGAATTGAATCGTGATATCATAAGTGATCTAATAATTTTTCGGTAAATTTTCAGATTAAGCCCCCGAAGCCAACTGTAATGAAAAATTTTATTCTGGTGTAAAATTCGCATGCTTATTTCGAAAATAATAATAAGAGTTTGCAGAAGAAAACCGTTTAGGAGTTATCGACAATATAAGTTCGGCCTCATTCGCGTCGTGGTTACATCCCAGCTGCCATTACTGGCTTTGTTTACATACATTTTCCTCGAGTAGTAATGCGGGAAAGCTTTACTTGTCTTGATTGTTGCGCTATGCGCGAAATTTAAATTTAAATTTCGAGAATTGAGCAGTAATCAAAACGTGTAAGAAGATCAGGATATCAGTAAAAAGGCCGTTAACTAAATAAGCTTGTGCGCATTACTAATCGAGACAAATGTACGCAGACAACGCCAGTAATGGTGGCCGGGCTAGATGCAAATAAGACCGAATTTATATTGTCGATAACTCCTAAACAGTTTTCTTCCGCAAATTTTTATTGTTATTTTGGATTTAATCAGGCAATTTCACACCAAAATGTAAATTTACATTACAATTGGTTTCCGGGGCTTAATCTGTAAATTTTACCAATTTTTCTGGGTGATTTATGATGATAAATTTAACCATTTTGGCATTTTAAAAACCGGATGAATGGTTTGGATGTGTATCTGGGAGAATAAAGGATTTAATGCGTCCCATATTTTGGTACTCTTTTATAGATGCCTTTTTAAACTTCGCTGCGTTTCACCAATATAATTTTTATTCCATTTGCAACACGGGATTATAAATATATCAACATTTTAATCATATTTATTATTCATAATTTTTTGACTTATCAATTATTTCGTTTATGGTAGAAGAAGTGGTTAAGGTGATCTTAATTCCAATATTTTGGGGTTTATCAGCAATAATTTGAGTAGATAGATTTGTTTGTAAACATAATTATCTAGAATCTTTAGGATAATTTTTTCGCATTAATCATTGATGTGTATCGTTTTTTACGTCTGCATTTCATTACTGTCATTTATGGTCTGGTAGTTGGCATCAGACATGCTGACGGAAGCTAAAAAGATTCTCTAGACGATTAAAAAAGATCTGTTTCATTTTGGAGGCGTCAAAATTAACACGCCATTTCTTGTCTCGAAATTTTTGCGTTTGTTTGTTTGTTTTTTGGTAATGTGCTTTGTTTACCATTCTGCAATGCCAATCTATAGGCTTTGATAATATAACCCACTGGAGTTGACAACATTTTATTGTTTACACGTCCAACAACACACCTATCACTTCTCAACTCACACACTACACTCCCCCAGATCCGAGCTCTGTCTCTTCTCCTTAT
>OZ010576.1:59355582-59358082 GCA_963932145.1 Acanthosepion lycidas
TATATATATATATATATATATATACAAAAATCTGAAGATGATATGAAATGAGGGGGAGGGCTCTAAATCCCAATACAAACAAAATGTAAAAACAGAAAATAACAGATGCAAGTAAAACCTGTCCATGCCACAAAAAGTAAGAGTTGCCGCTGTATTCTGTCATCAGACATAATCAAGAAGCTAACTCTCTAACGGAATGGGAAGAAAAAAATAAATGCGGGCGTGGAGAAATCAAAGACTGAAACAGTCAAGATGAAAGCAGGGGCCAAAACAAACTGGGGAGGGTTGGGAATCTCAAATTGGTTCATAACAGAAGCAAAGAGCCGGGAACAGGCCACGAACTACACTCACTCACATTAACTAGGTACGCAAAAGAGAGTCTAACTTAACCAGGGGAGGGTTCGCAGGAAACCGCCCCGTTGTGACGAAGAAGACTTTAAAAAGGAACTCAAGCCCCTTTGAACCAAGCTCGCTACTTTCACTCACCTTTCGTTGAAATCTGTCGGCAGCAAATACTTTCTATCAGTTCTGATCTTCAGTTTCTGAAGATGATGTAAATAAACATCTAAATATTAACAAACAGAACTACTTCCTCTATAAGCCGTGTCCCTTCAGGACGTTGTTGATCATGGCTCTTCACAATTTTCTGTTCTTTGTAGTTCTCAATAGCCTTTATCTTTTTACCATCTTCCCCAAACCCTGCTCCGCCATCCATTCACTCAAGTTCGCCAGAGAGGTTGTACGTTGCTTTCCTCTGTCTCTCTTACTTCAATCTGTCCTGTGAGTATCAAATTTTCAAAGCCCTCTTTCCTCATTATGCGCCCCAGCAATTTTAACTATCTCTTCCTGATGTCAAGTATAAGGTCCTTTCTGCTACCATTGTCTCTAGAACTTTGTCGTTAAACTACACTTCCTGTTTTTAATCAAATATAGATTCACTTCAAACATTTGCCGAGCTATCTTTATTCTAAAATCGTCTTTCTTCTTTCGCTAACAAGCCACTCGATATCTTAATCAATCCGTCATTTCCTTCCTCTTTTAATAGCGTTTTCCTCTTACCATCACCCACATTGTTTCGTTCTACCTCCAATCCTCCTCTTAACAACCAGAGCTGTCTCTGTATTTCTCGTCTTTATGTCCTTCTAGTTTTAATAGCTGATACAATCAGTTCTCTCTTTCCAGCCTTCGCTCTTCTCCTTCCGCTTCTATCTTACATTTCTTTCTTTCTTTCTTTTTCCTCCCCATTTTTGAGACCCTTTTATTTCTTCCTTTCCGTTTTATCTTCCCTTACAATCTCCATTTTAAATAGAAATGAAGACCTTATATCACGTAACTTCTTGGTGCGCTTGTTACTGATCTTGCCCGTCTGACGCATGCGTGCTACGATGTCATGTGTGGCCGAAGCTCGTCTCGACGCTTGTGGAATGGCTTTACGCATGCATGCACTGCACTGGTAAGAACCAGGGCCAAATGCATGACGGGATGGGCGGTTCTTTCCTTGGTGGAAAACGAGGAAAAAGAAAGAAAATGAAAGAATTATTGTTTCCATGCGTGGGTGTGCAAAATAAAAATATATGTTGGCGGGAATGATAAACATTGACGTTTGTGTAAAAGAAAGAAAGAAAGAAAGAAAGAAAGAAAGAAAGAAAGAAAGAAAGAAAAAATTTGAGAAGGAGTAAAAAGAAAACGAAAAATATAGATATGAACAGACTGATAAATATATAAACAACATTATAACATTGAGATAGAGACAAAATGAAATAGGTAGACATATATGAACAGACCAAGATAGATAGATAGACAGATAGATAGATAGATAGATAGATAGATAGATAGATAGATAGATAGATAGATAGGTTTAAGTTTGCAATTGCATGAAAATAAATTTATCTGGAGATAAAATGATGTCATACTCATTTCTCAAGTAAAGGCATGGCTCCCTTGAAAATTAGCATTTGAAATTGAGCTTCTATATCAAATACTGGCACTAGGTGCAAAAAATTTTATTATTTTTATCAGTGAAAAAACATTTTTTTTACGATAGCTGCCTTTCATGGCATTTTGATAGAGATTCTTTATTTCTAAAGAGCAAGAACTTTTGTTTCTGTGTGAAATGTTGTTTAAGTATTTGTTAGTTTTGATGTGTTAAAAATAGCGATTTTTGTATGGCTGATTCAGGAAAGAAAGAAATTATTAGCGTTAATATAAAAATTGCGTTAACATTTTAGAAAGAAAGAAGATAAAAATGACGTATTCTACGTTAAAAGAAAGAAAGAAAGAAATTATTAGTGTTAATACAAAAATTATTTGCGTTAACATTTAAGAAAAAAATGTAAAAATGACTTTTTCTACGTTAACAGAAACAAACAAACAAACAAACAAATAGTAGATGATTCAGGAAATACTTATTTGTAAAAGAAAAAAGAAAGAAAAGGTAAAATGGAAATGTAGATACTTTAGGCAAAAAGCTTATTTATATAAGAAAGAAAGAAAGAAAGAG
>OZ010576.1:59363082-59368082 GCA_963932145.1 Acanthosepion lycidas
AAATAAAAGGTAATTGCGCAATAAACAGGGGAGATAACTGTAATAATGTCTGCTTCTAATCAACCAATATTCCCGCCATTGGCTGACCTTTATCTGACAAAACAATTTTGATTTCTTTCGTTAGTTTTCTTATCCGTTTTTTAAAAACTTCTTCCAGTTGCATTTTTTCCAAACATTAGATTTTTCTTTTTCCTTTATTCTTTAATATTAATTTTCTGTTTTCATGTTTGTACGGCAAATGCCAAATTAGAAGAAATTAGGAAAATGAAGAGATTTTTATGCGAATTTTCCAAATTGACATAGGCTGGAAAATCAGCATTCGAAAGCTTAGCCTTTAGTTTTGCTCGAACAACAACATTTGACACCGTCGGAAAATAGGATATTTAACTTTGAGTTTCAAATAGACGGGCGGGGAAGATTATTCGTTTCTAGAGAAAAATCCACCGGGGACACTTTTATTCCAACCACCCCTTTTATTAAATATTCAGGAAATTACATACCATCCCTTCTCGAACAAAGCGTTTCATTGCTGAATTTTTTTTTTTTTTAATTAAGAAAAATGATTATTAAAAATTCCAGGTACGGCATTTAACACTGTTGCCATATCTGGTCTTGAGATCCTGTCATACATCTCGCGATTCTTGACAAAATCCAAATAACGGTCTGTAATGTAATTGATCCTGTACAGGCATCTCGTCTTCAATCAGATTCTTACCAACGTGACGTGGTTTGCTTCTGTCTTTTCTACATATATTTTCATGGTAACTGATTTGACGGGCTTTTTTTTTCCGTTCCTCGACCAGATGAATTTAAGCGAGCAACTAGATTGGCAATTAGGTCTCACCGTTTTACTGTCGAACTATCATCTGCAGCCGTCACTTCTACTCTAATAGTTTCTTTTCTCGCACTTCCCTCCTCTGTAACTCCATGCCGATTTCTCGCTTCCCTGATAACAACAAACTTCAAAAATTTAAATGCAATGTCAATCGCCATCTTCTGTCTTCTTGAACCTTATTCCTTATTAGTCCTTTCCTCAATTCTCCCCGTTCTTTTTCTCATTCTCTTCTACTCCCTGTACCCCCTCCCCCTGTCATTGTTGTCTTGCTTGGGCTTGAAACGATTAAAAAAAAAACAGAAAAAAATTTTTTTAAACACCCTATTTGAGACTTAAGTGTACAAAGCTTACTTTCATGTCGCATCAGATTTGATTTGACGGTAGGTAGATTGTGTTCCGCCCCTTTACAAGGAAAAACTTCTTCTAAAATCAATATTTCAAATTTTAGCATTTGTCTGGGCTCCAACTCTGACCTCTAGTGAGAAATAACAACGCTACAGTTTGAACCTCAAAACAATACACTTTTATATTTCTTATTTAACTGCCTTTTTAATGTAATATTTTCTCTCTCCTTTTTAGTCGCTTAGTACAGTATGAAGCCTCATTGGGCAGAGAATGACAGTAGGAATACTGTGTTTCTCCAGTCTTCTACGTTAGAAAGGTCTAACTGCCTTAAAATCAACATTTTAGACACGCATAGTTTTGAAGTAATTCAGTATTTCTTATCAAATCGCGAAATGAAAGTTATCCTGAACGGCCACTCTTCTAGATCTTTTTTTATTAATGCAAGTGTCCCTCGGGGATCTATCCTTACACCTAATTTGTTCCTAATTTTGATTATTGACCTTCCTGATGTCATTAGTTCTTAACTCGGTATCTATGCTGATGACACAAGTATTTACTCCTGTCTTAATAGTAAGTCTATGGTTTGATGATGTCAATTTAGCAGCTGATTACAAAAGTGACCTAAAATCTACTGTTAACTGAGGCAAGTTAATTTTAATGCCTCCCTAACAAAATTTCTCTCTATTAATCATCTGACAGATTCCTTTCTGCTTTCTGTCAGCATAGCTGATGCTAACCTGCAGGAATGTGACTCGTTCCGACTTCTCTGGTTAACATTATCTGCTGACATGAAGTGAAAAGATTATATTGAATCAATAAGAAAAGTTTGTTTCAATGTGTCGTGCTAAACAATTTTCTCGCCCAAATATATCTTACCTATTTACAAGTCTACTATTCGTCCATATATTGAATATTGCTATCACATCTGGTTCGATACTTCTGCTATTTATTTAGAAATTATAGATAAAATACAAAGAAGAATCTGCAATGTTATTGGTAGTGATCCTGACCTGACATATCGGCTTCAGTAATTTTCCTATCGCTGTAATGTAGCTTCCCTATGCCTTTTCTATAAATACGTTCATGCTCTTATGAACTTTACACTATGGTATTATTGTTTTTATTCTGAACAACAAAAATTGTATATGGGTACTAGTTAGGACTTTATAGAGACTTCGAGGTATTATAGTGATTGTCATAAGAATGGGAAGTAAGAATGTGTTGTTTTAGTGTAAGGAATATTGTGGTATGTTTGGGTTAGTAATTGTGTCTAACTAGGTTAAATTATAAGACTGAAGAAGCCCAGCCTTCCCCAATCCCTCCTTTTGGTCTTGTGTCATATTTTTGTATTTTTACAAAATAAATATCACTTTCCCCTATGGTACCTAAACTTTATGAATTTAAGCGCAATACTAAATTGGTGTTAAGATCTGATGATTTTCGTTGAGTTGGTTAGATGTAACCGTAAGTTCTATGCTAATAGTTTCTTCTATCGCATTTATCGCGTTTAGAAACCGCTTCCGCTCTTTCCAGCCAAGTTTGATCTTCAAAAATTTAAATGCAATATCAATCGTTATCTTCCATCTTCTTGATTTCTCTTCTTTTATTCTTCTCGCTCCTTAATAATGATTCTCTTTTTCTGGTTCTTTCACTCAGTAACTCCTTAGTGGCTTTATTGCCTTGCTCGAAGGGAAATGATTAAGAAAAAAAGAATACTGATTTCTAGTGATGATAGGGAACATGTAATTATTTTACTCACCAAATTGTTTACTTTTTTTTTCTTTTTTTTTTTTACTTTTATATCCCATTCGGGTAAGCTTTTCTTTTTCTATTCATTATTTGCTTCAATTTTTTTTTATTCTTTTCTTAATCGTCCGATATTTCCTCGTTTTTTCTTTGTCTCCTCCTCTTTTCTTATTCATTTCTCCTTTTTCTTTTAGTCTATGGATCTTCATTCAATACTTCATATCTTTCTTCTTTTTCACACCCTTCTTCCTATTTAAATTTCTTTTCAAGTTCCCAATCGTATTTTCTTCCTTAATATTAATCTTTCTTTCAATAAGTTTTTTCTTTTACCAAACAAGATTACTTTCTTCGTCTTCTAACCTTCAGTATTCCCCCTTTCCACTTCGTTTCTTCCATCATTTTCTTAATATTAATTCAGGCATGTGGCCCCCAGAAACTCATTTGCCCCTTTAATAATGCGAACTAATTTTAGTGTTCAAATTCTTACTCACACCCCCTTGACTTAAAGACCGCTCCCCAACTTAAAACAGAGTTCCGACGGGCCTTCATTTAATGATCTTTATTCAATTTCTTCTTACTTTCGAAACTTGTTTTTCATTAATTTCTCCTTCTTTCCAGATTCTTCGCTTTCTTCTTTACTTCCTTCTTTTTATTTATTTCTTTTTTCGTTTTCCTCTTTGCTTCTGTTTTTTTTTTTTTTTTTTTTTTTTTTTTTCCTGCGACATCATTTTCCGTACCCCCACCATGTTTGCTACTGGTTCGTTAATTCCAGACCAAAACGAGGCTCTATAATTAAAAACTATAAAAACAAAAGAGCAGGAAAGCAAAGGTTGTGGCTGTCGTCATCACTCGGATAACGTTACACAAACTTTACTCAATTAGTTGGCAATAAAAAGTCATGCAAACTTTCTGGTTGTCCTGACAAAGTTCACTGCGTCCTGTGGTCCAAATAATACGAAACCGAACAAACCAAGAACCTACCTGATCGTCATCATCACCATAACAACTATTCGTGGGTATCACAAGTTTTACAAGTAATGTACTAGATACTTGAAAAAGGTTTGGTGATATTATAAATCGTTTTCCTATTTTTTTAGGAATTTACAATGACTTTTCATCGTTTTTAGTCTATAAATGTTTTGAAAGAGATATTTAACCCACTTAGGGTTTTTTATTGATAGATAGATAGATAGATAGATAGATAGATAGATAGATAGATAGATAGATTCGTTTTCTACACCATACAAAACTTTTGCAGTTTATTTAAAAATAGAAAATATTTTTACATTCTTACAAACCCGACTGGAATTTAAACTCAGCTCTGTGATTAACAATTCCGAAGCATTTCCTATTATACCAACCGCACATCCAAGCTTACATCACCCGGTATTCTCAAGCGGTCACCCATATAGGGAGTGATCGGGTTCGACGTAGCTTAACTTCGGTAATCGCACGCGAACCGGTGTTTCAATGTGAAGCCTACTGATTAGGTATCACAGATTGTTTTACAAGTACAGAATAAACAGCTATTGTTATATATATGATATATATATTATATATAAATATATATATATATATATATGATATATATGTTATATGTATATAAAAAATATATTATATATATAATATATATATATAATATATATGTATTTGTATATATAATATATATATAATATAAATGTATTTGTATATATAATATATATATATAAGTACTGAATAAACAGCTATTGTTATATATGATATATATAGTATATATAATATAAATGTATATATATAATATATTATATATATAATATATATATATACTATATATATGATATATATATAATTTGTACATATATATAATATAAATATATATATATAATATATTATATATATAATATATATGTATATATAATATATATATATTTTTATATATATAATATATATGTATATATAATATATATATATTTTTATATATATAATATATATAATATATATATATATGATATATATATAATATATTTATAAAATATATAAATATATAATATATATATATATGATATATATATAATATATTTATATAATATATAAA
>OZ010576.1:59375582-59445082 GCA_963932145.1 Acanthosepion lycidas
CACATATTCCCCGGTGGAACTCTACTGAGTTCTCTCTAACTGTTGACGTGTCCCAAATATAGAACGAAACGGCCGTCCAATGCTTTCTGCATGCTATTGAGGTTTCTTTCCGACTTGATGAATTACCTAAATATAATTATCAAATCCTCCTAATTTCTATCATATACATATATATAGATAGAGAGAGAGATGCGCGTGCGCTCACACGCACATAATGTACTGAAACATTCTCTACTTGGCCAAGGAATTGCCAAGAAAAATTTAATGTTTAATCTTTTGGTTAGTTTGGGGGAAGATGGTCTGCACGAGAATTTTTCAGCACCTCTTCGTATACACACGGAAATAAAAATGTATCATTCCTTGTCAATGCACTTAATTCATTAAACAGTGATCGAATATTATACAATGAACATTTCAAATGAAAATTCAGCTAAAGACTTATTGTTTCACTCTCCTTCTTTTACATGCCTTCAGTACGTGGGCGATCATGCCTCTCCACAACTTCCTATCATTCGCAGTAATATTTGTCTCTTTGCTATACCGCCATGACCCTGTTCTATTTCCACAAGGTCATTAGGTAGGCTACTTACTTTTCCCCTCTTGCCTTCATCCTGTTCTATGAGGTTCAAATTAGCCTCTAATGATTATATTTCTTCATATAGTTAATATTACTAGACAAATATTTTGTAAACTTAACTTTAATCCGACACAAAACCAACAGGAGGAAATGAGGGCAGAATAAAATGCACCGATATTCAGAGAACTTAAATCGATTACATGGCTACTTGTTTTAGTGCATTATTTTACTTACAATTATTGCCATGTGGCGCAAACAAGTCAGTGCATTATTTAAACGTGTAAATGATCAGCAGTGCATTTTTATAGCCACCTGTCATTTATATTTTTGCCAACTTATACGAATTTAAGCGCAGTACTAGATTGGCAGCTAGGTCTCATTTTATAATTCAAATTGCTAGATGTAACTAACTTCTGTGCTGGCAATTCCTTCTCTCTCACTTCTCGCTTGTGGAATTCTTTTCTGGATTAAAGTTTTAAAGTTTGAAGTGTAATGTCAATCGTTATCTTGTTTTCTTAATTCCCGTATTTATTATTCTCTCTCCTTAATAATATTTTCTTTTTCTCATATTCTCTCACACTCAGTAACCCCACCCCCTACTGCGTCTTAGTGGCTTTATTGCGTTGCTTGGGGTGAAATGATTAAAAAAATAAATAAGTAAAAGCAAGCTCGTTTCCCTCGTTTTTTTTAAGTAGCGAAGTAATCGTTTTAAGTAACGCGGTTAATCGAAGTGTGGCATAATTTGTTAGGAATTTTTTTTCTTTCTCCAATTTTATTAATTTGGAGAATCTGCTTTGCAAATCAGCACTCAGAATACACACTGCATGCATACATACATACATACATATATATATATATATATATATATATATATATATACATACATATATATATATATATTATACACACACACACACACTACCAACCAAAAGTTGGAGACTACATTGAATTTTTCCTCTAAACTTAAAAATGAATCCAGTTTCATGTCTTTAAAGAAATAAATTTATTTTTTTCTGTTTGGATGCAATTATGCAATAATTTAAATCAAAATTAATAGAAAATAATTTCAGTTAAAACAAATGTATATTTTCTTTTCGTCAAAGAATCCACCACTAGCATTTATTACTGCAGAGCTTGGCATCCTTTCTAGTAAAGTGTAAAAAATATGTTGGGAGTGATTCTCAAGCAGTGTATAAATGTGTAAATAACTCTTGCTTATTCTTAGGCAATTCACTTTGAACTTTACGATCAATTTCATCCCAGACGAGTTCAATTTTTAAAAGATCTGGGGATTGAGGAGGCCAAATCATGATTTGCAAAATTTCTTTATCTTCCTTTGATTTTAGATACTTTGTACAGAGTATTGAGCTTTGTTTTGGTTCAATAATGTGGCAGCCAGAAGAAATTGCACACTTTTGCAGTATCGAATGATACTCTTCGATTCGCATAATGCCATTTTGTCTCCAGCAATCTCACCTCCAAAACATCACGAAACCATTACACCATCACCACCATGCTTAACGGTTGGCACAATGCCATTTTCACTCATTCGTTCGGAAGGAGCTCGTCTTTACTTCCAGAAATCTCAAATTTGAATTCATCAATCTATCGTACCCTTTTCCATTCTTCTAAAGTCCAATCCTTGTGCTGTTGTGCCCATTTTGTTTTTTCTTAATTTATTTTCCTTTTTTTTTAATAGAGGTTTATTAACTGATACAAATCCTTTAAGCCCAAGAGAAATAAGTCTTCTCTTAAGCCATAACAGATATTGGATGTTGACGTGTAGAATTAAATTTCGGGAGATGTGTTTTTTTTTCGTTCCTTTTGCTAGACACGATCAAGTGTATATCCTCTGCAATAGATGCTACTCTGGGCCTCCCAGATCTTTTTTCTGCAAAGATTTGCGCCCGTTTCTGCATGTCGCTGAAGGCAATAATGAACTCCATTTTTTTTTATATCTGTAATTGTCTAGCAATCTGACGTTCGGAACACACTTCTATAGAAAGAATTTCCACTTGGGTTCTTTTTTCAATACTAATCTGTTTAGTTCTTGGCATTTTAACGGTTTCTGAAAATTAATTTCAATCACACATTAATCTAGATGGAATCGAACCAATACCGGCAGTGAAGTTGTAATATTTGTAAATCTCTGCTCTACAATTAAGAAAAGGTTGTAACAAAATTTCCAAAGTTTATGCAAATGTAACGTCACCCTGTGCCTCTGCCCGCGTGCTATCCTGTGACGACCAATGTGACGTGGTATTGGTCGCGGCGCCAAATGTGACGTTCTAACCCTTGGCTGATTCGGATGGGAATCTGGTTAGATTCGGTATCAGCTTTGTCGTTCCCAGCTCGCCTCCAAAGTTACCGAAGTAACTGCTTTGATTTCTTAGGTAGACGAAATCAATCAGTCGTCGGGCCGTAGTGCAAGCCGAATTCGAGTAATGGTGACACTGCACAAGTATATGTAAAAGAAAATAAAGTAACAACTCGAAAGATTCAAATGTGTTAAAAAAAGAATAACAAATATTTTTATATCTGGTTGCTGAATACAGGACTGCGTCTTTCTCCCAAACCGCTTCTATGGATATGTGACACTTTGCGTTTGTTAGGCGAGCCTTAATATCTTAAGTTGTTTTTCAAGAAACTGGTTTTTGGTATCTTCAGGCGATATTCGTAAAGCTTGTTTGGGTAGTGTGAGTCTAAGTCGTTCTTCAAAAACAAATTGTTTTTGGTTAGAAGTCTAAATCGGAATGCGTGAATATCTTTCAGTCAGTTGCGAGGCTGGTCTCCGAGCTCACTGCTCAACTCTGTGATTCCAAATGTCTGCTGTCCGCTACTCTCTGCTACTGTCCTGTTACTCACTCTGCTCTGTGGACGTTCGTTTATATGGACGCCGACCAAAACCCAGCGGGGGCCTGTCGTGGTTTGGGTTCCTCGATAATTACAAATCCACAATAAGGATTTTCTTTGTTTTCGGACAGGAAAATTTATCACTTTCCATTTTTGGAAGTCCATTACTTTCTGTTTTAGAGGGGTCCTTAAGGGAATTGTCCTCCCAAATTCTTCCTTTCTCATATTGGTATCTCACACAAATTCCCTCAGAGGGCGTCAACAGGTTTCCCTTCTTTCTCATATGTTTACCTTCGCCCATCGCTCACGCCCCCATTCAGCCAATGAATGCTCGGCAGTGTGGGTGTGGCTAGACTGGCCTCAGTTTACAATTATCGCTCAAAGAGAAAAAAAAATTATCTTCCTTTTTCTTTTCTTTCTTTTCCCTGACTAGAACAC
The DNA here is from genome assembly GCA_963932145.1 of Acanthosepion lycidas. Taxonomy (NCBI): domain Eukaryota; kingdom Metazoa; phylum Mollusca; class Cephalopoda; order Sepiida; family Sepiidae; genus Acanthosepion; species Acanthosepion lycidas. Next base: position 59,379,451 of record OZ010576.1, read on the forward strand.
CCACGACTCGTAGTGTGGTCATTAAGTCTCTATCTTAAGTGAATGTCATCTGGAATTGATCAACGAGATTTTTGTCAAGTAATCATCGGGGCGGTCAAGTGAATCTCTTTATATCCTTAACGCCTTCGTACTTCTGTCGTCAACAATCTGTCCAGGTAACAAACTTTTATCATGGCAAGGTCTGGACATAAAACAGGTGGCCCCTTTCCAAAACCAAATGATATCTCCGAAAAATAGTTAATGGTTTATTCTTTTCCTTTTTCTCTTCCTCCTCCCTTTTTCTTTAGGGTGGTCTCAGCTGATCGCTTTCTCGGTCGATGCTCGACCTAATTCTGATTATCTTCTAGCATTTCGATTTGTAAGCTACTTGACCAATTTGAAATTTTCATTATTGCCATGGGCAGATTGCTATCTTATTCGCCGCGTCATAGCATAAATTAATTGTGACAGATCCGAGATCTTACGAATTTCCTATCTTCTGCGAAAAAAATATTTTTCTTCGCAAATGAAAATAAAATCTTTACCACTTATCTTTGTTAAAAAAAATAACATCGCTCAGTATGTCTTTCGTGATAGCTTCTTCTCGCCTTAAGTATTTCTCGCTTTTAATTTTCACGCTTAATTAGTTAGCCAAACGCTAGTGTCACAAAATTCATTTATAATACTTGTATAAAAATTTGTTTGAATTTTATATAAGGGTTTGCATATAGTGATTTTCTAAGCCCAGCTCAGATGTGGCACAAGGCCGAAAGTATTGGGCACCCAGTGAGGATCGAACTCACTACTCAGTCGTAATTGTTCTAGTGAGACAAGCTTGATAACCATTACACCTCCTCGGGGGGCCCCAAATGATTTTCTAAGCACAGCTTAGATGTGGCACAAGCCCGAAAGCATGGGGCACCCAGTGAGGATGGAACTCACTACTCAGCTGTAACGGTTCTAGCGAGATAAGCTTGCTAACCATTGCACCACGTCGAGGTTCCTAAGGGTTTGAATATATACACAATATGTGAATTTATTTATCCAAATATGTAAAATTAGCTTTTTTATGGACTTAGAGAAAGAATTCAAGATGGTCGTAAATTTTTGATCGGTAGTGTGTGTGTGTGTGTGTGTGTGTGTGTGTGTGTGGTCTGATTAAAAACCATCGAAAGTTCTTTGTTGATGATTTTTCAAAATTTATTTTTTCTATATTTTCAGATCAGTTTTATGTACATATTTAAATTTAAATTTAAATCCAATAAATAAATAAATATAAATCCAATAAATAAATAAATATAAATCCAATAAATAAATAAATAAATATAAATTTAAATCCAATAAATAAATAAATAAATATAAATTTAAATCCAATGTTTCGAGTACTTTCGGCCATCGTTAACCATCGTCAAAGACTCGTGGATTTTTTTTATACTATGTCATCTGTTTTTTGTTTTTTTATTTCCAAGTATCACGTGCGGTTCCACTTATTCAAGTGGTAGCTAATGTCTTTTTTAACAGACATTAACACGGTCATCCCAGAGCAGCTGTACCAGTTTCCGGGTTTGCAAAGAGTCGTGAAGTCTGACGCTGTCCTGATGAAATTCCGAACGCTTTTCATCGGTTGCTGCTTTTAGTTATTCTATTTGGGAAAATTATTTTCTTTCTTTTTATTTGCCTTGTCCTTTCAGGGCGTAGGCGATCATGGCTCTCAGCCTCACCCTATCCCTTGCAGCTCTCAGAAATCTGCTCCCCTCTGCTTCCTCTCCCAGATCACGTTCTGTCATCCACCTGCTCAAGCTCGTCAGGTATGTCACGCGCTGCTTTACCTTTTCTCTCTCCCCCTCTATTTGACCCGTGAGTATCAGATTCTCCAAGCCCTCCTTCCTCAGTATGTGTCTCAGAATCTTCAACTGCCTCTTTCTGATGTTAAGTATGTCTTCTCCTTGTTTGTAACCTCTCCAAGACCTCATCGTTGCTCACATGCTCGGTCCATGATATCCTTAGCATCCTTTTGTAGAACCACATCTCCGTCGCCTCGTGTCTCTTCTTCATCTTTGAGGAAATCGTCCAACATTCGCTGCCGTAAAGAAAAACAGATTTCATGTAACAGCTCAGTATTCTTTTCTTTGTTACCAAAGAAATCCTCCTGTTTCTCAATACTTTGCTCAGTTTTTGGAATGTGTCCTTGGCCATCCCAATACGTTTACGGATCTCAGTGTCGCACTTACCGTCCTCTGTCAAGGCACTTCCCAAATATTTTAACTTCCGCGTTTGCTTGATTCTAGCGTTTCCCGACCTGCAAATCGCATTTCGGGCTCTTCCTCTTGCTGGTGACTATGCATTCTGTCTTCTTGTAGCTTATGCTTAGTCCTTTCTTTTCACTCCTCGTTGCTACCTTCTGTAGATTTTGTAATTTCTCTTCCGTGTCTGATATTAACTGTGTCGTCTGCGTATCTTATGTTAAGGTTGTGGCCGTCAGTGCTAAATCCCGTTAGGATTTCCAATTCTCTCAGAATTGCCTCGTTGTAGAGGTTGGACAGGTCGGGTGAGAAAACGCATCCTTGCCTTACGCCCCTTTCTATTTTCGTATATTCTGGCTGCCAGTATAGGTTCTTGATTATTCTAATATGCCTCCTGAATATATCAAGGTTGCTAAGCAGTTCCATCAGATCCTTGGGGCGTACTTTGTCGAATGCCTTTGCATAGTCTATGAAACATAGGTACATGTCCTTCTGCATGTGTATCGCTCTATCTGATAATATTCTGAGCATGAATATCGCGTTCCCTGTTCAGCTGCCTGTCTGAAATCAGCACGTCCTTTCAATCCCACCAGATACACGGTATCACCTTCATTTGCAAGACCGTTTTTTTAGTTATTAACGATGGTTAATTTCGTTTTCCACGGTAGCTTTTTCGCTTCACATTGTTGTAAACAATTCATTTTTCATCGTTATGATTGCTCTTTTCAAAAATAGGTCGTTTTGTGGCGTTTGAGCAAAGAATTGCAGATCGATAATGCGGGTCATTAAAAATGTTTTTCCAAACATCGTAGCGATTCGATATCCAAGTATTTTCAAATGTCTTACAATGTACATATGCGGTATCACTACGATGCCGTGTGTTATGTGACCAGAATTATTTTTTTTAATCAGCGTTTTGATTTGGTCATCATCAATGCCTGCAAGCCCACTGGAACGTTCTCGGTCTTCCAGATATATAACATCCACTTCTGAAATCAACGAACCACTTACAAAGAGTACTCTAAGCTATGGCACCATCTCTATAAACGGCATATACCTTCTTTTTTTTTTTTTTTGCTATTTTTACGTTTATTTCTCTTCCTTTCTGGAAACTGACCAGGCTCGACATTGCTTAACTTCAAAATTTCAATTACTCAACAGTAGTGATAACATTGTTTCCTACCTTACCCACCAGATTAGTAAGGGTCAACCTGTGCTTCCTGTCAATAGTTTCCACTGGTTAATTCATTAATAAAGCAGTTTTATGTTTCAGGAGCTGTTTCACGGTATACGTTCCAATGAGATATTGACCATAAGAAGTAATATTAGTCAGTGGCTGACTCAAATTTCTCTTATTTTGAAATCTAAGTATTTCATTATCACAAAGGTGTACATCTGTATGTTAAAATTATATATATATATAGTCAACTACCAAAACTGTAGGTTCAAATCCTATAAATAGCTACTTTAAATTATTACTGTAAAAATTCCTAAATCTAACAGACATTAAAGAGCGATTGCAGAAATTTACACTAATAATTTATAAACAAGTTATGAAATAATTATACTTCAATCATTTTTTGTCAGCTTCAGTGCGACAAAATGTTGATATGGATTTTGTTGAACTGCTCGATAGGAAAAGTGCAAAAAGTTTAATAAGAATTATAACAAATTCTATCGAAAAGAAAAACAAATAAATTTAATGAAAAGATATACAAGAGATAAATGCATACAAAAGGTTATGTGATTTGAAAAATGTTCCATTTTAAATAGCTGGCAAGTTGTTATTGAAGACAACTTTAGAAAGTAGAAAAATTGTTGAGAAATAAAAATCAAACAAAATTGCTTTATTATATACAAAAAACGTGGAAAATCTGAAAATAGAAGTGAAAAAAAAGTAATACTCGTGGAAGATCGATGAAATTTTAAAAAGTGGGTAAAAGCGAGAAAGGGGGACAGAGAAAGAGGAAAAAGAAAAAAGGGGAGAGTGAAAGAGAGAAAAAGTGGAGAGAAAAGAGGTGGAGAGAGAAAGCGAGAAAAACGGAAGAGAGAAAAAAACGGAAGAGAGAGAAAAACGGGAGAAAGAGAAAAACGGGAGAAAGAGAAAAAGAGAAAAAAGAAGAGACAGAAAAATGGGAGAGAGTGAGACAGAAAAATTGGAGAGAGTGAGAGAGAAAAAAAGGTGAGAGAAAGAAAAGAAAGAGAAAAGTGAGAGTGAAAGAAAAGGAGAGGAAAAAAGAAGAATTATCAGAAAATAAAAATAAAAATTTGATGAATGAGAAAAGAAAACAAATGAAAAAGAAGAGAAGGGGGATGAAAAAATAACAGCAGTGATTCTTTTAAATAAAAATATAAAAATAAATGTTAAAAAAATAATAAAAAAGTAATTTATACAAAAGAGATTTATCTTTGAAATCCAGTAATGGTCAAGGCCAGCAGAAATTAATTTGAAAATCACAGAAAATATTTTCATTAAAAAATTAAAAGCTAAAACAAATTCCAGTTACTGAAGAGGAAGTAAAAAAAAAAATCTTGTACCTTGAAAACAGACTGCTATAGAATCCATTTCTTCATCTCCAAGAGAGGTTTCAAAGATACAGAAATTATTTCCTACTTTCACCAATTTCTTCTTGGTACATTTGTAGGGTTTGGGGGGAATGGTCTCATTAAGATTTTTAAAAGGTCAGTTTTTGGAAAATTTAAAAAAAATAAAGAAAGGAAAAAAAAAAGACATTATATATATTTCAGTGGATAATATATTGCAATCATTTTAAGGCAGTCACAATTCAAACTATATCTATTACAATATACAGAAATATTCTTTAATCAAAGATTATAAAGGAATATTTTAAAATCACATGACCACAATGTGAGAATCACTGAGGAGGAGGAGGTGTTTTGTTAGTTCATTTTTTTTTTTTTCAACTTTCTTTATGCCCTCCTTGATTCAACAAAAAAATAAAAACTTAATGGTCTTTTAAAATTTCTAATTCATTCTAAGGATTATCATTATTCTTTTTTTAGAAAGCCCCGTATACTTTATATCAGACATGCACGTGCATTTCATTTTCTCATGGATTCTTGATTAATTAAAAAAAAAAAAAAATTAAATGCATTTTAATACTGTCCAATGATTGATTTTACAAGCACGCATACACTCGCAGCTGTATTCAAACTCTGCAATATAATGTACAATGATTGCTCAGTAGAAGAGAATTTGATGCCCCAGGACAACAAAGGAACTCTTGCAGACAAATTCGTAAAAATCTGTTTTAAAAATCAAGAGAGGAATCAAAATATTCTTTGAAACCACATTTTAAATAATTACTGATTAACAAAGGTTCTGCTATTCCTTTTTTGGTGTATGTATATATATACACATATATATATATATATATATATAAACACCAATTTGAAGTAAGGGAAACCTCACAGTTCTGTACAGTAATTTTTAAAAGATGATCAACATTTAAATATGGCAAGGCCTGTTTTCTTCCAGTTCTTTAAAACAGAAGACTTATATATGACATAAAAAAAGAGATTAAGTTCAGCTTAGGTCTAGCAGATTGTTTGTTTTGGGTTTTTTTGTTTTTGTTTTTGTTTTTGTTTTTTGTTGTTGTTTTTTTTTTTTAGCTTAACCCTTTGGTGATTATTCAAAGGTGAAACATTTTGAATTTTAAGAATAGTCCTTTCTTTTTGTGTATGTGAATATTGCATTGACCTTTAACACTCTGCATTACTAATATTACTTCCTTTTTGATTGCATTCTTTTTCAAGGCCTCTCAATTGCAGTATCGTTATTGTTAATTTCACTCAAAGTTGTTTTCTGTTGCCATAGTAGGATATGACAACACATTTTTCAGGGATCAGAGTCACTTTCAGTGGCAGGATAAACTTTTTGTACAGCAAATGAAGTCACATACAGAGTAATAAAGGTTAACAATCTTTTCAGTATAACAATTTTTCCAGATACAAGTCCTACTATTTAACCCATAGATGAGTACAGGAGTTTGTTTCATACATTTCCCAAGAGTATTTGAATGTAAGTAAATGTAATGGACCTGACTAGAATTCAATCTCACCCTCATCAATTTTACATTACACCCCACCCACACATCTTACCAAAGGGTTAAGTTAAATAGAATTATTTATATATTAGAGGAAATTGTCTTGGATGAATTTTGTGTGTGTGTGTGTATGTATATATATATATAAAGAGAGAGAGAGTTCATATATGCACACAGATACATACATACATAGCAGTGGATAGAGGATTAAAAAGGTTTTGAATTTTCTACTGCATGTGCATGTAGCAGTCTTTATCAGCACAGAAAATAGGAGTGGCATGCCAAGTTAAAATTCCAACTGTTGTTGCATTCACTTTCACACAAATACCCTTGGAAAGGTATGAATCTGTCTCATCCTCAAATTAGAGATTAAAAACAGCACAAACTCGGCTCTCTAGCATCAGCTGAAAACCAGTCTAGGAGAAGAACAACTCTAAATTCAAAACCAGTTTGCCATGTGGCTGGAAAGTCCACTGATGAAACCTAGTTGCTGCAGCAATGCCTGGTGTGGTGAGGCTGTGGCCCTATGCACCACATGGAAGTCTAAAGGACTCATTACTACTGCACTTGCATTTTACAGAATTTCTTTACAATGGTAATGTCTTATCTAAAAAGTGCAGTGAATGCAGTATGTCATGCAGCCAGTGCACAAAAATAGAATTTGATATTGTAAAATAATTCTATAAACCGAATGAAGCTATTCACTGTACACAATCATAGCATACCACACAAGTTTTTTTTTTTCAGTTACTTAGGAAAACATATCCTTAAATTTCATATCATTTCTATAGAAATGCACCCGCCAATTTTTTTATATTACTATCAATTAAGCTCTCCAGATCACCAATATACATAAAGAAAAATTAAATTTTCTAAATTTTAATAGTGGGGCTCAGTTTGAGATATATATATATATATATATATATATATATATATATATATATATATATATATATATGTGTGTGTGTGTGTAGGTAGATATATTGAAAATATTTCCACCTGTGCAATCCCCCAAAAATAAATAAGGGAAATAATAATAATAATAATAAAGGAAAAAGGTAAGAATATGCTTTAAGTTCATATTTTGCTTACCTTTTGAAATTTTTTATATGAACATCATTGTAACAGAATGCAGAAGAAGGCTAATTAATAATATGCTTTAAATAATAACTTTTTTTTATTATTTTAACTTAAAAGTATTTTAAATATTGTAAAATCATACTTTATCATATGGTATGAGCATATAGCAAACTGAAATCTCAGCTTAAAATTAAAATAAATCTATATTTATGATCTGGAGTGATTATTCAATAATAATATGAAAAGATAATGATTATTTCTTGGAGCAATAGGGATTCTATAGAAACAACAAAAACATTTCATGCATTTCACCCAACAGCATTTTTCTATTTTGCTTTTTTCCACAATGGTCATTACCTCTGATTAGTAGATACCAACACAATAGGCAAATATTCACATTCAATATAATTTTCTTCAGACATGCCATCAATTTTTACATGGCCAAAATACAAAACTTATTGACAAGCACTGGCTTTGGAGATAAAAATCTCATTCTATTCAAGTATTCCATGAGACATCATTTTTTTTTATTTTTTTTTTTATAGACTTCACATTTCTTCAATGCCTGAAAAAATATCTAAATTATCATTTAATTCCTATATCAACAGTGCATATTTCTCATAAAATCGTCATCCGTTCCAATTTTATCCCAGATGAGTGCACATTTCTGCTGCAATCTGATAGACCATTCCTCTGAAACTTTTCAACAGGGAAAATGAAACATAGTTACTGTTAACTTTATTTACATTGTCAGATTATTCTACAAATGGTAGCATGTAACCCAATACTACTTGCAGCATGGCCAGATCATTGGCAACTAAACCGGTTCCCCACCACCAGGATTTTCTGGTGAGGAGGGTGGCTAGACATCATGCAGGATTAAAAATAAAACCTGTCAAAGGGAAGATGACCCTTCTTGTAGGGACCAACAACCATCTAGCACAATGGGGATGGACTGGGATCCATAGTTATGTATGCAACCAGTGATGCCACAGCATTGCTAAGCTTCCTAGGGCTTCCTAGGACTGAAGACAACAGCCAGGGTGGAATGTTCCCCTGATGGAATCAACAGCCATATATCTTCAAGTGGGAGGACATCAGTTGTGGTTCAACCAGGAGAGAGATGGGCTCTGCCTGTTCTATTTACCCAAGATATACTCTGTATAAATGAATACATCTCTGTTTTTCAACCCAGATATGTGGAAGGAACTGGTCAGAGGTTAAGCTGTGCAACAACCCAACAACAATACCAGGTCATGATGATAATTGTTAATTTATTGGGGAAGAAGGGACATTTTCAGCATTTCTAGATGCTAAAAATATCCAATGAGTGATAGTGTTAAAATGAGCACAGAAAAGTACACTTTTTTCTTTAATCATTTCATCCCAAGCAAGGTAATAATGCCACTAAGATACAAGAGATTATTGCAAGTGGAAGAGAATGAAAAGAATTTAGTGAGGAGAAAAGACGATAAAAAATGGGTTTCAGGAAGACAGGAGATGTTGATTGACATTGCATTTAAATTTTTGAAGATTGTAAGTGGCAGGGAAGCAAAAAACCAGAAGCGAGTTCCACAGGCAAGAAGTGTGAGGAAAGAAACTATTAGAATATAATTTATGGTTACATCTAATTTCATCAATATGATGAGACCTATTAGCCAATCTAGTAGTATACTTAAATTTAGATGGTCATGGTACCAAGGTCAAGCACTCATTAGAACAACTACCTTAAAAATAGTTATAGAAAAGACAGAGGGAATCCATATGACAGCAGTAGAGAAGTGACTGAAGTTAAGATGCCAGATCAAAACTGTGACAGAAAAATGTGTTGGCCTAAGCAGTCAAGTATATTGCCATACTTCAAGCCTTCCACATCAGCTGATAAACCACATAGACAAGAAAATATTTTGGTGACTAGGAATGCTCAAACATTTTTTCTACATAAATTAAAAGTAATTTCTTCTTCACTTTATACTATTTTGGTTAGCAGGATAATTTACATATTTTGTAAAAGCCAAGTGCCACAGAACAAACCTGAGCAAAAGCGAGAGTCTGGTCTGCTCCCCAGAAGATAAATATATATCATATTTTCAGCTGATGTAATAATCGAATGATTAATATATGGCTTGGAATTTGGATCAGCATGTTCATCTTGGTTCTTATGCTAACACTTTGGTCATTGTAACCTTCCAGTTACTTTCTTTAGGTATCTGTCTTTGTACACATTGACCTTCATGGAATTTTGAAGCAAACCCTTTATTTATTCCATGATGATCAATTGTTCTCACTTCACACATAGGGATGATTTTTTTTAATTATTATTAGTAGTAGTATTAGTATAATATTAATAATAAGAAAAAAAAATCCCACCACCTGAATACAGGCATTAGGCTCCAGAATTTCAACCCTTGATTGTCCAAGAAACAAATGGTCTAGTGAATTAAAGCACTGAATAAAACATATCAGCTTCCCTGGCAGTTACAAGCTTAATCCTTGGCTCTGGTAGTGGTAAAAAGTAAGTAGAAGAAGCAAACAAGTAATACAAAGTTGAATAAAACTAGTGAAAGTTAACAAATATGAAATATCCCCTAAACCTACTAAGTACAATGAGAACAATCTACCCCTGTGGATTGAATAAAAGGCTCGGTTTAGAATCACAGACGGCTGAAGAATGACAGAGGATATGATGGCTGAAACACTGTGAGCATTTCCAGATGAGCATGCTGGTCCAAATAGCAAAGCAAATATAATAATAATTTCTCATCTAAAAAATTTCAACTAAAATTACCAAGGGATTTTAATTTACACATTCCTATATTAAGTGGCAAAGAGTGACATGTCAAGTTCAATCCCAAGGTAAAAGGGTTTACAACACAGAACAGATTAACATCTAAAATAAAATAAACTGTTCCAATCAAAAATTCCTGAAATTTATTAAATAAAACAGTAAAAAATTTTCTTACATTGGTTCAGCCTTATACTTGCAGCCAGCAGGAGAGAAGCCATATTCTTGGTTCAATTTTATATGTAGAGCTAGCGAGAAACATAATTCCAGGTCCAGCTTTATACTTGGACCCAGGAAGAAAGAAAAGAGATTCATGGTTCATACTTGGAGTCAGCACAAGAGAGAAAGCTAATTCTTGGTTCAGCTTTATAATTGGAGCCAGCAAGAGAGAAAACAGGTTCTTCATTCAACTTTATACTTGGAGCTAGCAAGAGAGAAGCCAGAATTTTGCTTCAGCTTTTACTTCAAGCCAGTGGGAGAGAAACCAAATTCTTTGTTCAATTTTATACTTGGAGTCAGCAGGAAAGAAACCAGATTCTTGGTTTAGCTTTATACTTGGGAGTCGGTGTGTGAGAAACCTAACAAAGGCACTAAAGAGACCAAGATTTTCTTTTTAATGCATGAATATTTTAAAGTGCCAATAAGAATTTACCAGCTAACCAGCTATCAGTGCATTCTTGATCAAAGTTTAGCAATATCTTGCTTTATAAACATATGGGGAACCATTAAGAGTTCCTCATACAAAAAAAAAAAATTAAATTAGAAAACTGTTGGTTTTTAGACAATCATGGTGGTGCACAGCCTTGACAAGATTTGGTGGACTGAACCAACTTTAGCTCAAAGTCAAAATTATATGATCAAAATATGGCTTGCAAAACTAATCTTTGAGCAACTGCTCTGTAACAATCCCCACTGATATTCACTAAGCAAAGCCATAATAGCAGAACATTTGAGTCAAATTTTACCTCACAAGCAGTAAATTGTTAGCTAAAGCATCATATTGACCATTAATCTATTGCTGATGCTATAGACAGTCACTCAACTTAATCAAAAGCAGGGTAGCCACTGAGAAATTAACTCACTTGTTAGGCTTGCTTAATATGGCCACTGTTACAGTGGATATTTCAACTTTTACACAAAATATGTGTATCATGTAGCAGTCAGTGCAGTAACAATACTCCAGTATATTTTCTACTCGTTTTTTAAATTTCTCTTGAGAATGTAGAAAATATTAGTTCTTAACACAAAAAAAAAAAAAAAAAAATTACAGTAATAAATAAAAGTTTGAAAAATGAAGGATTAAGTTGAGGCTTCATAAAAATATCATTAAAATGTTATAATTCTATAGTATTAATAAGTGTATTTTTGAAGGAAAAAATAATTGTGGATAATGCGAAACATTCAATCATGCTGATAAAATAACAGCACTTTTTTCTTTTTTTACAATATTGTTAATACTTTGTTCTGGTTAAAATGTATAAATTCTTAAATATTGGGGTTTTTCTCACAGACTTATAGAAAAAGGCTCTTTCTATTGAATTTTTCTTTTCTTTATAAAGATTAGAAAAGTAAAAGATGATTTGACATTGAAAACAAATCTAAGCTACACTCATTTCATTTTGTGGTGTTACATAATGAAAAAACTTAAATATAGAAAAATTGATCTTGCAAACACCAGATGCCAAGTAGTTATGTGTTCAGTTGGGAGAAAATCAGATATCTTCATAAAAAGAAAAAAATGTTTCATATATACTAACCTAAAATACATCACATTTCTCCTTCAAATGTCTTTAAAACATCCGAAAAATATATACAACAAATATTTACCAAATACAAATAGCTACAATGAATTCTTTATATGTGAGTAAATGTTGATTCAGGCATCCATGTAAACATGGTGTCTTTATCTCTTTGCCATAATATATTTTGACAATAAAATGCCAATATGGTTCTTTTCTTTTCTTGTGTTTGCTTATGGCTGCCAATCTTGGCAAAGATGCTGACTCTGACATAAAAAAGCAAGATGTATGTTTAAAAAGAAGGGGAAGGAATGAATAAAATAAAAAGATAAAATGAATAAATCAAATGTAGCCAAGAGAGAAGAAACTTAAAGAGTTAAAAAAAAAAAAAAAAAAAATATCAGTTTTATGTGCTAGTGCATTCTTATATACATAGAGGATTTTTTTGAGGGTACAATGTGTGTTTTTTATTTGCAAAATGAGATATGAACAGCTTTTTTTGATATATTATCTCTATGTACAACTGGTAGTAACAAATATTCATAGTGATGAACTACCTCTACAAAGAATGTGGTAGAAGGTAGCCGATGGAAGAGAAAATAAAAAATGGGTGGAAGAAAAAAAAAAAAAACAAGTGCATAGAAAAGAAATTGAGAACAGAATAAGAGAGGCTAAAAAAATAAGTTGAGAGAGAAGAGAAAAAGATGAAAAATACAGATGAGAAGCAGATTGACAAAGAAGTGGCTGATAAAAAAAAAAAAAAAAAAAAAAAAATCAAGCAGGGAGAAAGAAAGAGGCTGAAAAAAATACAATTAGGAAGAAAGACAGTGGCTGAAAAAATACAAGCAATGTAATAGAAAGTGGCTTAAAAAATACAATCAGAAGAAAAACAGTGGCTGAAAAAATATAAGCACGGTAATAGAAAGCGGCTTAAAAAAGTCAAAGGAAAGAAAGTGGTACAGAAAAATATTAGCAAGGTGTCTGAAAAAGAAAAACAAATTTTTAATTAAAAAAAAAAAAAAAAAGTAGGGAGAAAAAAGACTGAAAAATATCGGTAAGAAAGAAAGTGCGAGAAAAAAAAACAAGCAGAGAGAAAGAAAGTGAGAGGCTGAAAACTAAGATCAGTAGAGAGATGAAAAGAAAATGAAATCAAATAATGAATATCAGAAACATACAAAGTGGAAGATAAATTATTCAGTTAAAAAAGATAAGATACAGAAAGAGAAGTCAACAAAATCTAAAATAGAAAAGGAGAGGAGGTAAAAAAAAAAAAAAATTTGCAGAGTAAGAGTTGTAAAGGAAAAAAAAAGATAGAAAAATCTGAAAAAGTTTGAACTCTTATTATTTCATTATTGAAAAAACTAGAAATAGTCATCTTTTCAGTTGTCAGGACAAACTAAAAAGCTGATGTGTTCAAAGAAAAGAAACTCAAAAGGATTGAAAATATTCAAAAATAGAAAACATACACAAATTATTTGACCAACAAAAAATGATTTAAAAAAACTATAAGCTGACCAACATATCTATATAATTTTTCTATACTGGAAAAATATAATGAACAGAATATATCACAAATTTACATTAAAAAATGTAACAAGGTTTAGAATTCTTTATGAGTTAAATATTGCTAAACAAAAGTTTTAAAACAAATCACAAAGGCAAAACTCATCAGTAAATTAATTAGAAAAGAACAGGTTTATGATTTCTAAGAAAAAAAAAACAATCTTATTTCTATAATTTTCAGCCAATATAGATTTTTCTAAATCTATATGAAAAAAAAAAATCAAAATTCAACTTTGAAATTTTATTTACATATTACCTAACTTAAAATTTATTTATTCAAAACAAAATTAAGATTTCACCAAAAATCTTTTTGCACCAGTAAATTCAATGCTTAGAAATTCTTGTTACATTTAAGAGTAATGTAACTATTCAGGAAAAAAATATGTAACATCAATAAAAACCTGAATAACATGTAGCAAAAAGTTCTGCTTTAAATTTATTTGAAATTAGTTTGAAACTATTATAATCACTATTATCCTAATTACTCAACACAAACAAGAGTGCAATTAAATTAATTCAAATATTTAACCTAATGTTCAAATGCTATCATATTGAGAAAACATTTCTGAAAATTAAATTTCTATTTTGAGTTTATATGAAAAGAAAATGGAGGAACCACAATGAGACTTAACGAAAAAACAAGTAACAAAGTTATATAGAAATTCTAAAAGCTTTCACATAAGCATTCAATTGTTACATTATTTTTCACATTTTTTTTTATTTTGAGCTTATTTGGCATCTGTTTTCTTTGAGCAGAAATTCATTAAAAAATATAAGAATAAGCTTTTGCAATATGGTAACATATAAGCATTAACCAAAATTATTGTGAGAGTAGACCAGAAGCAAAAATGAACTTTGAAACTAAACTGAATTTAATTACATAAATAACAAAAGGGAATGTTTTGTCAAATTTTTTTAATGATTTTAAAATCAAATTGGTTTTAATTAGAAACTTATCACCTAAATAATGAAAATCAAAAGGAAAATATTAAATTTATACAATTTAGAAATTATTTTATACAAATAAAAAAAAAAAAATAAAAAATTTGAGGAAAAAATCTTACATAATTTCTAGCTATGAAGAAACTGCTGGTATTAATTAACAGCATTGAAAGACTAAAAATTTTTTTCTTAATTCTACTAACTCACTCAAAGCAATGATGAGTTAGTTGTATACAGAAAAAAAAACTTTTATTTTAACCTTTTATGAACCATTTACATAGAAAAGATGAACCATTTTTTAATCTTGGCAGTATTCCTCTTTCCTTTTAGTCAACCCAGTCAGATGTGAATAAAAAAAAAAAAAAAAAAAAGATAATTAGCAGGGGAAAGTGAGGAAAGTGTTGAAAAAGATCAAGGGAGAGGGGCATAAAATGAAATTTAAAAAAAAAAAAAACACATATGGGCAAATAACATCCGTTATTTTGTATTGTAGCAGTCAGTGCTGTCTCTTCCATTCCGTCAAAGTAAACAGCCACAGGAGGTTGAAAACCAGTAAAAAAGTCTCAAAATGTTTTCCAATATCCCAGAAGTGAATATCTGAAATTAGAGAAAATAAAATCAGATGTTAAGTTTCAGTTAGACTGATTTTGTCTAAATTTCAGAGACAAGGCATAATTCCGAATATACTGGATATATGTTGAAAGTGTTTTGGAGGAAGACAAGGGCAGTACACATCATGCATAAAACACATTTGCTTATTAAAGGTAAAAGGAAAGGACTAGAACCATTGCTTTAGAAAATATCATCGCTCATCATGAAAGAGTGAAATGAAAAGCCAAGTACAAAATGAGTTAAAAGAATTTCACAGAAATCTATGAGGATGCAAACTTGTGTATTCACTAAAACTGAAAAGCAAAATTTTGTGAATAAAATTCAATTCTAAATGATGTTCTTTTTGTGCTAATCAATGAGAAGACAAACAAATCTGTAAGCATTTTACAACTTGGAAGTTAATCAGAGAAAAGTTGATAATCATCACATAAAATATATATTAAAGTGAGAAACTTCTCACTTTAATACATATTTCATGTGATGATTATCAACTTTTTATTTCAAGAAAGGCTCTATCTCGGATCTGAGAGCAATCTTTCTCCAGAAATAGAGCAAGTTTTAAAAATTCATATTTATTACAAAGTGTATAAGGTGTAAAAACACACCTACACAAATACAGGTATAAAATATAATTACATATATATTTAAATAAATATAATTATATACTTAAAATGAAGGATGTAAAAGGGATAGAATAAAAAGAGTGTCAAATGATAAGAATGCAAGAACACATGATGTGCAAAGGCATATCAGAATCTAATGGCAAGGATAGAAATATTTTGGATGAAGCTGAAAGAAATGAAAGTTGAAGAAATAAAAAGAAAAATTAGAGAAAAAGTAAAGGATAAAATCTGCTACAAAATTACAAAAGTAAAATCAGAGACATTAGATTGGGGGGGGGTGAGTGCTATCTGTGGCTATTTATAAACGGGGACAGAATGGGCATGTAAGGAATTCATTGAGTAGTTTAAAAATTAAAAGATTTTGTTACCTGTACAGAATTAAAAAAAAAAAAAAAAAAAAAAAGAGAGAGAGAGGGAAAGAGTAGAAATAAACCTTTATGAGGATGAGCAAAAGAAAGTAAAAATATCAAAAAAGGATGAGAGGGGCTGGACAGAAATATCAGACAAGGAAGTGGAAATGGGATGATGAAAAGGGCAAGCAGAGAAGACAAAAAGGCAGAGACAGCAAAACAGAATGGGAAAATGGTGGGGGGAAACAGAATGGGCAGGCGGCAAAGGAGGACAGAATGGGCAGACGGCAAAGGAGGACAGAATGGGCAGGCGGCAAAGGAGGACAGAATGGGCAGGCGGCAAAGGAGGACAGAATGGGCAGGCGGCAAAGGAGGACAGAATGGGCAAGCGGCAAAGGAGGACAGAATGGGCAAGCGGCAAAGGAGGACAGAATGGGCAGGCGGCAAAGGAGGACAGAATGGGCAGGCGGCAAAAGAGGACAGAATGGGCAGGCGGCAAAGGAGGACAGAATGGGCAGGAGGCAAAGGAGGACAGAATGGGCAGGAGGCAAAGGAGGACAGAATGGGCAGGAGGCAAAGGAGGACAGAATGGGCAGGAGGCAAAGGAGGACAGAATGGGCAGGAGGCAAAGGAGGACAGAATGGGCAGGAGGCAAAGGAGGACAGAATGGGCAGGCGGCAAAGGAGGACAGAATGGGCAGGAGGCAAAGGAGGACAGAATGGGCAGGAGGCAAAGGAGGACAGAATGGGCAGGAGGCAAAGGAGGACAGAATGGGCAGGAGGCAAAGGAGGACAGAATGGGCAGGAGGCAAAGGAGGACAGAATGGGCAGGAGGCAAAGGAGGACAGAATGGGCAGGAGGCAAGGGAGGACAGAATTGGCAAACAGAGTGGTGGAAAGAGTGGAATGATAACAGAAAGGGCAAAAAAAGGAAAGAAAAAATATACAGAAAGCAAGAGAAGGAAAAACAGAAGTTAAAGGCAAACAGGGGAAAATGAAGAATGCAAAAATCAAATGAGAAACAAAAAACGTCTGTGTTGGCAAAAATCACTAAGATTCATTTTTTTTTTTTTTTTACCACCACGAAATAGAAATTTAGAGTGAATAAATACAGGACAGAGAAGGCAAGCAACGATCGAAACAAACAAAAAAAAAAAACAATAAAGGTGAAAGGTAGCAGAAAATATTTCAGATCAGAATGAAAGTAATTAATGGCAATGAAGCTGAAGTACTATTTTATAATGAAAAAAGAATTTTGCTTCCTGAAATACTTGAAAACTGAATTTAATAGAGAATAAACATAAAAATACACATTAATTTGATTAATGATAAAAAAAAAGAGTGAAAACCTGGATGTTTTTGTCAATTATTTTCTAAATCCTTGATTGAACTGTAACGAGCAATGAATAGCTTCTGCCTATTTTCTGATAGAAAGTAAAGAATAGTGGCTAATGAATGCTTAAATAACCACCCTTAATAAAGAGCCTTTGTCACTTCTTATCTGCACAAAAGAGCAGAAACCGTTTTTCAACTGAAGACTTTAGTTCATTAACTGAAAAGATTGTGTTAAAGAAAACCTTATACATTTTAAACAAGTTCTCATTAAAGTACTTGTGCATGTAAAAGACATACAAAAGAATTTACATGAAAAATAACTTTATACACAGAAAGTATCTACAAAGCAAAGTTGAACTCTGGCACAATAACATAAAATATGACAAAATAAAAAAAAAATCAAATAGTAGATCAGTTACAACTGCAGATGTCAAGAAATCTAACTGCCTCCACACCAAGTTAGAGCAAGACACTTTGAGAGAATGAGAGATCTGTACTAACAAGAATATTATGTATTCATTTTTATGTATTCATATAAAATAGTTGCAGGATAATATTACTCACCACTGTTATAACTAACAATGAATATAGCAGCCATTTCCTAAGTAACTATTTACAGATAGAAAGGCTTATTTGTTCATATATATTCTAATACTGGCAGAAGAAAGCTAAATAAAAGGACTTTCAACTACAAGAAAACAGAAAGTATGGTCTTCAGCAAAAGAAAAAGCCCAAGATGTAAGTTACAAATCAAAGATATAAACATCAAGCAAGTGCAGAAGATTATATACCTCTTTTCTATACTGGGGAATTGTTTTAACGGAGAGTGGAAAATGTGACACCAAATATCCAAACATGCACTGAATTAGCGAAAGAAGCTTTCCAAAATCTAAACAAAATGTTGAGAAACATAAAAATTTAATTAGAAACAAAGAAAAGAGGGCTGGATTGCTATGTGATATCCACATAGCAATCACATGTGATATTCATCATCTTATATGGCAGCGAATGCTGGACAATCTCCTCATGGTTTAGGTCTAGAAACTAATCTGTAGTGAAAAGCCATAATTCCTGAAAAGAGCTTACATTTTGCATTTAACCCCTAATTGATCATCTACAAATAAATGATTAGACATGTGTGAGTTTTGATTAACTTCAAATGATCATAACTTGATAAGTACTTGTCCTAAGAAGACTTGGTACAAACTTAGACCAGTTCTGAAATCCAGAGAGTCTACTTTCAGACTAGATATAGCATATATCACTTGGGAAATGTTTCAAAAATACTAAATGCCCACTGTGAAATGCTTAAATAGAAATAACAGATCTACTCAGGGTGGGCTGATTTCAAATCCAACAGATATTAACAGCTTTAATACAAAAAAAAGTTTTGTCATTCATTATGACCTGAACCCAACACATGAAACTACAAAAGAATGTAAGTACCATTCTTATCACACACTAAGCCTAAATAAGGAACACAGACATTCAATCAACCATTCAAGCTACTCACCTCAATGATATCACAAAGGGATCAATTTACTTAAAAAAAAAAAAAAAATTCCATGCCTTGCTGTCATTGGATGCATAAAACCCAGCACATGTAAGACAACATCTTCAAAAACACACTATATAAATATTAGAAAACACTGGAGAAAGTGGAGAGCCAATAGACAGATCTTCCACTCAAAATAGATTGGACCTAAACTGAAAAGCATACAATTTATCATACAAAATCTTAGGAACAATCAAAGATATTTTTCCTGAAACTTGATATTTCACAGTTAATTGCAATTTAGGCTTTTTGTCTTTTTAAATAGCAAATGGGTGTAACGTCACGCTGATGCAAATTGCAGACTGTCAAGGAAATCTAAGCATACAAAGTATATTCAGATTTCTATTGCTTGTGCATGCATAAATTGTGATTAAATAATCTGTGGGTGGGACAGAATTAATTTTATTATGGCTTTAAAAACACACATTTTAAAAGTATATATTAATATATACAAATATATAAAATCAAAAGGGAAGGAGGCACAAGGACAAGCAAAAAACTTATTACTCACCATAAAACAGTGTATCAAAAAATATAACAAATGGAAACAAAAGAAGATTGGGGGCAGGGGAGAATAACCAATTATCACTCATCAGAGCTCAATCAAGGACAAAATATATGACTGTGCAAAATGACTAAAAAAAAAAAAAAAAAAAAAAAATACTACCAGAGAATCAGTGATATAAATCAGATTTCATTTAGACCCAACAATCATTTCTTCTTTGTATAGAGGGAAGGATGCTTAAACTTAGTATAAAAGAACCACAAGTACTCTCAAATGGTTATCTGAATGCTCTCTGCTGACTACTGTGAAAGAAGTCCTTGGTAAAGTCAGATTACTTATTAGGTCTTCTGCAATCACAGAACTATAATTATTAACAAATGGATGCAAATTTTCATACTGACCTCTACGAATATTTAGCTGGTACATAATCTGTCTGTATATAATAATCTATCTCTGATTTATATTACTGATTCTCTGATACCTAGTACCATCCACTTTTAGTTGTTGTGCACATATTTATGTTTTGTTCTCGATTGAGCTCAGAAGAGAGAGGATCGATAACAGGTTAGAGTGTTTTTGTTGTGTCTTATTTTGTTATATTTTTGGATTCACCACTTGATGATGAGTAATTTTCTTTTTTTTTTTTTGCTTATCCTTGCTCTTCTTTCCACTTTGTTATAATATATTTGTGAGCATTAATATATACTTTTTAAAATGTGCATTTTTAAAGCTATAATAATTTTTAATTATTTGCAGAAAAGTGATAAGTTTATTTTGGTAAAAGTAATTAAAAAAAGGATAGCCAAAAAGAAAAAGAATTAAAAAAAGGATAGCCAAAAAGAAAAAGAATTAAAAAAAGGATAGCCAAAAAGAAAAAGAATTAAAAAAAGGATAGCCAAAAAGAAAAAGAATTAAAAAAAAAGGAGAGCCAAAAAGAAAAAGAATTAAAAAAAAGGAGAGCCAAAAAGAAAAAGAATTAAAAAAAGGAGAGCCAAAAAGAAAAAGAATTAAAAAAAGGAGAGCCAAAAAGAAGAAGAAGAAGAATTTAAAAAAGGAGAGCCAAAAAGAAGAAGAAGAAGAAGAATTTAAAAAAGGAGAGCCAAAAAGAAGAAGAAGAAGAAGAATTTAAAAAAGGAGAGCCAAAAAGAAGAAGAAGAAGAATTTAAAAAAGGAGAGCCAAAAAGAAGAAGAAGAAGAATTTAAAAAAGGAGAGCCAAAAAGAAGAAGAAGAAGAAGAATTTAAAAAAGGAGAGCCAAAAAGAAGAAGAAGAATTTAAAAAAGGAGAGCCAAAAAGAAGAAGAAGAATTAAGAAAAGGAGAGCCAAAAAGAAGAATAATTAAAAAAAGGAGAGCCAAAAAGAAGAAGAATTAAAAAAAGGAGAGCCAAAAAGAAGAAGAATTAAAAAAAGGAGAGCCAAAAAGAAGAAGAATTAAAAAAAGGAGAGCCAAAAAGAAGAAGAATTAAAAAAAGGAGAGCCAAAAAGAAGAAGAATTAAAAAAAGGAGAGCCAAAAAGAAGAAGAATTAAAAAAAGGAGAGCCAAAAAGAAGAAGAATTTAAAAAAGGAGAGCCAAAAAGAAGAATTTAAAAAAGGAGAGCCAAAAAGAAGAATTTAAAAAAGGAGAGCCAAAATAGAAGAATTTAAAAAAGGAAAGCCAAAATAGAAGAATTTAAAAAGGAGAGCCAAAATAGAAGAATTTAAAAAGGAGAGCCAAAAAGAAGAATTAAAAAAGAAGAGACCCAAAGGAAAGTAATTAAAAGATACATCAAGGACACATGGCACAGTGGATAAAGGCGTTAGCTAGATCCAGTGACAGGACCCAAACAGTGCGAGTTCAATACCTGGTTAAGACAGTGGAGAACTTGCAAAGGGGAATTAACAGGAGATAACTGATAACTGACATCCATTAGACATGGCACATGGTACTAGAACAGTCTACCTCAGTGAGCGAAATAAGGGGTTCAGTTCGACATTCCAACCACCTGAAGAAGGCCAGAGCGTACAATGGCCGAAACGTTGTAATAAATTTGGCAACAAAGATGAGGACAATAGTCTGAATAATGTAAATAGTGTACATAATACTTCATCTCAGACATATAGACAGATAATTAAAAAGAGACAAAAAGAAAAGCAATTAAAAAAAAGAGAGAGAAAAGGAGAAGAAATTAAAATAATTTAGCTTAATCTGGTGAGGAGAATAATGCTTTGCAGTTTCACTTTTCTAAACCTGGTAAAAATAAATGTGACAATATCAAGCAAATAAGCATTTTTAGATTTACTAATACTTTCATTTGCTAACAAATGCTTTTCAAAATTACCTTTAGCTGTTTTGTTAAAAGCTGACATTTTGACTATTCAATTTCTGAAAATACTATTACATGAAAAAGCATTTTTTATAATATAGAAGTAGAATGTCATTTCAATAAACTTTGTAACAAATTAGTCAGATGAGGAAATACAACTTCTAAAGATCCAAACAATTTATAGAATAATGAAAATTGCTCCTTTTTGAATTTCAGACAACACTCAATAACCAGGCAAGCGCAAATGATGCCACAATTTCAAATAGAATTAATTTTTTGTTTAAATGAAAAACTTGTATTTGTCAACCTGTACTATATATGAACACACACACATATATATATATATATATATAAGAGAGAAAACAGGACTAAGTGGTTTCCCACTACCAGCTTTTGTTAGTGCTTGAAGGTGGACCTTGTCCAATTGGAATTTTGGCAGAATACAATCTTCATCCTTTTTCTCCTCACCAGATTAAGCTTAAATATTTACACATAAGCAGGAATTGAATGATTGATATAAAGAAAAAATAAAAGACAGAAACACTGGAAAGAAGATAAACATGTTAGAATAAATTCTTTCAGCATACATATGTATTAGATAATACTAAATACAAATGTGCTGTTTTATGTCACATGGTTGATAGAACATTGGCTACAAACACTTGGAATGAATTGTAGAACAAAGTCAAGCCAGGGCAGTGAATTGTAAAATTTATTAATTTAGAAAATGGATTGCGGAAAATGTAAATAAATCAAAATATCAAAGCACTGGTCATCTTTCCAAGACACCCATCCACCTCTCCCCTCATCTGGGGGTGAGTTACAAAACATTTTCTATTTTGTTTATGGCTTATGTGCAAAGTTGGATTTTTTTTTTTTTTTTTTTAAAAGAGAAAATAGCATAAAGTAAGAAGCTCAAGGAGATAGGGATGGCATGAAGGTTGATTCCTCTTTTTACTTTCAGTCAAAGAAGCAGAGAGAGAAAGAGAGAGAAGTAATGGGATGTCATTCAGTTCAGAAAATAAACAAAATGATTATGTATAATGTTTGTAGAAATTATACAGAACAGAATGTGCATTTACACACTCAGAGACACACACACATATATATATATATATATATATATATATATATATATATATATATAGATAGATAGATAGATATAGATATATGCGCGTCCATACATGTGTCAGACAGTAAAGTGTAAGAATAGATGCATATGTGCATGACTGATATGCACATATACACTGTGTAAGATTTTATTATGCAAATCAAGTTTTCTCACAACAGAATTTGTATTAACAGATGTTAGAAATTTTCAGGATATATGATAAATATAGAACAAGAATTCCAGCTTGTCTGCTTTAGAAATATTTACAATAAAACTTGGTAGTACAAGATTTTATTACGCAACTTTAGGTTGTTTGTCATATTGAAAAAAAAAAATATATATATATATATGTGTGTATGTGTGTGTGAAATCCTAAAGGATGAAATTTGTCACACAAAATTTTTTTTCTTAGATTTTCATCAAATTTGTTCTGAATCATAAAAATTTATATATCATTTTCCTATATATATATGAGTGGCCACAAATTTTGGCCATGTATTTCTTAATTTAAGATATATAAAAATTGACACAAGTTACAAAAACTATCATAAACAAGATACTGTAAAGTCATTAAGTGAAAAGAACACAATGTTGGGAAATGCAAAATAGATAAACTGAATATATTGGCAAGATAAAAACAAAGGCAAAATTGGCTTTAAGAATATCACAAAAATAGATTTGAGAAAAATTAAAAGGAGATTTATCAGCAAAGAAATATTTGACAAAACCAGTTTTGCAAGTGTAAGCGGAGAGATGCAGAATATTAAGAACCTTGGCTAAAGACAAGAAAGCAAACAAACTCTTAAGTAAACATCACAAAGACAAATGAAAAAGTTGAGTGAAGCAGTACATGAAAACTGATTTCTTAATTTTTAGTACTGATGGATGGACCAGATGCCCATGTTAGATGTTTGGTGCTTCATAGAAATAGTCAGAAACACAATATAGAAGATAACCTGGAAAAATTATAGGATCCTTCAATAAGATAAATGTAGTGAATTTTTTCAGTTCTTGAAAAAGACATTTTTTGAGTGGTAAAGGTCACAATCAAGAAGCTTTAAGCTAAAGAGCATATTTACGCCAGATAATGCTCCTTCATATTATGCAGAGCTTACTATTGCCCACCTTGCCAAAAAAGAAAGGTTTCAAAGGCAGCAACTTAATGGAATGGCTTCCAGCCACATCTAATAGAATACTTAAGGGTTCATCATTAAAAGACATTTATATGAAAAAAGGCAATATTAAAGCAGAAAAATCTGTTAAACTTGAAACAGTAAAAAAGCTAACACTATCAATGAATGAAAAACTGAAGGTTATAGAATGTCAAGGAGTTCATATCAATATGTAAAATAATACAATAATTTACCCAGGTATAGAGGACAGTATGCTAATAAATGTTTCTAAGGCCTTTTTTTTTTTTCTTATAAATAAAAAGTTTGTTTGCATAATAAAAACTGATATCTCCCAAACAAAGTAATATTTTTAATAATGATAGATATGAAATTTAGTCAGCATGGAGACAAATAAAAGACAAACTGAAAGCAATTCTACCAACGATGCAGACAAACTTGGATTTATTCACACTGAAAAATATTGAAGTTCACCAATTAGGTTACAAACTAGAAAATTGTTATCAATCAACAAACTGAACACAAAAGGATTTCAAAAGAATCTCAACAATATTTGAATTTGATATAATAAAACATTTACAAAGATTAAACAATAAAAAAAATACTACTGATTATTTTACAAATAATTCTGATCACAACTGTGAACTAATAATGAAGAAAAAAGATGATTTCCTTAGTGATCAGTACTAACAATTATAGCAAACAAGATCATGCTTTTGCTTGTTTTGTTTAAACATTAAATTGTATAAGTCTTTTATTTTTAATAAATATTATCAATTTATAATGTCTTTATTAATTTTAAGACCCCGTTAATAAAATAAGACACTCACAGCTTTTGCCAATATTTGATGAATGAATCAGATATTAGTAAACATTCAAAGAAAGTTAACTTTATATTCAGCAAGGAGGATCATCTCCCATTCTGGAATAGAGATTGATGTGTGCCTTCTAATCCTGTTTTTCCGTGGTTACACTAATTATGAGAGATGTTGTAATGGAATAGATATCTCATTATATTTTTTTGACATAAAAAAATGCTACTCTTATAAAAGGAGAAAACAATTCTCTACAACAAAAATGTTTAGAGAGTGCCTTGATTGCAAGGTCATCCACAGTAAATTTGTATCCTGGCTCTTACAACATTTCACCATTCCTGGCAGGTTATCTATTACCAGTTTGTGGGACATCTAATAACAAAAGTTACAAAAACAAAAAGAATCTAAATGAAATCAGCTAGATTTAAAAAAAAAAAAATAATTTAAATTTAAAATTCCGAGCATCCTTCATTTGTGCACAAATTCAGTCACATTAACATGAACAAATTTAGTCCAATGAAGTCCTAAAGGGTAAAACACATCACACAAAAACCTTTTCCACTTTACCATACATATATATCTGTGTAAGCAAATATATGGATATAGATCTGACAGTATGAAGAAAAATATATGGAAAAAACAAACAAAAATCCTTATATGCAATTATACTGTTTTAATGTTAAAACAGCATAATTGCATATAAGGATTTTTGTTTGTTTTTTCCATATATTTTTCTTCATATATATCTGTACATATTCAATGAGATTTTTTCTCTCTTTCATATTATTCAAAATATTACAAATCTGTGTCAAATAACATCAAACAAAAGTCATTGTGGAGACAGCACATGCCAACAAAGATGGTAGCACTGACCTTATAGTTTGAAATTCCTCTTTGAATGTTTTATGTGAATTGACCAACCTTTCCCCTTCCTCATACAAAATAAAACTGATCTGGTAACTTCTAAAACTATTTCTCAAAATTAACTCAAAGTTCTACAGCGTTAAAACCAGATAACCGTTTTAAAATTACTTTGCACCTCATAATCTCTGACGAAACTTGGTTAGGTATCTTCACTTCTGTGAAAAAGGTGACCTGTGGGATACAGCTAAGTGTATTTTGAGTAACCTTGGCAAAAGACAAACGAGGCTAATTACCATAGCACATTTATTTCTCCATGGCTACAATACTTTTTTGATTATCTATACTTTGATTATCCGAACATGAAATAAAAAAAAAAAAAAGTTTTAAAAAGTCAATTATTTGAACTGAACCCAGACAATTGAATTATCACAGATAATATGATCTAAGCCAACAAGTGAAACACATTGAATTCAAAGTTATAATTCATTACAAATAACATGACATCACAGGTAGGATTTACAAAATAGATAACTGAATGACAAAAATGTTGCTCCTGCAACCTTCATTAGTACTTGGTACTAAATTTTAGTTTTTACATTGGAAATGAACCAGGATATATCATTAATGCAAACTGTTACAATTGGATATAAGTTAAAAATTATAACTTATACAATATTGAAAAGAAAATTTTAAAGAAATATCTCCCTCCATTTCCAATATAAAAACTAAAATTCATTACCAAGCTTGACAAAGGTTGTAGTAGTAACGGAAGATTGTCATTCTTTTTTTTCAAAAGCTTTGTGCTCCTACATGTCAACTTAATAAAAAATATACAAATTATTTTTGTCATCCAATTTTTAAGTAATACAATATTCCTTGCTTATCCACACCTCAATTTTCCAGATTATGATTATCCAGACATCAAATAAAGAGAAAAATTGAAATCATCTGAACATTTTTCAGTTATTTGAACTAAACCAATTCTGATATTTCATCTCAGATAAGCATTTTGAGGATTCAGAAAACCATACTCAACATCTGATAAAAATGCTAATAAAATCAGTTCAACTAATTCTTGTTAATTTTCTCATTGTTTTCATACAAAAGATATTCATTTAGATTATCACAGGTTAGTCAACTCTCAGATGACTCAAGTTTCAAAGGGGAAATGAAATTTCTTTTTGCTAGCCCAGCATCTAGAAACAGACAAAAATTGATACATTTCTTTATAAAAAATAAACCAGATAAAACTGAAAGACTTGTTGGAAAATTTTATTAATGATATAACGTTAAATTTCTTTTTTGTTAATTTAGATATTCAATTATCCTGAATTTTGTACTATCCAAACATATTTCAATCCCTGTCCCAAGGTGTCTGGATAATCAAGGTAGTATTGTATTTGGCACACACATGTCATTTTGAACTAAATGACCTTTCATGTTTAAGTTTCTATTTAGTTGGATAAATCAGCCTCTTAAATTTAACTTAACCAAATACATAATTTGATATTGCCACTCAAAATTCAAGCATAATGTTGTATTTAAATAAATAACCTAAAATTTTCTTTAAACCTATCACTTCCAACTTCAGGTTAAATTTTTCTGCTACAAAGATTCAATTGTAACTACTTTTATTTTTCAATTAATATTTTCATGGATGAGTGAAGAGATGATTATTTTTACAATTGTTTTTATCAAACAAAAAATTGGATTTTTTTAAAAAAATCTTAAACAAATTGAACCTCATATTTTAAAAGCCAAAAAAAAAAAGCAAAGTAAAAGATAATGACTCCTTTGCTGCAAAGAAGGAAAAGTCTTAACCACTTGGATCTATGACATATTCATTTACATACATAATATTCTTTTACCTTTAGTTTTTTTTATTTGGTAGTTAAGCTCTAAGGGTCCTATATAAATGTCAACATGTGACATCATATGGGTAAGATAACTAACATTAAGCACTCCAAAACAATCATTGTTTTCACTGTCTTCATCACCATCTACAAAGTGCCTTGTGTAACTATTAGACTGAGTGCAACAAGTACCACTGAGTTTCAAATAGACAAACCAGAACAATTGTTTTTGTTTTAAAGAAAAAACAAACTGGGACATCCTTATTCCAACTAGTCCTTTTATTAAATATTCAGGAAATTTCCACCCACCCCTTAGTTTAGGTTGCAAGCAGTAAAGCGTTTCATTACTGAAAATCTTTAAAATTATCTTAAAATTCCAGCCACCCTTTTTGTTCTAACCACTCTGTTTATTTGAAACACGTGTTAAAGTTCAGAACTTGTAACAATATTGCAAAGTTTTATGTAAAAATCATTTTTAAATCCCAGGTGATGCCTAAATCCTTTCACCATAAATTGAAACTATAGCGAAGCAGAGTTTTAACGGCACTCTTTTCAATAAAGCAGAATAACTAAGTGGCTAAGAATACCACAATTCATTACTAAGCTTTGGAAATCATTCCTAATAAAAGTTTACTATAAAAGTGTTTTCAAATGAGATAATTTCACTGTATCTTATTCAGCCTTTAAACTATTACAGTTATCATATAAAAAGAAACATTCTCTTTATGACTGCATACAAACTGACCTTTGAATTTGTGCCAAGCAATTATGAATTTATGATTGGCCTCTGTATAGATCAATATGAGATTTGGAGGGTAATCAAATAGCAAATTAGGGTAACAAAGCAGAACATGTTATGATGAGGTACTCTAATTTGTTAGTTGCACATTTCACAAAACGACTAAAAACATCCTCCATACATCTGCTAAGCAAAAGGCTTTAAGTCGAAAACACTAAGCAAATGCAAAATCATTTAAGCATTTTTCAATGAAATGCAGTTTCAGAAAAAATAAATTTATATTTCTATTTAGGCACTGACTTATTTATTCAAGTCAATTAGAACAGAATTGTTTTTTTGTTTGTTTTTTTTTTCTAATTAGTGAGAATATCACTAATCATTTCAGATTTTAAGAAGTTTTTAATTGCCATCATGCAAAAATTTCAATTTAAAATATTATCCATATATGACAAAATTAGTTTCTGCCATACAGGAAACATTCTACAGGTTAGTGTTATAGTCAGTTGAAATTCATAAAAGTTTTTTAGTAAAGTAGATTTCTGAAGTCCACTAATATCACATTTTCTAGTATTGATTGAAGTTTCCTTCCAAACTTTTTGTTTAAGGTAGCATGGCAAGTCAACAACTTCATTATTATATCATTATTATTTATTTTCTAATTATTTCACTCCAAGTAGAGAGATAATATCACCAGGATACAAGGGCTTACAGAGAGTGAGTAGTAAGGAGAAAGGACAATAAAAGAACAAAGAGTTTTTGTTTTGTGTCAACTTTTTAAAAAAAAAAACAAACATTTGTTTGTGTTGTGTGTACATATGCCCAATAAAATTTTTGAAAGACCTGACAAACTCCACATTCAATTTCATCCAAATCCTAAAAAAAAAACACACACACACATTATATATATATATATATATATATATATATATATATATATATATATATATACACACACACAGACAGACAGACAGACAGACAGACAGAATGTGCGACGGGTAAATTGTCGGCATTTTATATTTTTATTTTCATGCATGTGTATTGTTTGTTTTTGATTTTGTCAACTGCCCAATATAGTAGTGTCAGTTGGGTACTGTCTGTGAGAAAAAAAGAGCATGTCACAATTCACTCCAGTGTAAATTTGGAAACTGCCTTCTATACTGCTTGGTATTTATGCCGGAAGCTCCAATATGAACATTTCAGAGTGTTTGGATGTCAATCTGAGAACAGTGTAGAGGATTCAGAAAGAGCTGGATGAGTCTAATGGTGATTACAAAGGTGTTTATAATAATCCTAGTGATGGCGACATTATGCCACAGGGCCTCAGAATCAACACAGCCTACATCAAGTGCCTTGAGGAGGTAGTGCTGACCTGGGACAAAAGGGTGGCTGCTGGAAGATTCTATGTCTGGCAACAGGACTCTGCACCATGCCACACAAGCAGGAAGATTTAGTCATAGCTGTCAGACAATTTCTGAAATCACATCACTCCTTATATCTGGCCACATAGCTCCCCAGACTGCAATACCACTTGATTATTATGTATCAGGCACAGTTGAGCAAGAGACCAACAAAACTCCTGGCAACACCAAAGATGAACTGAAGGCAAGGATTTTGGCAGCATTCACCAACTCAAACAAGGAGACAAGTCAGAAGAGTTGCAGGAGATTCCAAAGTCATCTGGAGGGTGTGGTTGAAGCCAATGGTGATTTTATTTAATATATTTACTCTTTAGTATTTAAAGATATTTTTATATCATTTTGGTAAATATATGTTAAAGGGAGATGTCAGTGTCATTTTTATTTTTGCATAATTTAGATGATAATTTATCCATTGCACTATATATTTTATTTCCTCACCAGGAGCACAACACAATCTTCAGGTGAAGACTGAATACTGAGCATTGCATAATTTAAATATATATATATATATATATATATATATATATATATATATTATATATATATACTATGCAATGCCCACTTTTAAATCTGCACCTGAAAAAAGGGTTGTGCTACCAGTGAGGAAAATAAATGTATATGTATTATTAATACAAATTATAGCTTCGTTATTATACATCGAGCACTATTTTATTAGCACCAGTGCTCAATGTGCCAATATTTTATATATATATTTTTTAACTGTAGATGCTGTTGTGCTAAAATGCATTACATACTTTATTTGTGACATGAGGAATTAATAAAAACATTGAAAAAGAAACACTGGGAATCGAGAGTGAGAGATACATAAAAGAAACTCTTTTATGTACATTAATGTATGTGTATTTTACCCAGGTCATTTGAACTCATGAATGTGCATCTATAAGTACATCTCTTACTTATAATGTCTCTCTCTCTCTCTCTCTCATGAAAGAGGTAAACAATCTTTCATTGCATTATGAAATCATTGTTCCGTTCAAAGCAAATGCTTTGATAGTCGTGTTCCTCTTCCTTTCTAGACATGCATTACAATCCGGATCTTTGATTGAAGGTTTCAGCCCTTCCAAAGTCCCCACTGCTTTTTAAAGATTCAGTTATATGGGCTAAGTCACAGTGGAAACCTCCAGCTATAAATCACAGTTCCCTGACTACCTGTCACTTACAAAGGCAGAATGGATGCACTCTTGCTTACCCATTTTTATATGGGTAAATATATAGATATTATCCACATGCAGACGTGTATGTAATGTTCAGAGAAGCATACAATATATGCACACATACACATTTACTGTGTGTATTTTCACCAATAAAAGTATATTTAACCAGTAATAAGACATTTCATTAAATATCTCCAAGTAATGCCAGCCTGTATGTATTGTGAATCAATCTTTCTCTTGCATTTTATCTAAATGATTAGCAACAAAAGCAGTGACTTCATGTCCTTTCAGATATCATCAGTCTGTGAGAGATGTCAGAATTTTGATTCATTTAAGACACCTGTTTGGGCTTCTGTAAAATATCAACAAACATGAGTGATATACACAGTTAGGTACACACAGAAGCTTGTGTATTAAAGACTATGGATCCAACTTGAGGAATGACATTGGTCTTTGATGGCATAAGCTTATTCAAGACTCAAAATAAATTGCATTAGATTTCCATGTTTTTATATTTATTATAGCATGTGGCCAAATAATGACTGATTTTAGTGATGGTGAAAAACAGATAGTTAAGGAGGAGACTTGCATAAATTTTCAAAAGGATGGAAAGTGCTACACTGAAATCCGAATGCACATTAGAATAGTGAAAGATGTCTTCTAAAAGCTAAGCAAAGCATTAAAAAACAGAAAAATTTCATTTGAAACAAAGAAAAGAGTACTGAAATATTATATAATATCAGTCCTCCTTTATGATAGTGAATGTTGGACAATCTCCTCACAGATGAAGAAGAAACTTGAAGCAACAGAAATATGGTTCTACAGTAGAATGCTGAGAATACCATGGACCGAACATGTGAGCAACAATGAAATTTTAAAGGAAACAGAAACAAAAAGGGCACTTATACTTAACAACAGGAAGTGATAGTTGAAAAATTCTAGAGGACATAATGAGGAAAGTGGGCTTGAAAATTTGATACACACAGGACAAATTGAAGGTCAGTGGGACAGAGAAGCAGCACATAATCTACCTAGCAATCTCAAGTAAATGAATGACAGAACAAGGTTTAGGAGAGATAAGGAAAAGAGAAAAATTATTAAGCACTACAAAAGACAGGAAATTGTGGAGAGCCATGATTGTCAACATTCTGAAGGGACACGGCACATAAAAGAAGAAGTATGCATATTCCTTAAGACCTATATACTCCACATACACTCACAAATATATATAAATATTTCTTTGGATGTTTGTGTGTATGTACAAAAGTGCAAGTAAGGTGCTTAGATATTTTGACTATGTATTTCCTCCAATCTACTTTGTAACCCTAACCCTGTTCCTAATTGTCTACATTCCTTTTGTCATTATCTTTTGCAAAGTGCATAGTATAGCTGTCAGGAAGAATGTATATAATGTTAGAAATTTCCTAAAGAGATATGGCACAGAATAATATTTGTAAAAATTTCTTCCTTTAATATTGCAGTTGTTTCTAAGTATGCAATAGACAAATAAATAAACCTTAAAGAATATGTGAAAGATGTAAATGTTTTATATATCTCTCTCTCTCTCTCTCTCTCTATATATATATATATATATATAGATATATATATATATATAGTGGACATTGATGTCAGCATCCAGTAGCAACAGTCTGTTTCATGTTTAAATACAATTGTTAGACCATGTGCACATGACCTGATGATTTTATATTTACATACGCTCTATCCCTGATATTGAGTACTTTAACCCATAAATATATAAATAAGTTATGTGCCATGGGTGATACACCCTTAAGCAATCATGTATCTTTTAATACATGACTGATGAGGCAGATTTTTCCTCACAGTAGGTTGCCATTTCTTTCTAGACCAATTGTTATGAAAGGCACCAGTCTGTCCTGCTATTTACCCATAGCTGGGGGGAGAAGAAGAGGATTCATACTTTTTCCAAGGGTATTAGCATGTAAGTGAATGTAATGGATTCAACTGGAATTCGAACTCAACTCTCCAATTCCTCAATCTGAGCAACTATTCAATACTCCACAGTGCATCCTACATAAATATACCATACCTTTATATATATTTTTACACATATACACATGCAAGTATTGGCATGCATACACAAGAGTATGTAGCCATCCATACAAAAACTAGTAAATTAAGATGAGAATAAAAATCAATCCACAACTGCAACTCCTATTACACACACAAAAAAAAACCCAAAAAAACTAAAGATGTATTCCATTCAAAGATATTAGCCAAACAATCCAGAGGTAATCAAATCCTTTGAAAACTTAAGATGAAGAGGAGCAAGAAAAGAAATAAGAGTCAACATGCAAGCAAAAGGGCTTCATTTGGGGTATACAGAGTGAGAGCATTTCCCAAACACTGACCTGGGTGGGGAGAGGACAGGTTAAATGGAAAAGGTGTGGGCAACAGAGTAAAGTAGTTTTAACAGGCAAGCAAGGGAAACAAGTCCACCCCCACCCAAGCCTTGCATCATCTCCAACCCCTACCCTTGTTCAGTCATACTCCTTCACTACTCCCCACCAAGATGTTTGTTGGCCTTAATGAAGAAGCCAGGCTGAAAGGCTTATCATCAACCACGTCCACTCAATACACGCCAGATGAGAGGCTTGTCTGTGGTCAGTGTGCTGGAACCAAGCAGAGCTGACCAGCTCGCCACAGGGTTGGAGAAAGGGGCATGGTGATGATGGAAACACCAGAATCCAATCTGACCCCACCCTCCACTCCAACCCACACATTTCTACTGATCAATGGGCAATTAAGAAGTGCTTCAAGTTATCAAAGTATAAGCGAATAGAAAGGCTGGCAATTCAGATGTCAGGTTGGAGAGGGCCGGAGAACAGTAGGATCAAACTGATAGGGGAGTGGGAGAAAGGTCAAAGCAAGAAGGAAAGGAAAAGTTTATAAATAAAAGTAAATGCATGTATTGCATAAACACATACATAAGACACATGCATAAAAGATACATGTAAAGACACAAATTTATAAGTATATATACACACAAACACGTATGTATGTATGTATACATGCATGCAAGTTATAATTGAAATAGAAAATTCTTGTAAAATTAAATAGATATGATAAAAAAACAGATACATATATCTAGACACACTCAGGGTGTTACTAAAATGCATTAAAAGTTTGAAAAATCAAAACTTGACTGTGTTGAACTATGGAATTTTTTTTTAATTACAGCTGAGATTCATATATATATATATATATATATATATATATATATCAATTTGCTTAACTAGATTAACTTTCAAAAATAATCAATTCTAGATATGAATTTTTTTTTTTATGCTCAAATTCCTTAAACTTTAAAACAGCACCATTTATGATCATATGCTCATAATCACATAGTAATACATCTATGAAGACTACTTGCCATACTCAGGTAATGCCACTTGTACACCTGGGTATTTGTACAGATTCTTACTTCAGCTAAGCATTTTTCCAGGTGCAAATGTGGTCAGAAATTTAAGAGATGAGAAAAGGAGAAAAAAATTAATATGAAATTATATTAAGAAGATAATAAAATAGGGAGATGATAATGTGTGAGAGGAGGTGGTAGAGGGGGATCTAAAAGAAAGTGAAAAATGGAACAATTGAAAATTTGACAAAGACAGAGTGAAGCTCAAAAAAAAAAAAAAAAAAAAAAAAAAAAAAAAATCAAATTATGGCAAAGAAGCAGAGAAAAATTTCTACAACTAATTTTTGAGCAGTAAATAAAAGAGAGCATGTAATTGTAAAAGGAAGACAAGCAGTTGTAAGAGGATTATAAAAGGTAAGTGAAAGAAAGTAAACATAAGGTACAAAGAGACAGAGAATGTATGGGCAAAGAAGAGGAAGAACACAAGAAACACTGGAGATTGGGGAGCATACACACCTTCAAACTGAGGGGGATAAATGAAAGAAAAAGAGTGTTTTTTTTGTTTGTTTGTTTTTTTAAATGAGACTGGATGATATAGGACAAGAGTGAAGAAAGCGGGGAGAGAATGAGATAGTAAGAACAAGAAAGCAATAAGGAGAAGATAAATATAGAAAAGAAGAAATATAAAGACACCATTAGAAAGAGGGAGGTGAGAAAACAATAATGCTTTTAAAAGGGAAAAACAGTTTGAAAAGATAGAAATAAAACAGAAAAAGGTGGTGAGAGGAGTTCTGAAAATTTAAGAAATCAATAAAAAAAAAAAAAATTAAAAAAAAAAAGTGTGTGGAGAGGATCAATTGAAAGAAACTTCATAAGCAGTCTATTGGCCATGATGGATTTGGAGCGACCAAACAATTTTCTGCCCACATGCACTAATGCACACACTAATACCCAAGAGGATGCCTGATGAAATGATGAGGGGTAGGTTGAGGGTACAAGACTGGCAATACAGGAGGTGATGCAAGGGGGAACAAAAGTGGGGGGTGGGATCAGAAAGCAGGATCATTGCAGAAGGTAGAGGTTTTTTTTGTTTTTTTTTTAAAAAACAATAACAGACAAGTTCAATGTCCAATTTAAAAAAAGGGCGTGGCAAGATGGGGGAAAGTTTAGTGTGGAAGAGATAAGGGATGGGAAGCAGTGAGGGTAAGGATAAAAGCCAGAGCATTAAGTTAAGTCAGCAAAGTGGAACAAAGTTTTTGTTATTTATAAGAGGCCCTAGAAATAAAACAGAGAGAGTCAAAGAGAGAGAAAAAGTAAAGTAAAATAAGGTAAGGGGATAGCACTAGCTCGGTTTAAATATTTGTAATGACATTGGAATGGATAAAACAAAAAAGACTATTGAAGATGAAAAGAATGAAGAAAAGAATAAGAAATATTCAGAAAAAGTTTGTTTTTTTGTTTTTTTTCAAAAAATTTCCAAAAAGTAAATTTCAATAAATTTTTTAAAAAATAATTAAAACAAATAAAAATGATCAAAAGCAGTAATTTAAAAAAAAAAATTAAACTGAAAAATAATAAATAAAAATATTTTCCATTTAATAGCAAAAATTAATAATAGAAGATATACTTAAAAAAAAAAAAAAAAAAAAAAAAAAAAATCTTAAAAAATAATCACTGGAAAAAATATATGCCTTTTTCCAGAAAATTCCCTCCCCACTGCAAGAAAATAAAATTGAAATCAAAGAAAAAAAAATTCAATTAAAAAAAATATTTCTCTACAACAGTTTTACTTGCCCAGCAAAACAGACATATTTTGGTGAGAATATCACAAAAATATTGATTTTTAATTCTAAATGTAAAAATAAAACAAAAAAGTTTAAATAAAAGAAAAGTTGAAATCTTAGAAAAGATAATTTGATAAAATTCTTCATTGTGCAAGCAATGCTAAAGGTGATATGAAATGGATGAAAGATTTTCAACAATAAAACAGAAAGAATAAAAGTTTACTTTTTACAAGGTCAACTGACACATTAAAAAGATAGCATAGAAGAAAACAAAGAAAAGGAAGAGAACACAAAATACATTCTAAAATTCTGCAAATATCAGTCCTTGTTCCATTTTCAAATACATTTTGTAAGTAGTTTGCTTGTTGAAAAAAAAATTGTCTTATTCAAAAGAAAATTAATTATACAAATCAAAACTCTCCTAAAAATTACCAGTCATTGAATATTCTTTGTCCAGTAAAAGGACAGTAAGCAAAGAGGCTTTTTACTTTAGTTATATAAATACTTTTCTAAAAATCTGTTTTTTTTTTTTTTTTGTTTTTATTACCATTTCCTTTCATGACTCAGGCAATCATGGATCTTCACAGCTTCCTTTTATTCATGAATTACCATGATTTCTTGTAAACGATAGGGTTATTTTCTCCATGGCTTGGAATTCAGATGCTTCATTCTTATACTAGCTGCAACCCAAGGCTAGAGAGTTAATCTGCCCTGCTATTTAACCCACAGCTGGAGAACAGGGAGAAGAGATATTCATGCCTTTCCAACAGCATTATTACAAAGTGAACACAATACACACAGTTGTAATTTGAATTCACCATGTAGCTTCCATGTTCTACTGAAATCAGATTGCACAAACAACTGACATGTCAACTGTTAAAAATTTTGCAATGAATCTTCATTTATTTAACATCAAAAAACATATCCCAGGGACAGTCAATTTGTTTCATTCATAACTTGTCAAATGTACCATAGGAAATATTTCTTACAAACTAAGTGTACTGAGCTGCGATGTAATATTGATCTATATAGCAGTGAATGCCAGACAATTTCCTCACAGATGAAGAAGAGACTTGAGTCACCCGAAATATGGTTCTACATAAGGGAAGCTGAGAATACCATGGAGTAAACATGTAACAACAAAGTTTTAAGGCAAATGGAAACAAAAAGGACACTTCTACTTAGAATCAGAAAAAGACAGCTGAAATTTCTAGGACACATAATGAGGAAAGACTGTTTGGAGAAACAGTTTCAAAAAATTTATATGCCGAAAATAAATGATTTCAAAATTTAAAACATTATTATGGATTACTTCTAATTGCATGCATGAGTCCCAGTATAAATAGTTATAAATAATTATTGACCAATTTTATCATTGTAATATTTTTGCATGATATCAATTATTAAGAATATAGTAACTAGGGTCCATAAATTGGAGGAGTGAGTTATCAATGATAATGTTCTGACTTCAAACCTGCGGTTATCTGCCTTTAACCCTCTGTCTGTTTTTTGTTTTTTTTGTTTTTTTTTTAAATGTACTTATCACCATCATAAAATTTGGTGAGGTGCAAGTAAATTTTTTATTCCGAAAACACAGCCCAGAGAAAAAAAAAGTTTGGGAACTACTGACCTAAACTAAGAAGCAAAAATAAAACAAGTTCAACTAGTTTTCCTCTTTTTTCTTTGACTCCCTATTCCTGGAATAGAAATTGTCTTTAGTTTCTGCATCCGAGTTTACATTTCCAAAATTATGACGGTTTGCATCAGCCATCTTTTTACAGAACAAGCAGACTAGAATCAACAGAAGCAATGGCATTCCTCTTTAGTATCAAACTCTTTATTTGTCATTTAGAAACATGCCACTTGTGAAAGGACCATGCTATTTTTCATGTCTGATCACCAACAGGTATTCAAAGGCAATGGCTCTTCTGCCAAACTTGGAAGTCTGAGGACCAAAAGTCATGTTCACAGCAGAGGAACCACAGGTAATTACATATGAACAGAAAGAGAATATGAATCTTGCTAATGAAGACAGGGTCATGGGGATCACAACACAAAGTTATTTGGAAAATCCAGCAGCATTTGCAAATCTGAAATTATACACACACGAATGGTTCCCAGCAGTGACTTTTCACTTCAGAAAAGTATCAAGCATTATTTTCATAAAATATCAAAATACAAATTCCATATGATATGATACTAGACATAAACACAGAAGCAAGCCAGGCCTTGAAATAATCAAAAGTGATGAATTTCAAGGAAAACATAGCAAAAATCACAAGGTATATAAGTCAACCTCATGACTTATTCAAAATGTAGGTTTAGGTTGATAGGGCAACAGTTAATAATAACATGAAACGGCTAATTCAATCCTCATTATGTACCACTTATAATATCCAAACCCATTTAGTAAACCTATTTCACAAATGCATGTAATAAAGTCATGAAAATCCAATTCAATAATTACAAAAACACACACAGTATTTCTTTCATCTTACATGTTAATCAGTTATCCTGATCATAAACTTATATTATCTGTAAAGATCAGAACAGGTGATGGTCTGATAGTTTTTGAAGTTTATTACAAACATGTTCATCTATTTCTAATGTATTTTTTATTAGAAAATACAGGGCAATGCAAGACGCGTACAAAAAACAGAATCAGGAAACTGAGTTCAAATTTTAACTAATACTGCTTAAAAACATGACTACATTTATCTCTGCACTATATCATTCATAGGTGCAAAAATAATGTCGTTTTCTCACATAGTAACATGTGTGAGAAAACGACATTATTTTTGCACCAACCTAATATTTATAATATATATATATCAGTCAGTAATGTGTGGTACATGCTTAGGCAATAATGTATCTTTCAATACATGATTGACGAGGCAGATTTTTTTTTCCTGCAGTAGGCTGCCTTTTCTTTCTGCAGTAGACCAGTTGCCATCCAAGGCTATAGAACTCCGTCTGTCCTGCTATTTACCCATAGCTGGGAAGAGAAGAAGAGGATTCATAACTTTCCCAAGGGTATTAGCACATAAGTGAATGTAATGAATTCAACTGGAATTCGAACTCATCTCTCAGATTCCTTAACCCAAGCCACTATCCATTACTCCACCATACCTCCTCTCTCTCTCTCTCTCTCTATATATATATATATATATATATATGCAGGTAGTGTAATGGTTAGTAGCTCAGAACAAGAAATCAGCAAGCTAAGTTCAAATTTCAGTTGAGATTGTTACACCCACTATTTGCACAACTACATTTTGCAAACTATGAATCCTGTCATCAGTTAAATAACAAGGAAGACTGGGCTCTCTATCTGCAGCTGGAAACCATTCTAGGAGAAGGACAATTCTAAATTCAAAATCCAGTAACCTGAAGTGGTACAATGATGGTTAGACATGGGTACAGATACTATATCTGTGAAACAAAAATAACAGATTCCAGCAACTCTTGAGTTGTTGACACCAACAGTTACAGGGACCATGGAAGGATGGGTGGATCTATAAATGTATATCTTCCTCTGCAAAGTATTAGTCACACTCAAAAAGGAAATAAAATATTAAAGCTTCAGCCACTCTAAAAAAAAAAAAAAAAAAAAAAAAAAAAAAAAAAAGATCAGGGGAGTAATAAAACTCAAGACACCAAACCTATCTGCCTGTTTTTCTTTAGTCTCCATCACTTTCACACATTTTTTATTGGTTTGCTTTTCATTTTTCTCTAACTTTCTTACTTACCCTCTACCTTTTCTCATTCATACCTTGTTTTCCCCTTTCTCCTTTGCTTTTCCCCCAATTCTATTGTCATGCATAAATAAACAGATAGGCAGTTGATGGCTATATTGTGTATACATGTGTTTAGAGAGTGCACAGATATTATACACTATGATCCTAAAAAAAGTGCACAGATCCATACCTAAACTTCTCATTTCTGACAGGTGTAGGCTAGTCTTTATAAAATATCTTGTCACTGGTATGTTATGACGATTTAACAGAAAAGAAATGGATGAGACAGAACTTGGGTAAATCACTGCTTTAACTACCTAACCTGCCCACACAGTAGCAGCAAAAGGCTGTTACACCCAGTCAACCTTGACAAACTCAATGAGATTTTTTTGCTGTAATCCTTATATTAGTTGAATCAGTTCAAACATTTTGTAAGAAATAATAATAGTCATTAAATTATTGTAATTCTTAAGTGAAGTATTTTTTTTTCTTTTAATTTTTACTAACTGTTCTTGTCTTTATTGTTGGATTTTTATCACAATCCTTTATGCTAATTGCACTTTAAATGCCATGAAAGCAAGGAAGAGTAAATTAGAATTAAAGAACCACCAACAAGATGTGAATTCATGTCCCACATCATGGGAATCAGTCTTCTTAAATATGGTAATATCCATCTGCAAGAAAAGGACTCAAACCAAAGAATAGTCAAAATATACTCATCTGTAGCAAAAATGTAAGTGTAAAGAGTAAAACTAAATCTAAGAATTCACACAACTGATAATTATTGCTACTCACAAGTAAACAAAAATTATGGCATGAAAAATCTAAGGAGAAGCAGAAATGAAAAACAGACTAATTTGCATCCTCATCATTGGAGTCTGTTTTACTGTTAGTCTCCGAACCAAACTGGTTAAGACAACAATCCTGTAAGAAAGACTCTCATATTGTGGATGCCAATTAAAGTCTCATCAGTGGAAATTTCTTTATTTCAATTCCTGCTGCCGACTTTAATGATCATAATGTGTTATGAATCTAGAGTGTATTATGTTAAAAAGCAATAATAATTATGATGGTCTATGGACTTATGGTAAGTAGAGCAGAATAAGTTTTAAACAGTTTCTATTACACTAGAATAAATGCTCACATTTTACTTTTGACATACAGTTTGACCTGTGATTTTGGAAACATTTTTGAAAGTTGAAAATATCAAATTATATCCTGCATTTGGAGTAACAAAGCATTTATTTATAACTTCATAAATACAGTTTTCACAACTTTCATGATTTATAGGGTTTTTTTTTTTTTTTCAAGTTTGGTTCTTGTATTCCTACCAAAACTTGTAAAAATACAAAATCTGGAAATGCATAAAATGCAACAAAATTTAATTCAAGGATATTAAATTACATCAAGAATAGCTTAGGAGTAAAAAGTTATTTATTTTCATTTTATTACAGGATATAACTTGATCAAAGTCTTTCTTAGGCACTGAGAAGAGTTTATTTCCTACCAGTCTTGTGAAGAGTGAAGTACAGATAACCAAATTTCAACTGTTGAATTTTAAGGCAGGTCTTCTTTATGATAAATTGGTGCAACAGAATTTCTTTCCAACATTT
This sequence comes from Acanthosepion lycidas, assembly GCA_963932145.1. Taxonomy (NCBI): domain Eukaryota; kingdom Metazoa; phylum Mollusca; class Cephalopoda; order Sepiida; family Sepiidae; genus Acanthosepion; species Acanthosepion lycidas. The sequence goes on from OZ010576.1 coordinate 59,420,766, forward strand.
AAGATTTAGATTTAGAAAAAGTGACATAATTTCACTCAACAGAGTTCTGAACTCAACAAACATATAGCTGGTCAGATAAACTCCTTTAAACCTAATTCAAAAGGTGTTTGGATATTGCAAGAATCAACTTGGTCCTTCAGAAAATATTTCTCTCCCCTTTTTACAAAGATCCAGTGAGCAGTTTTTTTAAACAGGACAAGATGCCAAACAGAAAATAATAAGTAATATACAAATAAGTTTGGTGCATTCCAGAAATGCAAGATGCATGTGAAACCATTCACCGCATTCGTATAACTTGAATGATTCTAACCTATGCACAGGGGATGTTCCTTATTTTCTTCCCTGCTAAGCACACAAATTCTATCCTGGAATGACTTCTGCAGCTAACTATCTTTCAATTTTCTCATTCTACAGTTGTATTCCCTATCAACTATGTGGACCTCATATCAGAGATGATAAGGTGTGATCTTTTTTTTCCAGATATGGGCTGTCATGTTAGATCTTTTTACTTTCCATTCAAAAATGGTTTTCTTATGTTTCTTGAGTTTAACTTATCACTGGCCATCTTGTCATGTAAAAAAAAAAAAAATGCCTCTCTTCATATGTGGATTGAAGAATGGATCAGCCAAAATGGTGCAACAATATTGGCAGCAAAAAGAAAATTTAACTGTCCAAATAAATCTCTTCTCAAAGTTATTGACAAAAAAAAAATGAAAAAAATGGTATGGGAGGTGGTGAGAACTTAAAACGTGCTTATTTTTGGAATGAAAACCAAATGTTTTAATTATAATTTTTTTCATTTTTTTATCTTTTTAATGCCATAAGCTTTCCAGGTATAGGTGATCATAGACCCTCTCCCTAGATTCCTGTGAATTTCCATAATTTCTTGAAAAAGAAAATGGTTTCTCATTGCCTTCTCCACAGTTTTGAATTATGAATTGTCCTAGACTGGCTGCCATCCAAGGCTCAGTCTGTCTTGCTATTTAGTGGGAAAATGAATTCATGCCTTTTCCAAGGGCATCATGAATACAAACTAGGCCAGGATTTGAACTTGGCTTGATGACTACCCTTTCTGCACAGATGCCAATACACTACCTGCATATCCAATATTTTATTATATGCCTGAATTCTGTACACTTAACATCTATACAGGATTTAAAGAGAAGAAAGATTAACACTTACCTTGGCATCTTGTGTACCCCTCCCACTTCAAATACATGTGGAACCAGACTAAGACAAAAAGAAATTCTATACTTCCAAATACATGGAAAGTATGCAGACAGATGTGAGTCTGAAAGCAACCACCTTGACTTCAAACAAATCTAGCTTAGCCTCAGCTAATTCAGGGCAGTTCATAATCATAAAGTCTCTCAATGATATCAATACAAAAAAAAAAAAAAAAAGTTCCAATGCCTAACCATTTGAAATGCATAAATATGTTTAGATCTTATCAAGGAATACTTGAAGTAATTGTCAAAGACTTTCTCACCTCCTTTCACAACCACAATTCCTTCTTACTGAAATAAGAGATGGGCCAACAAGAAAGAATTTGATGGAGAATTGATAACAGCACTTGGAAAATCTCAATGTCCTGAAAAAAACATGATCAAAGCAACAAGCAGACCGGTAAATTCTTGCAAAGTAATTTGTACAATTAGAGAATGCAGAAATGTCTGCCAGGCCATATTTTTACACTGTCAATTCACAGGCAACATTAAAAGAAAAGCCAAGTAAGAGGGTTATATTTAACATGAATGAAATAAAAAGGGCATCACATACAAACACATGTATATATGTTAATAAGATAACGATATATAATTTTATATATCAAGAACAATATTGGGGATATTGTATGACTAATTGGCAAAAGTTTACTTATGGCACATTTCATCCTTCAGGACTTCATTAAACTAAACTAAATTTGTTATGTTGGTATGACTACACATATGCACAAATGAGGGATGCTGGAATTATAGAATTTTTTTTTTTTTTTTTTTTTTTTAATATCTAGTTGAATTCATTTAGTCTTTCTTTCCATCCTATATGTTAATGTATATTCCTCTCATTACATACTATTAAATAATATAGTTTAAATCCACAATACAATAAGAATGTTGATACAAATACAGGGAAATATTTTTTTAAATTTATAAATACTTTCATAAATCACACAAATTAAAATATTTTAATAGAAAAATCATAAAAATTAGTTACATTCACATGGATAACATTGGACAAATAATCAAAAAAAATATAAAAATACTAAATAACAATGTTACTAAAGCACTAACAGAAAAATGTAATTGTAGAAATAAAAGCAAATGTCCACTACAGGGAAAATGTAGAAAGAAAAACATTATATTAGGCAAAAGTAACAAAAAAGAAAAAACCAGGGAAGAAGATTTACATCAGAACAGCTGGGTTCACTGATACGTTCTATTTGAAAAACGTAAAAAAAAAATTAGATTTAATGAGTATCCAAGATAAACACTTATTTTGAAAAATTGCTATGCATAAAACAGGTGAACACTAAAGGCAACACCAAACAGCAACAGTGCTTCAAGCTTGGGCACAATATTCAGGCCACATATATATATTTTATTCATATTATTGTTGTACAGATATACTCTATTTGAAATTAGATTATATATATATATATATATATATATATATATATATATAAACTGTAGTACCCAAAACAGAGACATAAGTACATATATAGGATTGATTTGCTCTCTTGCATTTACAAAAGGGCTCAGCCAGACAACATATGACATAATAGGCAAAGAGTGCAGCTGTGACAGTCACAAAACATGAACAGGATTTAACACTGTTGGGCTACAGACACATCATTGGGGCCAGGTAGATAGGGCACTCTCTCAGATGTGGCAACTGCTCTAGATTTTTTCACTAAACAGTAGTAAGCATATATACCAGTAATATGTGAATTCTGGACAAACATCAGCACCACTTGAAAACTGTAAACATGCACAAAGGATGCAAGAATAGGACTGCCAACAACCAAAAAGGAAGATTATAACCATTTAGCAAAAGGGAACATCACATCCCAATTAAATACTGATGCTATTCAACTCGGATAATACACTGCATTCCAAGGAATTTGCTAATCTTCACCCAGCAAGGGTACTATTATTGACACAACATCAGTTACTATGTCTTACCTGAGCCAAAGAACATTGCCATGACTGGTGTTATGTTGCTTGGTTTTCAGATCTTTTGGTCAGATAGTCTAGTAGTTTGTGAGAACATGAGGCTACAGGACCAGCCTGTCAGGTGCTGTTATGGTGAGGTTTGCAAGAACAACTCATGAAACTGGAATTTTTCTTGACAAATATGATATAATAATACCTTATCAAGTATATATAGGACATGTAGACCTCACCAAATTCCCTACAGCCACACCCAGTAAAAAACAAAATTACAAACAGCACTAAATATGTTTGGAAAGATAAACCTGGTAAAACATTAGGCCGATGTTAATTTTTTATTTTTTTTGCATATCTGTTTACATACAAGTAGCAAGATGTATGTAATGTGTATGTATGTGGATGTATACTTTTTTTCAATTTTGTTATTCATTTCCTCTGAGGTTTGTTCTTATACCATGCTACAAAATATAGAGAACAGTATTGAAGCCAGAACACAGCCCTTTTTTATGATGTTTTTAATAGGAAGGAAATGTCTTGAGTGGTTTTCAATTCTACTTTCTGGCTTTCAACCCAGGTATGTTGAAAGAATTGGTCAGGTGCTCATTTGCACAGTAACCATACAACGGTCATGGGATTGCTGATGATGATAACTGTAGAATTTGGGTGGGCTGTACAGCATCCAAAGACCATCCCCATTATAACATGCTTTATACTCCACACTGGCCCTTAGAGGGGTGATCTGCAACATCTCTTGCCATTACGCAATCTGGTGTACAGACAGATACAGAGTATTAGTTGAAGCTGAAAATTCTGAAAAATGAGAAACTAGGTTCATATTTGGAGTGGAGATGATCAGTTTAAGTCAGAATTACTTTCTGAAATCTCAGAGACTTACTGACATAGTTTTATGTAAATATATAAGACAATTTGGAAAAACTTTTATTTTGACATGTTTCACCAACGAAAAGGTATCAGAAAAAAAATTTATTTTTCAAGAAAATCTAAAGTAATGGGGAAAAAAAACAAAAAAAAACTTTATAACCCATTAGGAAAGTTTTTATTTTTCACATTTCAAAACAATCAACTGAGAGATTGATAAAACATTAGGGATGCAGATACCTGTTTATAAGATGTAGCCGTGCATGAATACACACACTATTTCATATAGACAGGTGCATATGCATCAATGGGCAATAGACAGAAAAGAATGAACTTTGTTTAGTCACATACTAACATATTTGAACACACATTCAACTAAATAAAAATAAATCAAAAAATTTGATAAAATATTAAAATAAACAAAAACCAAATTGGTTGGCTGGTTGATTCATTTTCTACAGCTTATCAAGCCTTTCTGGGTTATTTAAAGACTGAAAATATTTTATTGTGAGAGATTTTTTTTTTGAGATAATAATGGTTTAATTACTAATTAAGTCATACCTGGGAGAAAAGGTGGGATTCATACCTTTTCCCCAAGGGCATTTGTGTGTAGGTGACTATAACAAACCCAACAGGAATTGGAACTCAACTGTCCAATTATCAATTCCAAGTTGTTATATATTCCACCAACTGCACATCCAAGCTTACAGAACCTGGTATTGCCAAGTGGTCACCCACCTAGTTTCTGACTAGGCTTGATGTTACTTGACTTCAGTAACATACAGGAAATAGTGTTTCAACATGATGTGGTTGTAAGCCAAAACCATAATTTTTCTAATGACAGTTAAATTAAATATCAAACGATCAACTACATTACATGAATCAGATTTTTTTTTCACTACTGTAGATTTTTTTCTTGTGAAATAAAGTTATTTTTCTGATGATACCATCTCATTGGCAAAACATGTCAAAATAGGAGTTTTTCCAAATTGTCTTAGATATACACATAGAACTACATAGAAACATTAACACAAAGGAAATGTGATTTTCTCATAAATATTCAGAAACTTTCTAAGAGTTGAAATTACTACATTATACTGTAAAGATTAAATTATTTGTAACAAACACACACAAAAATGCATGTGTATAAAATAGGTATAATACAAAAACAATTTTCCATGGTAAAAATATAAAAAAATTAACCACAAATGGTTCACCTTATATAATTATTTCTTTTAAAAATACCATTACATAAAAGGAAAAGTTAAGATATTTTTTTTTGTAAATGTATGCAAGATGCACTTTTTCATAAAAAATGCACTAATGCTAGGCTTCTTGCATACTATATGACAAAAGGCTTGTTTTCCTTCTGAAAATAGCTATCAGGGTGTGTGTTGCAGAAAAACACAGTAATACTAATGGATTAAAAATGGACAATGATAGGCTTCTAATCTCCAAAGATTTTCCTCTAAATTTCATTTTTTTATCTTTGTTTTCATAGTATGCCAAAAACAGTCAACTAGCCCCCGACCCCAATTTCTCTCAGACCACACGATCAATAGTTGGATGGAGGAAGAACCCGAATCGGTTCCAGAGAGAAGCTTAGGGCAAAATTTGCCAATGGTCAATAACAAATTTGTTTACCAACTTTTAATCAAAACAGACCAAGCATTTCATGGTCGAGTTGCTGCAATAACAGAAAACCAAGACAATGACAAAAACAAATGTTACAATAGATCTACCAGTCGGACTCCATTACTTTAGCATCTTTCCACTACCCCAGAATCCGCCACTCTTGAAAAAGCTCCTTCATCCTCCCACTTTTTCCTACTTCATTTACAGTAGCTTTCTTTCCCGTAAACACAGAATATCTTAATTGTCAAATGCAGGCCAAGGAATTCAATGACCAAGTAGAAGATGGCTAGCAATTATATCTGCTGAATATGGCTTGATTGGCTTGGGATTTAATTTTGTAGTATCCTTCTTATTTCTCTCCATGGGCAGATATTAAGTTTTTATGAGAAAAAGCAGAAAACAAAAATAAAACGGATTTGGAGAAGAAAGAGAATTCAAAATTATTATAATTTTGCTTCATTGATTGACCAATCAAATAGTTGCATCACTTGACATAGAAATTCAAAAGAGAGCTCCTCATATTTAACCTTTGTACAAAGGAGATTGAGAAGGAAAACAGAGTCCATATTTGACAAAAAGCAAAGAGAAAAAGTAAGTGAAGCAGGATAAAAATACATCCTTCTGTCTATTACGCAAATTTGTAAAAATCAGAAGAATTGGCTATAAGAGATACTCAAAGGAATTGAATACATTTGCTTTGTCTAGTTGCTACAGCCACTCTCAGACATTCCAACAGGTTCACATTTCCATATCTTTGACACTTTGAACATAGAATGGCTTTTAAATTAATGTGCCATTTCTCCACACATTGAAGTTCTTACATACAAGAGATGGCCAACACATGACATCTGCCAAAATTGGCATATTGCACGAGTAGATGTGGTGCATTATATCCCAAAGATTTTTGCTAATTATATTACAGTTGATAATCATATATTACAAAGTCTGGAAATGAATGATTGAATAAATGATTTGTTTTCTATGACTGATCAACCCTTTGCAGATTATTTAAGTCAGAAAATATTTTTATATTGTAAAAATGCTTGAGACAATAATAATTTACTGGTACAAGTCCTACTAATTAACCCATAGCTGGGAGGGAGAAGAGGTGAATTCATACCTTTACCAAGGGTATTAGCACATAAGTGAATATAACAAACCCAGCCAGAATTGAAATTTGGTTTTCCAATTTCTAATTCTGAACGTTATCCATTACACCACATACATATTCAAACTTAAAGCACCTGGTATTCCCAAGTGGTCACCCATCTTGGTATGGACCAGGATTGACATTGCTTAACTTCAGTGATCTTATGAGGACCAGTGTTTCATTGTGATATGGCCATAATGCCCTACAGTGTCTGGGATGTGAGAATAGCATAAAAAATATCCACATGGAAAATGAAATTGGCAAGTCAACACAAATTCCAGGCTAATCTGTTGTGTTCACTTTCATATTAATACCTATGAGAAAGGCCAGAATATGTCTCTTAATACACCTCCCCCACACCCCAGCTGGAGGTTAAATACCACGGTAGACTGGATTTGCAACCAGTCAGAGAGAAAGAAAACTGAACTCTAAACCATGGAGAAACAAGAAACCACTATCTTAACCAAACAAACTTCTCTGTGGCATTTCCCATGTCGAACTCATTGTAAAATGCAAAAGATAGAAATTTAGTAATAACAAACAAGGCAAAAGAAAGGGAATATTTTTCCAAGAGAAATAGTTTTTCCACAATAATCTTTAAAATTAAATCAGCATGCTTTTTCAGTAAATGCATACAAATAAGATTTCACTAGTTGCAGTAGTATAAGCAATATGGTATAGACTAAATCAGTTATTAAATGTAGCTATATGACTAAATTTGAATTTTGCTTTCTGATAGCCATCTATGGTCTAAATGGTAAGGTAGACTATCTTGGACCAGCTCCCAATAATATGTGTTGCAAGTTCAAATCTTATCAGAGGATAATCATTTATATCTGATCAATACTGAATAACAAAATGCAAAAATGAACTGAGAATTGCAATAAAAATAACATGAAAGAAATTTAATCAAAAATACATCTATATAAACTCATAAGTTTTTTTCCCTATATAAAAAAATATAAAAATTTAGTTTTCTGGAATTTCTGCACTAATTACAGTGAACAAAATTGGAAAAAAAATAATAAATTTTTTTTTTTTTTGCCAAAATTAAAATGTTTTCCTATTTTGTGTAATTTTTAATGTTTTTATTCTGATAAATCTAGAATTGGTTCAACCATTTTAAATTGTCAGCAATATACAAATAATGGTCATTGCTAAAGATTTCAAAAGAATCAAATTTCAATTTCAGAGCAAAAGAAAAAAAACATCTATGAAATCTAATAGTGACTGAACTAATGTCTTCATTGCAAAAAGTCCCAAAAACTGAAAATTTTTTCTCCATTAACATTAGAAAGACATTTCCTGTATATGAAATAAAAAAATAATCCACACAGATACAACTCACCTTTATAAGTTGGACGTCTGTATAATGTCTTCGCAGAATTTCTTATACTGCCATGTGTCCCCTTTAACTCGCTTGCTACGAATTCCAACAAAAGGTAACTTTGGCACGACACACACTTCCAAGTTGAAAGAAAGTTTTATTTTGCCTTTGTCATCAGCGACAAAGCAGCGGAGGACATAGCTGGATTTAAAAAAGGGAAAAACAAAACATTTATATAAATACCAACACTAACACAAAGTAACAGAAAAAAATTTTTTATATTAAATAAAATGACATTTCAAGAATCTGGAGATAAACATATAGAAACACCTTTGTTAAAAGAACCCAACTGACAAAAAAATGATCTTAAAAACAATTAACAGGATTTTGAATTTTAATAAATAAAGAAAATAAAAGAAATAAAGAAAATGCAAACATTTCATGACTGGAAAAAAAAAACCCAAGTATTTAATTTTCAAGGATGCATTGGTGTAATGGAATCCTTATTGTATTAATATTTTGTATGTCATGATCATGAGAGCTGTAACATATTAGGGTTGTATGGGCATCACATCAACTGCAGGTGCAGTAGTGTTTCCTGGGCAAGACAGCCTGATAAAGCCCAACCCTCTCCAGGATGATTTTGAATTCAGAGTTTTCCTTCCAAACTAGTTGCCACCCAAGACTATAGGATCCAGTCTGTCCTGCTATTTACCCATAGCTAGGGTAGAGATGGATTCATACCTTTCCCAAGGGTATTAGGATGTAGCTGAATGTAATGAACTCAACTGAAATTTAAACTTAGCTCTCTAATTCCTCATTCCGAACTGCTTTCCATTACTCTACCATGCCTCCATTTTGTTTGTAATGCAACATATATGCTCTAGTATATTTTATGCAAAAAATAGGGGGTTGCACTATACAAATAATTTTTTTCCAGAGCGGTTTAAAATTTAAGCATTTTTGGTGGCCATAACCTACCTGGTTGGCCTACATTCTCACAGTACCTTTGGCTAGCCTTAACGGTATAGGTAAACTACTTTTTTTTTTTTTTAAATCACAAATTTTCACAGGTGTCTAATTTCTTTGACTGGAATTGTTTTATAAACAAACCTAACTTTGGGTGTCAGATTCCTGCAAACAGTCAATTGCAGTAATCAGTTATTGAAAAAAAAATATTTCAAAATATAGACTAAATAAAAAGCATGCATAATTCTCATTCTCAATACAAATGTGAAATGCTCACAATATCATTCCTCTGCTATGGAAAATTATGGTATTTGTTATTTGGTCTCAAAGTACCAATCTGTATGACACAATGTTGAAGTCGACATTCAACTTTGCTTATGCAACTGTCAACATTATTTAATAACACTTAGTAAGACAGTGTTCCAGACACTTGCTCAGAATGTTTATCAACATGATGTGGTTTTATTTGTTCTGGATAGGTCATGTACTTCACTTGCCAAGGACTTAGAGGTCAAAAAGATTTTATATGGTCATCAGCCACAAGGAAATGGACAGCATAATATCAAGAAGAAAGGTTACAAAGATACCATGAAAGCTTTTAACATCAACCTTGATTTCTGATTTCAAGTCACTAATTGGCTTTGTTCTAAGACATATTCCAAATTCTGTAAAGACAACACAACCACAGCCTACTGGAAAGAGAAAGCAAATCAAACTCAGAATCACTAATTCTAAGCACATTTTCACTTTTATCCAGTGTCACAAAATCAGCTTTATTGGACACCTTCACAGGCAGATACAAACTCTAATGTTTGGAAGACCAGTGGTCTTCAAATCAAAGAACAACTATGTAACAAATAGTAGTAATAGAATAATGGTAAAGGCTAGTTGTTAAGATGCAAATTGTTTGGTGTTAGAATAGTTTCGAGAATGAGGCCATAAAGGAGGCAGCCATATTGGATTAGTAGCTGATCTGAGAGATTATTCCTAACACTGGTAGCAGAACAGTTTTAAAAAAATACTTATTTAAAATAAGTGGCCTCCTAAACTTGCAGATGAGTACAGTTGCAAAATGTGGGCATTTGATACAAACTTACTCAATTGTCAAAAAAGAAAAAGGTATCAAGGGCAATTCATTTTTCTTTTTGTGGCAGATCAAGAGTTGCATCATATAAATCTGTGTAACTGATTTCAAGGAAAAAAAAAAAAGAATACAATATATGGCAATGTTTAACCTTTGTGCCCACAAAAAATGGTGTGTGAAAAGGACAGTTATTACCATGACACTGCTATTAAACTGTTTTGTTTTTCTTTTCTTTTTTTACTCAGTAATGTTTATTTACAAGGTTATAAAAATATGTAACTGTTGTGTTGTAAACAGGAAAGGTTGACACACATATAGAAAATAAGTAGTTTAGTCCAGAGAATAATATAGTACATGTTTGAGAACATAGACTAATGTAATAAACAGTAAATCGTTAACTCCTCTCCCTTAGTAAGAGAGAGTGCTGTTTAAATAGTCTTAGACCAGTCCATCTTGTGGGGGTGTTCAGCTACTCCACAACAGTAACCAAGTACAATGCAATATTTATTATTTACCTTTAGATTTATTATTTATCATTACATAAAAAAAACAAATTTGAAAAGAAATTTTTTATTCAAAATTTTATTAAAAAATTATCAAAAATTATCAACAACAACAATGCAATATTCACGGTAAAAATTACAGACATTCTGTAATTAAACACATGAAAAACCTTGTCCATCCAATGAGCAGAGAGATGCACACTCAAAATATTGAGTGTTTGTGGTCTTGCCTAAAATCTAAAATTAAAAGAATGTTCAGTTCAGAGGAAGAGATGCTCTCAATCTGTCTTAGTGAATTTTTTCAAAATTTATAATTACAGTTACTTGTCATCATGTGTTATTTAAGTTTTAATCTTGTAAATAAACAATTGAATAAAAAGTGTTTTTATATTTTTGTTTTCAATTTTTAAAAATAAAGAAAATGCATAAATCCACTTTCATGTTTGGATTTTTAAAACAAGATGGAGAGGGAGTCAAAAAATGCTGTAATAGTGGCGTGAAGGGAATAACCATTCATTTCACATACCTTTTTTTATGGGCATAAAGGTTAAATATTGCCTGATATATTTTTAAAAAAAAACTGTTTCTTCCATCTTGTTTAAAGTGCAGATTTTTAGAATATCCTGAGATCCACCAAAAGAAATAGTGATACTCTGGTGTAGTTTTAAGAAGGTCACTTCGAGTATAATATCCATACAGGAATCAGGAAGTACTGTAAAGTCAATTTGTTTATATTCGTAACCATTGAAGATAATGTACTCAGTACAATATTCAGATAGTTTGAGGGAAATGGCAGATGATGCCATGGAAATTACGGAATTCCGTTTAGAAGTAGACAGTTTCATTGTTTAAACCCTCGATAACATCAGCAACGGTAGCACCAATGTTTAAATAAAGGACTTCGAGTTTGTCCAGGTTTAAAGAAGCAATAGTTGATAAGTAATAATTAAAATTACAGTACCATAGTCTCCAGAGCTTGCTAACCTGAGGGTCTGCAGAAGATATATCAAACTTGTCCAGACGAATAATCTTGTCCATGAGGAATTAAGTTCAGTAAATTGTTACATAGTACAGAGAAAAAAGCTAGAATAGAATTGTTACGTAGTAAAAAGAAGAAAGCAAGGATAGAATAACCTTTTCTTAAGGCTGACTTGACATACAACCTCGAAATAAACCAGGAAAAATCAGAGTTTTCACTTTGTTCTATTAACGTGCTTGGATATCAAATTTGTAACGGAACTATCCAACCCGATCCTGAGCATTTGAAGCCACTTTTGCAAATGCCTCCTCCTTCCGACTCAAATTCGTTAAAAAGGTGTCTTGGTATGTTTGCTTACTATGCGAAATGGATACCTAAATATTCACACAAAATTCGTCCACTGGTCGAAAATGAATAATTCCCTATGCCTCCTATGGGTATAAATTCTTTCGAAAAACTTAAGAAAGACATTGCCGAGTCATCTGTAAAAGTTATTGATGATGAATTGCCATTTACTATTGAAACCAATGCCTCAGAAAAGGCTGTTGGAAGCACTCTTTTACAAGCTGAGCGACCTGTAGCATTCTTTTCTCGGTCGCTAAACCCCTCTGAAATATGACTTCATATAGTCAAAAAAGAAGCATAGGCCATAGTCAAATGCGTTCGTAAATGGAGAGACTTCCTTGCTGGGAAACATTTTATCATTATTACTGATCAACAAGCCGTATCTTTTATGTTTAAACCTGCTAATCGTGGAAAAATTAAAAACGATAAAATTATACGGTGGAAAATGGAACTTCTTCCCTTTTCGTACGACATAAAACACTGTCCTGGAAATGAAAACACAGTTGCGGATACCTTATCCAGAGTATGTGGTGCTGCTGCTCCTTCCTTGAAGGAACTTAAATCGATACACGATTCCTTAATACATCCTGGGGTACAGTGCTTCTTGGCATTTTGTAAGGTCTCAGAATATGCCGTATTCGCTTGATGAAGTCCGACGTGTGACTTCTGAATGTACGACCTGTGCCAAAATAAAACCCCAATTCTTTGATTCTGCTAGTAATGTTCTGATCCATTCTACTGTGCCATTTCAGCGTCTTTCCATAAACTACAAAGGGCCTGTCCCGGTATCTCCGACAGGTTACCGATATATATTTACTGTTATCGACGAATATAGTCAATTTCCCTTTGCCTTTCCTTGCCGCGATTGCTCTTCGCAAACTGCTATTCAGTGCCTGACAAGTATTTTCTCCATTTTCAGGCTTCCCTCGTTCATTCACTCCGTTCGAGGAACTTCGTTTATGTCGGGAGAATTTAAACAATTTCTAACACGATTTGGAATTGGATGCAGTAATACTACTGCTTATAACCCTAGAGGCAATAGCCAATGCGAACGTTACAACGGCATAATTTGGAATACCATATTATTGGCCCTGGAATCGAAACAGTTACCAATTAGTGCTTGGCAGGATGTTCTACGTGATGTGTTAAATGCTATCCTCTCCCTGCTATGCACCACTACGAATGCAATCCCCCACAAATGAATGTTCAATTTTGAAAGGCGGTCCTCCACCGGTACTGCGTTGCCTGTTTGGCTCTGTGAGCCTGGGGAGGTATTATTAAAACGATTCGGTGGCAGAGGTAAATATGACCCTATCATTGAGGTGGTGGAACTCCTTGAGGCCAACCCTACGCATGCCAAAATATGTCACAATGATGGCCGGGAAGATTCGGTGGCGCTGAGACAGTTGGCACGTTTTCCACGCCTGGATGGACCTCAAAATTGACCTGAAAATACTCAACCCGATGTGGACCATGCAGATTCAGCCCTTTTGCCTGATGCAGGTCGCGTTAATATTTCTTCACCTTATACAGAAAATGAATCTGTGAATAATAGCCAGAATCCTGAAAGTCAGCCTTAAGAAAAGATTATTCTATCCTTGCTTTCTTCTCTTTACTACGTAACAATTCTATTCTAGCTTTCTTCTCTGTACTACGTAACAGAAATATTAGAAAGTTTGTTTGAGAGGTGAAACATTATTTTTTTTTAAGTTTACACAAGTAGATTGAAACTTCCTAAATGTTATGACTTTTATGTTATCAACATCATGTAAACTTCTTGGAAGTGACACCCACCTTTTATGTCAAATATTGAAAATCTGACTTAACAACATGAAGTCAACTTTAACCCTTTAGCATTCAACACACTCAAACCCACCCCATAAATATCAGCTCTCAAAGTTTCACCATTTGTAGTCAAAGTGTCACTGTTTGCATGGCTACCTGCATTATTTGTGATGATGTGATCATATATTATGGCAGAGTACACATGGGGCAAGTTACAGTGAGTTTAACACTGAAAGTCAGCATTTAAGGTGCAGGGTTTGGGTGGGTTGAATGCTTATTGGTAAGTAGAAATTCTGATCAGAGTGGAGCATCAAGTGTTGTGTCAATCCAACTGCCACCTGTATTTTGTGCTGAAATAGTGAACATGTCTTCAGAAGTTTTGAGGTACTTACTTTTATCAAGCAATTTTATATTGAATCAGTAGCCACAATATAAGTATCTTACATTCTGGCTTGTCTTAATCCAAGCATAATGAGAACAGTTTTAAGAATTCAGCAGTTAGAAGAAAACCCTATGTACTTACTCTGACTGTTTGCAGCCCAAACATTTCTTTTGAATACTATCCTTCAACTTGCAAAGAACCAAGTCAGCATTGTATTGTTCAGTGCGGAAGACATTGTGTGTGTTCTGCAATAGAAAACAAAACCTTGTAAAGATCACAAGTAAATCATAAGCTTTGTTTTAAGATAATTTTACATGATTACACAAAAAATAAGTTATTTCTGTAAGTATTAATGGATCACCTTAAACTCTCATCTTAGTGTGATTGATTTTTTTTTTTATATGACTTATCAACCCCTTTGTGGGTTATTTAAATCTGAAATATATTTTGAAATGTAAGAATAATTTTTTTTTTTTTTTTTTGCAAGTGAATATTGTATTAACAATCTTTTGGAGAAAAACAAAAAGTTTTTCAGATATACGGTCTTACTAGTTAATCCATAGCTTAAATGGATAGATGAGTTCATACCTTTCCCAAGAGTATTTGCACACAAGTGAATGTAATGAACCTGACCAGAATTCAAACAAAACTCAACAATTTCTCATTCCAAGCAACTATACATTACACCCCCAGTACATCCTGTCTTCTTGTAAGAACTCCAAATTCAAACTATATGAAGTCTCACAATTTTATCAAATACTAACATCTTACTTTCCCCATCTTTTGACTTGTTGAATTCATCAATTTAAAGCTGGACACCTGGCAGAGAAATAGTTAATAAACTATTACTAATTAATTCAATCTTTATTGGGTATTCTTCCACTATCCTTGTGCCTAAGTTAAAAATTAAATTTACTTTTTTTGAGGGTTCCACCTTATTAATAAATTCTTAAATATTTACTGTTAATATCTTATAAATCCTACAGATATCTCATGTTAATATCTTAACAAATTATGTGATATGTTGTTTATATCTTATAAATATTATATTATCATCTATTATCTATAATAACATATGTTTAACAAATTATGTGATATATTATTTATACATAATGAATATCTTATGTTTAACAAAAAGCAGAGTCATTTATTTGTGTGTCTTCCTTTAACCAGTTTTGTAGCTAATAAACATCCTGCAGAAGTTTCTAGAACTGTAAATATTTGCATTTTGCTCTATTCAGATTCTAAATATTAGGTTGGTGCAAAAATAATGTCGTTTTTTGACGTTAAAAATACGTCAAAAAACAACATTATTTTTGCACTAACCTAATACATACGAGTGTCCCCTATGCACCAAAACATGTAAAGAAAATTTCAAGATTGTAGTTGTTGTTTTCATTAAAGATCTTCCATAACTTTTGCCTGGATTTCTGGGATGAGGAGTTATTTACATTTGAACTAATATCCTTATCTTTGTTGTTGCTGTCACAACATTTTGGCTTGAAGGCACCACAACCAAACCATGATAACAACAAAGATGAGGATATTAGCCTGAATGTAAATAATCTTTCATAATCTCATGGCCTCAATCCTGTCTTACACACACACACAAGCACATCACTTCATATCAGACTCATTTAATCATCCCATGGGAACCATCTTAAATTTTGATGAAATTTCAGTAGGTGAGAGACCTTAGAGACAGATCAGTCCTGGCAATTTCAGTTTGATTGAACAAATGGTTCTAAATTTCTAATAAAATGAAATTTGCTTAAATTTGCATGTCACCAGCTGCAAGCAGAATTGTGCCAACCTTGGCATTTCATAGTTGTGGTATTTCAAATATCAAGCTGAAATTTTGTACCCTTGTAATTTTCCACCCATATAAGCCATTTCCGGTTTCATTTTACCTCTTCTCTAAGTGTTTTAGAAGTTATAGATCCTTCAAAATGGGGAAAAAAAAGGGGAGACATTAATTTTTGACCAGCAATGGAAACTAAACTAAGGACATTAAAATAAAAATTCCATTGGATTATTTTCATTTGATGTATTGCCGTGTGTAAAACAGAGTTTAAAAGCATTAAATACTTTTCTGTAAAATAGTAAAACCTCAACATTTTACATGTTCTTTAAAAGCGTGAAAAGCAACTGTGAAAATAGATTTTGCAGAATTATAGTTCAATCAATCCTCTTTTATTCCTGAAAATTCAAAAATTATTACTCTTATTAAAATTTGTCAAACTTATGTAAAGTGATATATTTCACAGAAGAGAAATTTTGATCAAGTATCAGAGTTGCAAAAAATTAAAGTATTCTAACTGTTGAACTCTATGTTCTGTTGACTTTAATAGAAGTTCTCATTTATAAAATATTTTTATCAATCAATTATTAGGATTTAGGCACTGTGAAATAGAATTATTTAAAATAAAAAGAAAAAATGTGCCAAGGAGTCACCATTCCTAATAGAAAAATTCATTTTAGATTAAATATTCACTATTTAATTGTGCCTGTTTAATGACTTGCCCTTTACTTTTCTATCAATAAGGATTTACATACTTTTTCAGAAGTGGTCAGTAAAAAAATTAAGGAATAAGTGAAAATCTAAAGAGTAAGAAAAGTAAGGGTAATAAAAATTACAAGTTATTTCCAGATAAAATAAAAAAAATTAATGGATTAACTTTATCCTGCAAGTCAGAAAAACTTATTTTGTTGCAACTCACAAGCATCTCAGAATCATTTTATTTTTCTATTTTAAACTTCAGAGCTGAACACATATATGTTATTAACAAAATAAACAGGGGGGGGGGGGTGTATATATATATATATATATATATATATATATATATATATATATATATATATATTAGTCTTAAGATGTGCTATATTTATGGGATAAAGTGCTCAATATCAGAGATAGAGCGTGTGTAAATATAAAAGTGAACATTGCATGAAACAGACTGTCGCCTCTAAGTGTTGACTTCTATGTTCACTTTTATATATATATATATATATATATATATATATATATATATGTGTGTGTGTGTGCATATATATATATATATATATATATATATATATATATATATATATTATATATATATACACACACACACACTCCAAAGTTTAAATACAATGTCAATTACTATCTACTGTCTCCATGATTCCTCTTTTCTCTTTATACTCGTGTGTGCATGAATATTTGAAAAGAAATTTTTTTTCAAAATTTGATTAAAAAATTATCAAATTATCAACATGCAATATTTGCAGTAAAAATTAGACATTCTATAATTAAACATAAGAAAAATCTTGCCCATCCAATGAGCAGAGATACACATTCAAAATATTGAGTGTTTGTGGTCTTGCCTAAAATCTGTGTGTGTATATATATATATATATCTCCAAATCAGAGAAAGAAAAAATGGAGTAAAAATCCACAGTTCATAACATTTACTTTTAAAAAAGTGCTCAATACAAAGTAGAGCAAAATATTATTATTATATTTTTATTATAAGAGATTATAATAAAAACATTTTAAATTGCTAGACAAAAGTTTGTGTTTCCATACTATGATTGTACTTCCTCGGGTGATGGTTGGTAACTGTTAATAAAAAAAAAAAAAATTAAAACATAACTCACCCACCTCCCCACTCTGACCATATTTTTCTATTTGGTGTTGATCTGATATTTAATTGCTTAATTAAGACATACCCACAAGTATATTTTTAATTCTGACCTAATGCCTCACTCTTTAACTTTCGGAAAAGAGGTAACAATTTGTTTTTAAATTTCCCTAAAAAAATCATTTTATCACCAGTTATCAGCCATTGCCTGAGGAAGTACAATCATAGTATTGAAACATGAAAGCTTTTGTGTAGTGAATTAAAATGTTTTCATTATAATCTCTTATAATAAATATATATATATATATATATATGTGTGTGTGTGTATTTAGGCAGCAAATTCTCTTTTAGGCATGTCTGATTGAATAATTTAGACATTATGTCTGCTAATTTTTAACAAAATCCATTAATACTCACGAATAATCTTCTGTGTATTGATGTTAAAGGATGAGAGATATGTGCTATAGCTGTTTAAATTTCTTTTATTTTCATTTCCCAAGTAATTTACATAATGTCTGTAAATTATTTAATCATATTAGCTGTTGACTTGCAAAGTAAATATGGCCATCACTGACATGTCCAGCTCTTCACTTAAACTCCCCCCCCACAACAACACTGCATTCATCAGTTGTGTGAATGACAGTGGCTCATAAAGCCAGACATTGATCTGCATTTCTTGTCATATTTGTGGCATATGAAATCATCTCCTGATGGTAGAAGTTGACTTTGATCATCATCACTGCCAATGTGCCTCTTCCTATGCCTTGTCAGGCCCAACCAGGACTTGCACATTCTAGTGCAGGTCAGGCATTCAAAGCATGCCATTACGAAATTATCATATACAATAGACTGTTGGTGTGACCACTAGTGACTGAGCAGACCAGCCCCAGACAGACATATCTGATTGCATTGGGCACATAGCCAGGTTAGTATCTCATGGCAATTCAAGGATACCTTCCAAACTCTTCTCTTCAGTTCTGCATATTTTTGTGATGCCTCATAGAAGAACTTGAGGGTGCTACCAAGATATACAAATTTGTATACTATCCTAAGTCAACTACCATCAGCATAAATTGATGACTCTATATACTGAATTCCTCGGGCGGGTTGATATATCACCACTATCTGGACAGTCCAAAAGCCTTACATGACCTTGATAGTCGATCCATGAACTCCTGTGCATACTGAATTGTGTGCGTGACCAGGTCACAGTCATCAGCATAGAGAAGGTTGCACACTAAACTCAAAAAGGCTTTTGTCCTTGCTGCAAATCTAGATATGTTGAAAAGCTTGCCAGTTGATCTGTACCTTAACATAATATCATCATCATGGCAGTCCCCAAATGCATCAATCAGTAAAATTGCAAAGTAGATAGAAAACAATGTAGGAGCCAGAAGATCACTTTGCTTGACTCCATTTTCAACCTTGATGAGCTCCATAAGCATACTGCTAAAACTGACACAGGCTTCCATACAGTCATGGAAAGACCTTAGAATCTTGTGAAAGTTGGAGGGAAAGGGGCAGCCCAATTTTGAGAGGATCTTCCAAAGACCAGCACGATTAACAATGTCAAAAGCCATCCTCAGATCTACAAATCATTAGTGCCTATGATCCAACAATGAACAGTACTGACATTTTAAAGGCTCAGTTCTAGGAGTCCTTGAGCGGGTATAATATATATCATTCCGAAAGATAATAGGAGTGTCCTCCTCAGCGACTTCAATGCCCAAGTTGTTGCAGATTGGGAGACCTGGAGTCATTTAGGGAAATATGGCATTGAGAAAATCAACACCAATGCTTTAATGCTTCTCGAACTTTGCACTGAGTTCAATCTTTTTATTTCCAGCACTCAATTCAAGCACCAGGGTGATCATGTTACTACGTGGATGCATCCCTCTTCATGTCAGTGGCATCTCATTGATTATGTCATAGCCTGCAAGAGAGATATGCAGGATGTCCATATTGCTAGACCTATACATTGTGTGGATTGCTGGACTGATCATACCCAAGTGAGGGCCAAGATGAACTCTTAAACCAGCAACTAGAAAAAACAATGACTATGGTGAAACTGCACCACCTGGAAACACAGAAATCACTAAAACAATGACTTGCTGAAATCAATGATACATCTTCCTTGGTCTCGTTGAAGAAGAATTTATATGAAGTGGGTGAGGAAGTTTTGGGCAAAATTCCAACAAAACATCAAGACTGGTTTGATGAAAATGAAGATGATATCAAGGTGATCATTGCAAAAAAGAATCAAATACAAAGTTCTGTGTTGCAAAGTGACCTGTCCCCCACACACACACACACATTATATATATATATATATATATATATATATATATATAATCACTTGACTGATGATTAGTATGGATAATTCCAAGGAGGATATAAATCCAAAAAGAGCTCAATGTAAGAACAGAGCAATATAATAATGAATACAGAATCCCTAAAAATCCATCAGGACAGGTTATAATTTATCTCATGGACTTCAGACATCCTTCTCTTCAGACCAGTCTTGCAAATATAATTTTTTTTTTAATCTTTTTGTTTTTATTTTGTTTTTGGATGTTTGGCTATATTTTATGAAGAGGGTCAGCCCAAGAATTTTTCAACACTACCTCATATAGAGCGGAGAGAAAATTTTAAAATAAAAATATCATTTATCTAACTGTAATTATACATTTCTGAAGACTAACAGTTGTAATTTTCAACCTCAAGGGTGTTAACTAAAGGACAGTCAGAAAGTTTTAACAAATAACATCTATGTACCAAGGGAATCCAAGAGTTTTGTCCAACTCCCATTTTATTGACACTACAGGATGGCCACTGAACTGATTCAATATTTCATGATATAACTTAGTCAAGGTTATTAAACTGTACATCTGCAGTCACTTGAAGATGGAGAGAGATTACACACACACACACACTGCTTCCTCAATTACCTGGCTATACATGCAGGCAAATGTTTATATGATTAGGTATGTATGTACATATTTTTATATCTGGGCACATAAATATATACAATTACAAAAGACCTCATAAACATGTTTATGTGCTTAAATCTAATATTCTTGTATTTAATTCTACTAGTATTAACAGGCTTGTGTGAAATGTGAAAATATATTCCTGCAGATAAATAAATAAATAAATATATATATATATATATATATATATAAAAACACACAATACAGGAGTGCATATGTTTCTTTATATGTACTTGTGTTTACACAGATGTTCATACAAAAGGCAGACTATTGACACAAAAATACTGGAAAATAAAACCCACTTTGTTTTTAATGTGTTTAACATTGTCATAAAACCAATCAATTTATGTTAGAAAGCAGGATTGCTACTCTATACTTAAATCTACCACTGCTGATATTATACTCCAGAAACTTATTACACAGTCCAAAGTGAGATTTGCACAAGGCTGTTGCTCATCAGTACAACCAGTTGTAAATGAAGTACAAAGCAGGTGAGCCATTGATTACATCAGTAACATTGTAATAAAGTTAATGCTGAAAACAAATGCAACAATTCAATGTACAAAGTATAACAGTCTGGAATACAACTAGAGACCACAAGGTTCAGTTCAAATGTATCTGCTACAACCCAATTTGGACTAAAACAAGCTCTCATATCAATAGATAAAACAAAGACGAAATGTCCAAGCAGTAATAGCACAGAAGGTTACTTAATAAAAACAATAGTGTCACCAAATTAGAATAATAATGTCACAAAAAGTAAAGTGCCATCAAGTTAAAAAAATGTCAATGTCACATAAAAAAGTAAATAACATCACCAGCAAATAGTCACCAAAATTATTAAAAATAAGTGTCACAAAAAGTAATGTGACCAATTAAAATAATAAAGTGTCACCAAGTTAAAAAAAAAATAAAAATATTACAAATATGGAAAATATATATATATATATATATATATATATATATATATATACACACACGAGATATTACCATTGAGAATTTCCATAATGGCAGGGTTTCTTTCCTGAGGGTTGGTAAAATTGTATTTAGTTTATTTTGAGTTTTTCTGCTCCACTGTTCTTGCCATTGAAAATGGGCAAATTCAATCACACTTGAATGAAATGTAATGTATTTGTCTTAATTTAATATTATTTTCTCTTGATTTGCTGTAATGTCTTTCTACTTTTGCTTGAACATTTATGTTATTATTAATTGGGGTTGCAGCATTTAATGAAGTTTTTACTTTTTGGGGGTTACTGATTGGTGATTATATGAACAGTTTTAAAGAATTGGTATTCGGACTTAAACCAAGTTAAAACTTTATTTTTTTTTTTTTTTTTTTATATTTACTCCACCTCCTTCTCTTGAAAAGAAGTAGAGGCTCATAGCTCGTTTCCTGTTTAGTAAGGGGGGTTTCCAGGTTCCCTTCTTTTTCTCTGGCTTTAATAGTGGAGCTGTCATGAATTTTTTGCGATATGCATGGATGGTGACTACGTCTCTTCATACTGAGGGTACTGGGTTGTCAGTTTTCTGGTTGCTGTTCCCAACTGGTAGTTAGGAGTCTGAATTCTTACATGGCGTCTTGAGAGGCTGCTCCAATCAACAGCTGCATAATATCGGGATTCTTGCAGTGCCATGTTGTATATGGAAGGGTGTCCCTGCAAAAAAACTCCAGTAAGCAACCCCTACACGAAGTTGTAGTCTGCATCAGTTCCTTTCTTGTATGTTACATTAGACAACCAAGTGCTACTATTACTTCCTTACCAAAATAACACAGCGTGACTATAAACAACCAATGATATAAACCTAAACCAGCTCAACAAAAAACACCTAAACCCCTTAATCTCTCTTTCTCCAACATTCATGGCATTTGTACCAATTTCTGCAGTGTGAAATCTTTCCTTTCTGAAAAGTCTCCAAACATCCTAACTCTCTGTGAAACTAATCTTAACTTTTCAATCCCCTTTTCTGATTTCTCAATTCCTGGTTACTTTCCTCTCCTTAGAAAGGACTCTAATGTCCACATGCATAGCCTGGAAGTTTATGTTTGCTAACATCTCCTGCTGGCTAGGAACTCTCTCTTGAATCTCCAAGACCATTCTTACATGTGTCTCAGTCTCTCTCTACTTAACTCAGTCAACTATCTCTTCTTTCTTTACCAGCCTTCTTCCTCTCAAGACTGTTGAATGTTAGATAGTATTTAAGATAATATACACAAGGCCATCTCCTTACACCCGTTTGCAAATATGTTTGTGTTCAGTGATTTTAATGCCCACCATATCAGGTGGCTTAAACACTGCCACTGACCTTGCTGACATCCAAACCCTTAACTTTTCAATCGCTCATGCAAGTGGTTGACTTCCCCATGCATTTTCCCAGTAACCCTAACAGACATGCTTCTCTTCTCGATCTCTTTGTTACCACTATTCCTGACTATTGTCGTACTATGCAGCTCTGCCCTCTTGGCAACTCTAATCATGCAGTTGTGTCTGTGAGCATCTCCTTCTATTCCCCCACCAGCCAAGAACCTACTACCAACAGAATATCTTTCTGTTATCAATGAACAGATTGGGACTCATTCTCTGATTTCTTTGTGACATCCCTTAGCATGTCCTCAATGAAGCAAAGTTACTGTTTGCTGATAGAATGAAACAACGTATA
The DNA here is from genome assembly GCA_963932145.1 of Acanthosepion lycidas. Lineage (NCBI taxonomy): Eukaryota > Metazoa > Mollusca > Cephalopoda > Sepiida > Sepiidae > Acanthosepion > Acanthosepion lycidas. Next base: position 59,444,245 of record OZ010576.1, read on the forward strand.
GCATCTCACAAGTTCGGTTCAAGAGATTATTCGTGGCTCTGCAAGAGTGTGCTGAACAACAGCAAATCCTCAATCCCTCCTCTATTCAATCAGCAGATAAAGTTGAATGCTTTGCTCAGAAATTCTTTCCCAACTCATCACTCAACTGATTTGGAGTACCCATACTTGATTTCCCCTCAAGAACTGAGGCTCTACTGAGTGATATGTGCATTTATTTTTATGTGAGCCACCACAAAGAAAAAATTTCTTTTTTCCAATAAGATTAGCTGATAATTTATTTATTTATTTTTTTTTACTATGAAAATATATTGCCACTAATTTTTTCTAATGTATTTTTATATTTTCCTGTTTTGAACCCAGTTTAGGGGTTCACTATTTCCCCATAGCTGGGACCCTAACAGATGCTACCACCCTGGGTCAGAGTGGATATGGGAACAACAGCAATTAAGATATATTCAAAGAAGCTGTAGAAATTTCTGGTATCATATCTGAAGATATAAGGTAGACCTTACTGTTCCTGAGAAAATGTTTAAATACTAGATAATGAATATTGACAACAGTATACTTTACACATGAACACAATAAAATTAATTTATTCCTTAATCTTTACACAGCTAAGTATGTGTTTTTTATTTCACAGCCTGTAATCCTATTCTGTTAAGTCTACCGAGATATTCTGCTGCTTATGACCACCTTGATTGGTAGGTAAAATTTGTACCAAGACAGAGAGACAGTTGGCCACTAAAAAGTAATTAGAATTCATAAGTACATATAAAGCTGAATGTGTTGAGATTTCACTACTTATATACAATCAAGATCAATAAACATTCATGGTGGA